>VBSM01000361.1:52341812-52392604 GCA_008086735.1 Cheirogaleus medius | reverse complement strand
ATAGGGTTTTCCCAACGTCTTCTTCTAGGATTCTTAAGGTATCATGCCTTAGGTAATCTGGAAAAAATAAATTCTTAAAACACAAAGTCATAACTGATTTTGGAGAGCAGGGATATGAAAATTGTACCCTTTGATTTTTGAGCATAAAGCCATTATCCTTCAAGAAGAAGTAGAGATTTAGCACAGGAACTCTTTTATACAATGGTTTTTATCTCAATATGGAAAGGTCAGGTAATCAGAAGCCCCAGACAAGAGGAAAACAGAGGAAAGGGGTGTTTGACCACAGAGAGGTGGTTCTATTCCTGGCATGGCAGAGAGAGAGGCAGCCTAAATTCCGGTTGACTCTCTGGTATAGGGCTGAAGAGACAGTAGGTCAGCAGTCTCCAGAGAGTGGGCATGGCTGGGATTTGGGAGGTGAGGTAATTATCTTAAGTCCTGAGTCCCAGTGCCTTATGCAACTACAACTTGGCCTCTGAGGGCCAGGTTAGACTTGGTTTAGTGACTCCTTTTTTGTATCATTCCCTGTGACAAAGAAATCATCAATCTGGAAACCTAAGGCTCTCCCTTAGCCCCCTACCCTCACCCATGGTTCTGCAACTATGCAGCTTGAAGACCTTATTGCCTCATTCTGATAAGGATAAGAAAATGAGGGAGGACAGGTTATGGTCGATAAGAGATAATATCAACAGTTGAAAACTCAAAGTGAGTTAATTAGAGTCTAAATTGCTTCAGTCTTAAATTAGGCCTGAGGTTTCTGCAGGAACAATTTCCCTTGAGGACCATGAGGTGGTTGTGACAGAGACTGAACTGACATGTGACCACTAAAGCCTTCTTCATCCTGGCACACAACTAGACAAAAGCTCCCCTGCAGTTAGGCATGGTCAAGTGACTTTGCACCGGTCAATGGGATGTGCAGGGCTAGGTCCATAAACTGTCCTCCCAGCCCCTGGCTTGCTCTCCTTCCTGGTCTGCTGACCAAGACAAGAAGTTCTGACAGTGGACTTCTAGACCCTCAGGAATGGCAGAGTCACAAGAAGGAAGGTACTTGGGTCCTTGAATGGCTACAAGGAAGAAATTCACCCCACTGATCAGAAAACCCAACTGGACTTTGTGAGGGCAAGAAATAAATTTCTATTATGTTAAAGCCACTGAGATTTCAGTGTTTGCCTGTTACAGTTGCTAGCCTAGTCTAATTCAGCATTGGTAATAACCAAAATAATCAACATATATGTAGTGCTTCTATATGCCAAATGCACTTTACATATATTAACTCAATTAATCTAAGAAAACAAACAAAAATACCCATAAAGTGTAGGTATTCTTATTATCCAACTTAAAGATGAGGCAGGCCGGGCGCGGTGGCTCACGCCTGTAATCCTAGCACTCTGGGAGGCCGAGGCGGGTGGATAGCTCAAGGTCAGGAGTTCGAAACCAGCCTGACCAAGAGCGAGACCCCGTCTCTAAAAAAAAAAAAAAAAAAAAAAAAAAAAGATGAGGCATTATGAGTGTTAATCTGCCTACGGTCACGTAACTGGAGGTAGTATAGACAGAATGTGAACCTGGGCCATCTAGCTCCAGAGACTATTCTACTGCATTGTAGCATCTGAAGAGTTCCCCCTGATTTAAGATTCCTTAAGAAGACAAGCTATGATCCCTCAGTCAAGAGAACATGCTAAGATTTTGGCTCATGAATGAGTTTCCTGATGATCGTGGGTCTTTGAGTCGTGAACACAGATAAAAGAACAGAGGAAATGGCCCAGGGAAGGGGAGAGCAGGGAGGCCCATGGAGTAGTTTAATGACAAAATAAACTAAGATCTAATCTTCAGGAGCCTTGAAAGGACTGGGGGTAGGGGACAGAAGGGCTGAATGTGCAGTGGCCAGTACCCCAAATGAATCCGACTAGAAATAGAGGGAGAGGAGGCTCTTATATTTAGAGGGTCATTGCAGCCCTGGGCTGACCCCTCAGACAGCCTCCCCCTGCAGAGGAGAGGCAGGTGTGGGGAGTGAGGCTGGGCAGGGGCTGGCACATTCATTTTATCCAGCTGCTCTGTGTCCATATTGATTTCTGACCTTAAAAACGCTGCAAGTGAGTCAGCACTGGTGTGAAATGACCTAAGACCCCAAGTGACCTAATGACCATTTCTAAAATACCCATGGGGTGAAGAAAGTTTGTCTTTCTCCTTCCCATCCTGGAAACCGTCAAGCAGAGGGCGGCATCAAGAATCCTGTCAGTACTATCCACTCGCTCCAAGAGGACAAGGTACAGCTGTTGCTGCTCATGAAGGCTTTGGAGGAACTTCCTAGGGCAACAACCAATGATTTGAAGTTCTACTTTTCAAGCTGTTCTATCAGAACCAGCTTTCTGTGGACCTGAGAGAACGCATAGAAATTTTGATGAGGGGCATCTTCATGATATTGACCAACTGGGTTGTTGGAAAGGCTCATTTCTTCCCACTAACATTAAGAGAAATAAAATTTGATTTAACTTTGGTACCCTGTTTCCTCTTGGGAAGTTCCTGTGCAAATTATTGTATCAATTCTTAAAATAAGGACTTTTTTATAGTAAGTGTGAGTGGAGTTCTGTGATTGACAGCAAGCTTCCTAAGCAGACGCTCTGTTTTGGGAAAGAATACCGGGGAAGATATATACTTTTTGACATTTCAAGGAGGCCTCTCTGTGTGAGTTATTGCTGAGCACTCAATGGCTGCCACATTTGTTTACACCATCCCTGCACTACCAGTGTCGAATTCATTGTTTGTAAAGCTCTTTGGGATAATTTGTATATGAAAGATTCCATATAAAACCAGTGTTTATTCCTTTTCGTATTATGCTTTTGGAGCCTGACACATAAGGGTGCTTTTATATGAAGCATGCTAGAAATTAAGCACTCAACTCCTATTAACATCGCTAGGAACTAGGCTCCTGGCTTCTATCTGGGGCAATGAAAAGGGGCTCACAGGTATGCAAGTAAATTGAAACAAAGACAGGGTAGAACTCAGCTACTTATTCAGCGGTTGAAAGTTTTATGGGCAACAAGGCTACAAATAATGTGAATTATTTTACTGAGCGTTTGCTAGAGAAATAGAGCTTAAACTACTCCTTTTATTTGTGGATACTCTGTGTGTGCATGTGTGTGTGTGTGTGTGTGTGTGTATAAATAACAAAATGTCTGTTATCAGAATTTTGTTACCTGGAAATTTCCATTAATTGGCATAATGATGATTCATGAGGACATGATGCTATTAATCTGTATCTGCCTGAGACACTGCAAAATCCTGTAGCCCCTTCAGAATCTGAAGAAAGACATTAAACTGAGTCTTATTGGGTATTGATGCTTATTACTTTTGAATTCTTTGAGCATAGATAATTCATCTGACATACATGGTGACTTCCCAAACAAAATGTAGGATTATCTAAAAATATTTTACATTTAGATCATATTGAATAAAGGAATTTACACTAAAAGTCCCACAAACACACATCTTATGATAACAGCATATAAATAGTTCATGTTCTTTAAAGATATGCACACTTTATAATTAAAAAAATTGTGCTTGTCCTTATATATATGACATATGTTATATAATATATAATATAATATGTATATAAATCTATACATACATTTAGGTACACACATGCACATATATGGCAATTCTGTGGCTCATTTGTGACACTTAGTAAATCAAAATGGTGTTGATTTGAAGCTTGCAAAATTATGGCCAGTCTTTGTTACTTTTAATCTAATTATTAGAAAACCCATTAGTTATAATGAAAAATGACAATCCAGCAGCCAGGTGGTGTCAATGGACTGTAGATAGAGGCTGAGAGGGATTTAAAGTTCTCATCTGTCATGTCCATGGTGTGATCCCAAAAAAGCCCTTCTGGTCACATTTCACCTACTGTGTTGGATACTGAAGTATGCACACAATGTTAGTTTCTCATGTCTCAGTGATTTTAAGGTAATAGATTCTGATTTTTCCATGATGACCCTTGGAAATGACCCTGTTTAACTTATATAACTCAAAAGTTCGCAGACCTCATCAACCTGTGGGTTTGAATGAGGTCGTTTATTATTGATGGTATAATCACAATGGTTGTGTGACTTTGGGAAGTCATTTAACCTTTTAAAAACCTGTTAGCTCATCTGTAAAATGAGGATAATAATAGGACCAACATCATTTTGTCTGCAGATTAAAGGAGATGATCCATGTAAAGTGTATAGCAGAATGTCCAGCAAATAAGAGCTTAAAAATAAATATTACTAATACAGACATTATTTTATTTATTGATTAATTTACATTCTATTTTTAAAAGAGGATTTGAGGTGATAAAATAACAACCAAAGGTAAAAGGTGGTGATTATATGTTAATTTCATTTATTTCCAATGAAGTTTCTTCAGAGCAAAATATCTGAAAAGAAAACAGCAATCATTAGAAGAGCAAGAATTGTTCTTATTTCAAAAACTCAATTCAAATAAATGTTCAAAAATTGAATCTTAAAAGGTGAACAATTTAATGAATTTTTAAAAAGTCAGTCCATTTCTATATTTTGAAGATAGATTCAATTTTACAGTTCTTTCTTGCCTGCAACATGACTAAAATATAGAGTTTTCATTTTTCTATCAGTCTGAATTGCTATCAGATTTTTGTAAACCATTCACTCTGTAAGAATTCTTTGTTCTGGAAAAGGCAAGTGCTGGGGAAAACTCAGCAAGAATGCATAGCTTGTCCTTTGAAAACTAGCACTTGATAAGAGTGTTAACTCGAGATGTAATTCCACTTAGTAAAGGGATCATTGAACAGAATGGATGCAATGATTACACCATAATTACACACTGCAGCTATAATTATTTTGCAAAGGAAAGGTACATATAACAAATAAAGAAAATATTTAATCATAGGCATACAGAGGAAGGAAAATCTATTACAATGAGTGAAAGGAGCAAGAATCAAAATGTGTGAAAATCAATAGAAATAAAAGCAGTTTGGAAATGTTTACATTGAAATAATTGGAAAAATAGAAAGCATCAGTTATGACTCACCAATCACAGCAAGACTCTCTTAAGATATTTTATAGCTTAAAATTAAGAAAATAGAGGGAATAAACGTTTGTTGAATGCATGAATCAATGAAAGCTAAGTGAATTGAAGATGTCAGAGACCGTTAAAAATTATACTGTGCTACCAATGAGAAAACCAACAAATTAAGACATGAAGATTAGTATAAAGCTCACTTTACACCTTATCATATATGAGGTATTAAGCTAGTTGCTTATGTCTTCTCTTTAAGAACAAAAAATAAGGGAATAATAAGCAATACTGACATTTGCAAAATGATTAGCAATAAAGATTTTACAAAAAGAGCTATTCGATAATGGTGGAAAAGGGTAACAGTAATCATTCACTTTTCTGGAGACAATGTATTGGTCTGTCATCATCAGGCATGGAAAATCAGAGGTGCAATCATAGTGCATTGTAGCCTCGAACCTCTGGGCTCAAGCTATCCTCTTGCCTCAGCCTCCCAAGTATCTGGGACTATCGGTACGTACCACTCTGCTGGCTCTAGGCATGGAAGGCTTTACTGCAGAGGCTGGGTCAACCTTAGAGAACCGGTGGTCAGACTAGGGATAGGGACTGGCATGTGAAGGAGAGACAAAGGTGCCAACCATGGGATCATAGTCAAGAGACTACATCAGAAATCAGGAAGGTACAATGTGGAGTGGTGGGGAGTGGGTCTTTGGGGCTGGTACATAGCATTTGTGGCAGGGTAGGGAAGGGTGTCTAACCAGCTGACTGGTAAAAGAATAATTTGATCTGAACAAGGAGGTCATGATTTTTTAGAATCTCTAATGGTCCATTTTATTCATGGCTTATGACCATGAATCCCAAATACCTTTCAAAATGTTTTATATGTGGGTCTCAATAGATTTACAAAGTACATGTAATATTTGGGTACTTCCTTGTTTAATTATTAGGATTTTACTTGCCCTTAGTTTCATTCTAAAGGAATAAGGAATTTTAAACCAGGACAGGATTCTGGTCTGTAGATGTCAAGGAGTTAGTTGCCAATAGATAACCTCTAGTGTCCAGATACCTCCAGAGTCTTTCCTGCCCATGAAGTTCCCATTATTTAAACCAGCATCACTTTGCCTAATCCCTAGAAGTTGTAACCTTGTTCCAAACGGAGCCCTCCAGTCAACAGTGGAAGTCACTTCTGCAGACCCTGTTAATGTTCATTACATGCCGACAGTTACCACATTCAATAAAGCCAACAGGGTTTGTATCCCTAAAGCAATGATAGAAATGAGTTTACAGATATTTCAACTGCCCTGTGCCCTATGGCCATTATCCTTTAACTTCCTCAGATGAAGACCACACAGCTAACCTCCTATATCTCATGATTTAGAAAGTCTGACCACCCCTGAAAGAAGAATAGCATTCCTGCTGCCTGCAACTGCTCCATGTACTGAGGCTGGGGAGCCTGCAAAATTAGAGCTTCGCTGTGGCTCCTTCTGGTGTGTGGTCGTTTTACAATTTGCCAATTTCTTGCAGTGCTTTGGATTGCTACAATCTTATCATTTTCAAAAACTCATCATTACTTGTTCTCTCACTGTAGATCATTTGTAGTTATGAGGAAAACCTCCCTCTGCTTTTAATCTCACACTGGGGTAGGGTTTCACGTTTTACTTTTCGAGTGCACTTCCACAAAAGAGAAATAAATAGGCATTCTGATTCTCTCAAAATCAGAATGCTATCATAACTTTTTATCTTTTACCACTCTAAACTCAAGGGTAAGTAGAGAGGCATTTTCTTTCTCTCATACCAAATTTCTATTAAATATAAGTGTTGAATTTGGATTGACCAGGCAAAGAGACAAAGAAGCTAAAAAGGGCTCCTGAATAGTCTTTGTCATCAGCAACTGCTTATACTAAACCGAGAAATATTTTTGAAAGTGATTAAAAAAATCACATATGTATGTGTATAATATTTATATGTGTGTTTATATACATATGTGTATCTCTATCTATCTATTTCTTTTGGTGTCCCAAAAGTCTCCATACAAAGGAAAAATTTTGTAATGAATTTTTGTAAGTAAAGGTACATTTTTAATAGCTACAATTTCCCATTTTCCCTATGTATGGTGACTTTTAGGACACCCTGTACTTACTAACCTGAAGGTTGCCTGAACAGATGGAAGTAATGAAATAAGTTATTACAATTCAGGTAACAACAACAACGGAGTTATAGTAAAGCAAACATGAAGGACTTCAAATAAAGGATTTGGCCTTCTGATGGCAGTTTCACTCTAGCAAAGTAGAGCATCTAATCTGATGCATTCTTCAACTGTTTTACAAAAATTAGATTCTATTTATGAGGTTCCAGCTATTGAGAAAACAGGGGTAGCCCTTTCCTTTCATGGCTGTAACCCCAAATATTTGGCCCCACTCAAAAAATTTGTTTTGGGGAAATCCAGGGATATCATAGATCACAGAGAAAGAAATGTGTGTGTTTGTGATCTAGTGGGTCACAGAACGTGAGCTTAGAAGGAACTATTTTGGTCTATTATTTTGATTAATAAGGAAGAATAGTCGGGAAAATTAATGAAACTGTAGGAAAAATTCTGTTCATCCTAGAGTTTTAGTATGACAAAGGGCTAGAAAATAGAATATTGTTGGATAAAATTTGCTTTGTGAAAGTAGATTTCTTAAAGCTCAGAGAAAATATAGGTTTGATTCTCTGACCAAAGAATGTAAAAGGGTAGCAACTTATGTACAATGAGAGATTCTGTGAAGGAAAGTCTGATGCATTCAAATGAATAAAGGGTGGTGGCATTATATCTATACAAGTGGATGGTGCTGCCCAGGCCCTCCCAAATGAGCTCTGGATATGCACTAAACATGGGGAGAAGGGCATGTCACCAACATTACAGTGACATGGTCTGGACTGGAGCAGGGGCTTGTCGAAAATACAAAACCAAAGCAATGTACTTGAAAAATAAATGTTTACCTTTTTACAAATGTTTGAAGGAAGAATAAACAAAAGCAATATATTCTTGCTCTGAGTAGATATTATAATATTACTTGGGAGAACAGAACCATTCACTTTCTATGATACTTTGCATCTTTATCCAGGAGAATAATTTCTGAAGCTGGGATGGAATAATCAATATTACTGTGATGGAATTGAAGGTAGTGGAAACCTAATCCCTTAGGTTGAGATGAGTGGTATAGAGCATATTGAAATAACTTGCAGATCCAGTTCAACTCAATACCTATATATTTTGACTACACCCTATATAATAGTCTGCTAAGCACAGTGAGATACTCAAAGGGAGCAAAACAATCCAAATGTTCCTGTTGTGTGCCTGCTACCCACATGTTTTAGGTGCTGGTGCAGGAAACCAGCAGCCATTTGCCCTGTGGGTAATTGGTAATCTGGTGTTTGTAAATCAGGGGCTGGCTGCCTTTGCCTATACAAATCCTGTCTTGTGGTAATGTGGTAATAACTCACATACATTCTTTTGTCTGCAGTGTTTAGTAAATTCAGTAGCTTTTACAATTTCTTTCAAAGGGAGGATTTTGTATTTTTGTTATCAACACCATTACATTCAGGCACATTCTGTAATGGACTTGGTTTTGAAGACTCCAATTTTCTTCTATATTTACTTCTACTTGGAGAAAGAAGTCTGAAGTTTAATCTTCAAGAATCTGAGCTAAATGGCCCAGAATCTTGGTTTGATTATTCTGATTGGCCATTGAATTGATTTCTCCATTCTAGGCAAGGATTATTCAAGAAGTAAATGAAACAAAACTCAGGAAATAATGATATTCTTCAATTCTTCAGTTCAATAGCTAGCCAGCTGGGAAGAGCTCCATGCACAGTCAGACTAAGAAGGTGTCACATGAATGTACAAAACAATGAATAAAACAGTGCAGAAAAGCAGAGGCCATTGAGCTTTATATCTCTGCCCAGCTGCAGCTTTACTCAGAATTTACGGTTATGCCAGCCTTTGCACCTTCAAAACATCTTCTCATGTATTTTAGGATTCTCACATAAATATTGCTGCAGTAAGTATCATCAACATTTAGTAGCTGTTTTTCAAGAATAGCCAAGTGACATTATTATGGTTTGTCATCAAACCAGGGGAGGTGTGGAGGAGGCCAAAGTTGATCATTGCAGATAAAGATGATGTTTATACAGATATACACAGCAGAGTTTACGCCAAAGAATGTGTATATGTTTCAACCTATTAGCAGCATAGTTGAGTCTTCTGTCTGCTTGTGGTATAATGCTCTTCACACATGCCATCCAAATATCCCTAATGAGAAATGGGAGTGAATTGTATTTACCATATAGGTAAATTTTTTGAAGTCTTGTACTTATTTTTTAAAAACTTGCCTGGATGTTGTGTTCAATTAAAAATGATTATCAAATGAACTAATGTTTTGTTCTTGTCCATTTCCCAGCTATCTTAAGAAATTATCAGTAGTTCTCATACTTCAGTGTATTATAAAGATCACCTGGAGTGCTTGTTAAAAATGTGAACTTCTGGTCTCAATATTCACCCCTCTGCTCCAGATCCTGATTAGTTGAGAGTAAGGTAGGATGTGGAAAAAATACCCCAGGAGATTGTTTCTGTTTTGGTGACCCCCATTCCTCTAGAAACTTGGCTCTGAGAAGCAGCCCTGGGGTGTCCTGTTACCTCACTTTGAGAAGCAAAGGCAGTAAGAGTATTCACCATAGAAATGAATATCCACTCTTCAGCTTCCTTGGGCATTCCTGCCCTTCCCTCAGCCTGTGGTCAGCCAGTCCGAACTCAACTTTCTTACAAGACTCATATTTCTCTGTCTTCAGTGTTTTCACTAGAAGTGTTCCCTCAGGCAGTACCTCTATACTGGATGGACTCATCTTCAAATTCTGTTGGTCCTTACAGGCTGTCAAAAGCTGCCTTCTCTACAAAGAGTCTGTCCTTTTCCACTCACTTAATTCACCATGACCTTTTTCCCGAGCTCTCTTTTTATCTTTGTCTTGTTGTTTATATACATGTCTTGTCCCTCCTAATTGAGCTTAAATTCCACAAGGGGAGTCCATGTTAGACAAATTTCTGGGTCTCTAGCAGTACCTGCCATATTCCTTTGAATGCAATAGCTGCTCAATAAATATTGATGGAAAGGATAACTGTATGAGCTGGTATCTAGAGTTGTGAAGAACACAAAACCAGAAGAGACAATAGCTGTTCCTTAGTTTTGGTAATGTGGTGATCAAAAGGAACATGTTCCTTTTCTTTAGAGATATGTACCTTCATTAGGTGGAAAGAAAATCCAAAAATGATTATAGCAGTAGTGCAATGAAAGTTGGTCATTGACTATACAACACAAAAAGTAAACCCTAATATAAACTATTGAATTTAGTTAATACTTATGTATCAATATTGTGACAATTATAATGCAAGATATCAATAATAGGGGAAACTAGAAAGGGAGGAGTTTGAGGGGGTACATGGGAGCTTTATACTTTCTACTGAATTTTTCTGTAAAGCTGAAACTGCCCCCCAATAAATCCTATTAATTAAAAAAAATTAAAAAATGGGTATTTGGCAATAAAAGAAAAAAGGGAAATGAATCAGGTGAAATGATAAGAAGTTAATGTAATGAATAGAATTCTCCTAAAGTTTGTCATGAGTAATATCTCAAGAGTAGGAAAGCAGGGCCTGGCTTGCCATGATTGGGAATACTCTTTCATGATTGTTTACACATAATACTTCTAAAGAATTCTTTGAACTCAGCTTTATTATTAGTGAAATGAGATTTCTGCCATTTGGAAACATGTAATAAAATACAACCATCAATAAGCAGGCATGAGCCTTATAATAAACAATGTCCAAGAATTCACCTTCTTACAAATTGGAGTAGAATTAGCACAGTAAATGTATATGTGTGTATTTATAAAAGCAAAGGTGCAATAGAGCTGAAGGGAGGATAAATTCTACCCAGGAGTTTAAAGAATACTTTCATTGGAATGAGGAGACATGCTATAGCATCAACCATTTATGGTATCACAGTAAGAGTGATGAGAGAGAAAGAGAGGAGAGAGAGAGGGAAGCAAGCTTCTTAGAGCTGGGCTCGCATGTATTCAGGAGATCCTTTTAGAGGAAAAAATAACAGTTTTCAATTTATGTACAGTATAAGTATCTAAATGGTTCAATGTAGAATATCATATTGTAAACTCCTTCAGAATTACACAGTCAGCACAACTTGCAAATATGAATTGTTTTGTTTTAACCTTTATCAGCGTTCTCCATTCTCCATCTAGTATTATAGCAATCCAGGATCTGCCTCTATTTTCTTGCTAAGCCATTTTAATGTACATTAATATAAAATCATATACACTTCATATGCATTTCAATATAAATAGAAAAGAGATGTTTGTACCTATTAAATGTTTCTATTTAGCTTTTTCTTTCTCTATTGATATGGAGAATACCATGTGTAGTTTCACGAGGGTGCTTTGTGTCCACAGTTGAGCAAGGTAAAGTGGTTGTATGTGCTTTCAGGTAAAAGATGTGGATGTAATTGGCCCAGGCTAAATCTTTTCAGAAACTTGCTCAGCACATGGTGCTATGCAGTGCTTCTCAAACCGTAATATGTAAGAAAACCATCTGGGATCTTATTAAAATGCACATTCTGAATTGGTAGGTCTGGGGAGGGGCCTGAGATTCTGCATTTCTAACAAGTTCCCTGGTGATGCTGACGTTGCATAGCAGGAGCACAGAAGAGCTGCGTGGTACCTAACATATGGCTGTGGACACTCCAGAGATAGGGAGGAAGTCTGAGATTTTTCATTGATCTTTCCTGATGCTCTAAGGATTTACATCTTATTTGTCTCCTACCTTCTGTCTATAAGGCAGGTGGATATAAGAAGTTTGTGTGAACATCTCTAAATACCATACATGCTACAGCATGTGGCATGTGTAAAAGAGATCGTATGTAGTAAGATAACAAATACAATCACCAGAAAGAAAGTTTCTTTCCTTTCTCAGAAAGACAGATTAAGGGCAGCAACACTGACATTTGGTTATTTTAAGTGGCAAATGAAGTGTTGTTCATGATCATTTTTAAAAAGGTAAAGTGATAATGAACTGGTAATTAAACTAGATCATTGTCACGTGTTTAAAGATGATTTCTCAGTGATCCATCCCTGCAGAATCTTTTGCTGTCTGCGAATTTTCATGGCTAAGCTGTTTGCAAACAACATAGAACACCTCATGTGGTTATTTCTTCTATAAATACCTTTAGCACAAACAGATTGATCAATGAATTCACAAAGCCTGTGCACGATTCCAAATTTTCTTGCCATATGAATGATTCAATCCGCAAAAGCACTTTGCTGAGTAGCTAAAGTCAGGGTCAGAGAGGGGTGGGGAGAATGAGAATAATGGGAAGAAAAAGACAGCTTCAGCTGAGGGAATTCACTCCAGAGGAGGAAAATGTGTTCTGCTCCCCAACCTTGCAGGTAGCATGTTTGGCTGCCACAGGAGCACATTATTTGTTCTTTTTCCCTGACACTGAACTAAAGAATGCATTGTGGGAAAACCCATCCTGACATATGACACAGTGCAAAGGAAGATCACAGCGTGAGGCAGCATCAAGGGGTTGACATGGCCTTGATGCACTCAGGCACAGCACGGGGTCGCCAGGATGAGTGGCTCTTCCAACGGAAGCCCGGGTGCAATTTGCACAATTCTCCTGAGAGCTCTCAGTGAAGCCCCAAGCCCCTGTAAACCAGGCCAAAGTGGAGAGCAAAGACCCTGCCCCCCGCCTGGAGACACACAAAGAGAGGCATTTCAAAAGGGGCTTAGTTAAAAGGAGGAAAAATTATACACAAATATTAGAGGAAAATTGGAATGGATTTTTAAAAAGAGTCTAACAGAACAGGAGCAAAGGGGATGGGAAGAAAATCGAAAGTGTGGGGAACTGGGTAGGAAAGCACATATCAAAGTGATGTGTTAAACTTTTTTCTCTCCCCCACTTTTTTTTTTTTTTTTTTTTAAAGAAAGACCCTCAGGAATGCTACAAGTGAACCTGATTTGTTTTGGTTAAAGAGTTTTCTTTCCTGTCACTCTTTTAAACTTTTTAACAGTTGCCCATGTCCAAATGAAAGTTTGCATTTTTTAAAAGAGGGAAAACCCAGCAAGCCCAATCAGTGTTTCTTTCTCTTCTGTCTCTGAGCAAAAGACCCGCCTCCACCCCCTCTCCCTTGCTGCTCCTGCTTATCATAATATGCCACTTTTTGTTCATCAAATTTACATTTCAAAATTTCTGTATTGCTGCCATACATTAATTATTAATCTTCTACCAGTCCCTTCTGTAGAAGCATTTTAAACTTTGATTTCACTATCCATTCTGAGTAAAATAAGCTTTAATCATGACCCCTTTCTAGTGGGTATTTTCCTTTTCTCATCCTATGAAGAATTTACCCTCTACATATGCTAGATAAGTATTTAGAAAAATCTGGTAGATTTTTTTAAAGTAGCCTAAAAAATGATTGAGATTGAGAATAACCCTTGTTTTCCAGAGCCATTGAAAACTCTTTTGAACAATTCTGGGTTATGCG
This sequence comes from Cheirogaleus medius, assembly GCA_008086735.1. Classification (NCBI taxonomy): domain Eukaryota; kingdom Metazoa; phylum Chordata; class Mammalia; order Primates; family Cheirogaleidae; genus Cheirogaleus; species Cheirogaleus medius. Next base: position 52,378,990 of record VBSM01000361.1, on the reverse strand, counting down.
ACAAATAAGGATTTTGCTAAGATTTAATTAGGGTTAGGATAGTAAAAAATTAACCAATTTTATTTTTACTCAATTGACCACCTGCCTCCTGCTCAAGCCAACTCAAACTGTCAGACCAGTTGTTAGTGTGGACCCTGCCTTTGATGGAGTCTTCCCTCTGCTTGGAACCCTAGAGGTTGCTTTAGTGTTGTTTATTGACTTCATTTCACACTTAATCAAAAGAAATAGATCAAACTTACGTTTCAAGTTATATTCCAATATGACATCTTCATGGTTATGATTTTTTTTAACATTTCTGTCTTTAACATTGGCCTACTACTTATAACAACTGTTCTTAATATTTTAAGGGGTTCATTTACCTCTTTCATAATTTGATAAAAGCTAGAGGGGAAAATTTATATGTTTTCTTCATACAATTTCAGGGGGTTCATAGGGCCCTAAAAGATTATGCATAGACCCTTTGAAGTTATTGGACTTTAGATCAAGAACTCATGATGGTAAAATAGAAATCCTTGATTTTTACTGCACCCTTTCTGGCCTCCATTCACATGAATCCCAGCTGCAGTCTGTGTTGTGTCTAGTATCACATATTAATGGTCCCAACATAAAGTCTGTGTCAGTTCCTTAGCTTAGTGGCTGTGCAGAATTTTGGATACCAACTCTATTACTCCTTGATGTTGCAGTTGAATTTACTTAGTGCTATATTCTACTTGTGGTCCTCTTGATTTCACTTTTGCTGTTAAGCAGTGTGTTTGATGTTGCTAAATAGAACTGAAGAAACTTTCCTCCACATTTCATGGAGGAAACACCACAAGACTAGGAGACAGATGAGATGGTCCTCTAGTGTTGTTCTTGCTATGACATATAGTCATTTCATCTCTCTGGGCTTAAGTTCCCTAATAATAGCTATTAGTTATTGAGTTCATACTATGTGCTGGCTAAGTGCTTAACATACATTATCATACTTCTCACACAGCGGTTCCCAACCATTTTGGCACCAGGGACCCATTTCATGAAAGACAATTGTTCCACGGACGGGGCGGGGTGGGGTTGGCGGTGTGCAGAGCTCAGGCTTGCTGCCAGCGATAGGACGGGAGTGGCTGTAAACACAGATGAAGCTTCTCTTACTCTCCTGCTGCTGTGAGCACCCTCTCCCCACTTCCTATGTTTCACGGAAGACAATTTTTCCACGGATGGGCGAAGGGGGTCGGGGGAAGGGGGAAGCTCTGCCACCGGCTCCCTAACAGGCAAGGGACCGGTACCAGTCCACGGCCCAGGGGTTGGGCTCGCAGCCCTAAGAGACAACTTCTGTCAGTCTCAGTTTGTAGCTGAGGAAAACGGAGATTCACAGAGGTGAAGGGGATTTGAACTCTAATGAGTCCGATTGAAGAGTCTGAGCTTGGTTATTCTCCTACCTTTTGTTCTGTACTGCTTACTGCGTAAAATGAGGCAGTGAGACTCCAACCCAACTCGAATGTTCCACAGCTCTATAAGAAGTCACTGGAAGCCACAGTTATTAGTAATCATATAATCATTTTTTTCTTTAAACTCCATTGGGGCATAATTGACAAACAAAAAACTGTCCATGTTTGAAGTGGTATCTTTTTGGTGAGATTTGACTTCTGTACATATCTGTGAAACCATCATGACAATCAAGATGATGAACATATCCGTAACTTCCTAAAGTTTTCTTTTGTCCTTTTGTAATCCTTCCCTATACCTCCTCCCAAGGCAACCACTCATCTACTTTCTGTCATTATAGATTAACTCACATTTTCTTGATTTTTTTTGAAATGGTGATCTCTCCTTGTGATTTAATTTTCATCTCCTCAATGAGTAATGATGTTCAGCATATTTTCATGTGCTTTTTTGCTATCCATATACTTTCTTTGGTGAAATGTCTATTTAAATTTTTGCCCATTTTTAAATTGAATTGTTTATTGAATTCTGAGAGGTCTTTATATATTCCAAATATAAGTCATTTATTAGATATATAACTTAAAATATTTTCTTCTAGTCTGTGGCTCCTAAAGTCTTTTGCACAAAATAAACTTTTAACTTTGATAAAGTATAATTTATTAATTTGTTCTTTTATAGATCATGCTATCTAAGAATTCTTTGCTTAACTCAAGGTCACAAAGGTTTTCTTTTAGAAATGTTATAGTTTTAGTTTTTACATTTAGGTCTATGACTCATTTTAAGTGAACTTTGTGTATGAAGTGAGGTATGAATCAAAGTCCTTTTTTTTGGCATATAGATATCCAGTTTTCTCAACAATATTTGTTGAAGAGCTTATCATTCCTTTACTGAATTGCCTTTGCATATCTGTCAAAAATTAGTTGTATATGTATGTATAGAGGCATTTCTGGACTTTCTATTTTGTTCTATTAATCTGTGTATTTTTATTTTAATACCACACTGTCTTGATTACCATAGCTATAAAACAACTCTTAAAATGAGGTAGCATTAGTATTCTAATTTTTTATTTTTCAAAGTTGTTTTGGGTATTTTTAAGTTCATAAAATTTCCATACGGATTTTTTGCTTTGAAATCTACTTTGTCTGATACTTATATAGCCACTTGGCTTTATTCTGATTAGCGTTAGTATAATATATCATTTCTGTCCTTTTGCTTTTTATCTATGTGTGAGCATTTATGTGAAAATATGTATTTATTATAGGCAGCATATAGTTGGGGCTTGCCTTTTTATCCAATCTGAGAACATAAATAAATATATAAGTATTCGCATTAAATGTAAATGGTACTTAGATTATCTCTTTGTTTTATTATTTGAGACATTGATTTGGGGTTCATACTATACATTTTTAACCTATAATATGTCTACCTTCAAGCCATATTATATCACTTTATGTATAGTATAAAAACCTTATGATAATCTAATTCCATTTATTCATTCCAGATCTTTGTGCTATTATTGTCATATATTTTACTTATATATAAATATTATAAACTTTATACTCCATTGATATTATTTTGATTTAAACAGTTATGTTTGAAACAGATTTGAATATTAAATAATATGAAACAAATATGTTTACTCATGTAGTTACAGTTTCTTGTGCTCTTTATTTCTTTATGCAGATTTCTATTTTCATCTGGTATCATTTCCTTTCTCTCTGAAGGATTTCGTTTAAATTTTCCTGTCAATAAGAAATTGTTTCTTATCTTTGTCTTTGTTCCATTGTATTTAACATGTCTTTTCTCTGACTGCTTTCAAGATTTTGTCTTTATCATTATTTTTGAGCAATTTGTTTAGGATATGTCTTTTTATAGATTTCTTTGTGCTGTTTGTGTTTGGGGTTCTGTGAGTTTTCTTAATCTGTAGGATTATTGTTTTTAATCAAATTTGGAAAATATTTGGCCATTATTTCTTTTTTTTATTTTCTGAACATATCTTTATTATTATACATTATTGGTGGTATTCATTAGCATCGCTTTATAGGATCATATTGTCTACATATCTAACAGGTAATTGAGTCATTCTACTGCTAATGGGCATGTGGGTGGTTATTTCTTTAGGTTTTTTTTCTGTCTTCCCTTTCAATTAAATGCTTAAAATTGTCCCATGCTTAGCTGATGCTCTGTTCATTGTTTTGATTCCTTTATCCTCTACATTTTATTTTGGATAGTTTTTATTATTATTTCTTCAAGCTCAACAGTCTATTTTTCTGAAATGCATAATCTAAGACTACACTCAGTGTGTATTTTATTGAATTCATGGTCATTTTTATTTATACAGGCTTGATTTAGGTCTCTTTGTTTCTAATATCTCTGCTATTTCTAATATCTGTGTTAGATTTATTGATTTTTCTCTGTATTATGGATCATACTTTTCTGTTTCTTGGCATGTCTGATGATTTTTGATTGGTTGCCCGACCTTATGCATTTTAGCTTATTAGGTTCCCAGACACTTTTGTATTCCTGAAAATAGTTTTACATATATTCTGGGATGCAGTTATATTATGTAGAACAGTTAGATCCTTTGAGACTTCCTTTTTTTTCATTTGTTAAATGGGTCTGGAGCAGTGATTAGTCTAGGGATAATTATTCCTCACTACTGAGGCAAGACCATTTTGTGTATTCTACCAAATGCACTGTGAGTTGTGATCTTTTCCAGACTGGATATGGGAATAGGCAGTATTCCTGGGCCTGTATGAGCTCGGGACACTATTAATTCTAATCCTTTCATATGACTATTTCTTAGGCAGCATATTGTTTCCTTACATACATTCATAGATAGTTACTCGCTGTCCTCTCAAAGGGAGACACATGAAAATCTTGGAAGCTCTCTTTCTGTTTTGATTCAGAGGCTGTGGTTATGCAGGAATATGGGACTTTAAAGATGGATATGCTGGCCAGGCACGGTGGTTCACAACTGTAATCCTAGCACTCTGGGAGGCTGAGGCAGGAGGATCATTTGAGCTCAGGAGTTCGAGACCAGCCTGAGTAAGAGTGAGACCCCGTCTCTACTAAAAATAGAAAGAAAGTAGCTGGATAACTTAAAATATACAGAAAAAATTAGCCAGGCATGGTGGCACACGCCTGTAGTCCCAGCTACTCGGGAGGCTGAGGGAGATCGATTGCTTGAGCCCAGGTGTTTGAAGTTGCTGTAAGCTATGCTGACACGAGGGCACTCTATCCTGGGAAACAGAGTGAGACTCTGGCTCAAAAAAAAAAGAAAGATGGGTATGCTTTCTATAGATAGAGAGGCGACCACAGGGCATATAGGCAGGGGAGTTCCTAAAACACATGATGTAGAAAAGCAGTCCCCAAACTTTCTGGCACCAGGGACCGGTTTCATGGAAGACAGTTTTTCCACAGATGGGGGCTGGGTTGGGGGTGATGGTGAATGATGGGGAGTGGCTGCAAATACAGATGAAGCTTTTCTTGCTTGCCTGCTGCTCACCTCCTGCTGTGTGGCCCAGTTCCTAACAGGCCATAGACCAGTACCAGTCCATTGCCTGAGGGTTGGTGACTGCAGATGTAGAGGACTAAAAGAAACACCTAAAGGAAACCCTTCAGGAGATAGTAAGAAAACTCATTCAGTTTAAACTGAAGTTTCTTGTGGTGTGAATGACTGGAGTTCTTTTGGAAAGGTAGGCTAATGCCTCTTACAAGGGCATTTGACCCAAAGCAATGCAGGCTGGGGCCAAGTTTATCTATTTAACTAATATGTCTCAAGGATCTACCTGTGCTAAAGAGTTCTAGGCAGTGGGTAGACACAGACATCTGAGTCCCAGGGAGCTCATCTTTGGTGCAGAGGCTATAGGTGGAGCAAAATACAAATTTAAGAGTTTTTATTTTATTCATTAGAGACTAGGGATTCACTGACTGCTTTTGCAAGGAAGCCTGATGAAATGTAAGTAATGGTTTTGGAAGAATTTAACAGTTGTGTGTTAGATGTAAAGGACAGGGAAGAGCACGGGGAAGTCAGCAAGGAGAACATTTCAGGATTCAATGTGAATGGCTTGGATGGTGACAGCAGGGTCAGGCAAGGAAGGGGAAAGTATTGAGAAAGAGGAATGGACTAGATTTGGAATGAGACTTTGTACTCAAGGTGAAGGCAGAAAGCAGCTGAGGATGACTTGAAGGCTTTGAGGAAACTTGATTGATAGAATGTTGGTACCAGGAATAGAAATAGGGATGACAGAAGAGGAGCTTGTTTCAAAGTGAAGATGACAATTTATTTTTAGGTGTTTGAGTTTTGAGGTGACAGTGGTGTACCAAAGTAGATATATACAGCTGTTGGTTGAAAATACGGGCTTTTAAGGAGAGTTCAGGGCTCAGGAGGTCACCTAAGGAAATTATAGTTCAGTCCATTTATTAATTTATTCATTTACCAAGTGGTTGGTATGAACAGTTTGTCAGATGCTGAGATCAGTGTTGGGATGCAAAGACACAGAAGTATGGCCCCTATCTTTGAGGAGCAGGTAAACAGATGATGTAATACAGTCTGGTAAGGGCTTTGTCTGAAATGGAATGGCAGCACAATTGAGTGATATCCAATTTAGAGTAGGGAGTGCTGGGAAAGCTTCCTGGAGCAAGTGTAACCTGATCTGTGTCTTAGAAAAAATAGGGGTAAATCAGGGTGAGAAAAAGGTAAAAGATATTACAGGCTGAGTGAACAGCATATTAAAAGGTACAGGGACAGGAGAGGACATAGCATATTTGGGATCTGGTTAGACTGGATGCATGTGAGGGAGAGATAAAAGATAAAGCTGGAGAGGGAGGCAGAAGTCAAGTTATGTAGAGCCTTGTAGGGTGCTTGATGACTTTGAGCTGCCATGTAATACATCCAAATGGAGATGCCCAAAGGCAGTGGACTCCATCCTGCAAGTAATGGGGTTCTCTGACTAATTTAAGCTTGGGAGAAATGTGATCAGATTAGTAATTTAGAAAGACTGTTCCAGCAGCAGAGTGATGCATTGATTGGAAAGGCTAAAGGCTGAAGTCAGGGGAATTAGTTATAATATTACATTAGTTATGAAGGTGAAATGAAGGGGGCCTGAATGTCAATGGGAATGGAAAAAAGGGATATTCAAAAAGATTAAAACATTTTAACAGGTGGGATTTCATGATAGATTGGACATAACAGATTTGAATTTGTATTTTTTCAGCATGCAAGTGATGTTCGTGTTATTTGAAGGCAAGGGCTGTCCCAAGGAATGTAGTGATAAAAATAAATAGAGTCTGTCTAGGTTGAAACCTTGGATGTCCCCAATCTTGGGATTCCTGTGACTTGATGAGTTTCTGAGGAAGAAGGAGGAATAAAACTGATGAATATTGGCATTTAAGAGGGCGAGAAGAGGACAGAAATCAGAAGAGGAAATAATAGAAAGAAAGTGAAGATGGTGTAATACCACAGAAGCTCAATGAGACTCTCAGAAGAGCAAGCCTGGTCAGCAGTACTGTCAAGGAGAATAAGAATGAAAGTGTTGCAGCAAGTGTTAAGCGATTGACCAGGGAAAGAGCCGAGAGGCACATAGAGGGTCGGAGAATCAGCTTTTATTTCGCCAGCAGGCTCTGAGAGGCATACCACCGAATTCTGAGCACTGCTTCCTTATTTCTCTCCAGTTTTATACACTTCTTGGGATTACACACAACCACTACCCAATTAACGGTGGGAATAGTAGGATCAGCCTAAGCTTCACATACATCCAATCAGCACTGGATTTTGCCTCAGGGCCCACGGGCGGGGGCTTTTCCCTATCAAAAGCATAGCACCCTTTGAGCATTAGGAGGTCCAGGTGACCCCAGACAAAGCTGTTTCAGAAGAATGAGGACAAGCCAATAACTCAAAGTGGGACTGAGAAGATGTTGAGAATGTGGCTCTGATAGGTGTAGACTAGACCAGTCGCACGCATGATGCTGAGTCTCCAGCATGCTTAGTCATCTGAATCAGAGCAGAGTCTCACATTTTAAATTTACTTCTGATAATTTGTGAGAAATAGGCAGAATCTGAAATAGAACCAACTATGAATACTATGGTAGAATGTGAGCATAATGGTCCTGGAGTGGGTATCTTCTGCAATATTAAGCATATATGCCAAAAGCATTTTATGGAAAACCATCATAAAAAAATAAAAATAAATGTCCTCAATGAATTTAAATAAGAACTTACATCATCAGCCTTATTTTCTGAACTATGATAGTCCATAGTTCCCGTTTCTTTTGATATTACAGATATTATGTCTTATCATCTAGTGGTCCCATGACAGACACTTTTCCTAAGTTGAAAAAACTCTTCTGTGCTCTTTATCATGTTAGTTGCTTTCCTGACTTGTGAAGACTGTTCCTTCTATGTGTAGCAGCTATGGCAGAGTCAGAGGCTAGTGAAAGGTGGGAGGATTGGGCAGCCTTGGAGTGTCAAGACTATGTCCCCGTGTTATAGCTGGGGATGCTTGGCAGAGACCCAGACAGTGCCAGCCCAAACATCTGAAGAAGTTCTTTCTGCCCACTTCTAGGTCCAGTAGGCTTTTTGCTCTGTAATTTAGTTTCGTGTAGAATATCATTTTTTAAATTATTTTTTGTACTTTTATTTCTCTATTCCAATTTTATACCCTGAGATTTTTGATGATGTGAAGTAGCTGAAAATATTCATGATAAAAATATGTCTATAGACAACTTTGCAGTTTAAAGTAGTCTTTTACATACTTGATCTCATTTGATCCTCAAATAACAGTTCCATAAAAGAAGTCAATTTATGTTGTGTAATAAGTAGGAAATACACTAAGATAAAAAAAAAATTGCCCAAACAACTATTGATTTTTATCAAGACTATGGGGGACTTCAAAAAGTTAGTGGAAAAATGGAATTAAATGATAAAAATAAAAACTATAAACTTTACTTCTCAACATAAATTCTGTAAAGCTCAAGATACTTTTGAACTTCATGATATTAGCCATTTATCCCCAAGGAACTGAGGGTCCTGGGAATCTGACCATGTCAATGTAGTCTTTTTTACATTATTAACTCAAGAAAAATAGGTGCCTTACAGATTTTTTAAGATTAGGAAACAAAAAGAAGTCAGAGGGAGCCAAATCAGGACTGAAAAGTGGATGTTTAATGATTTCTCATCAAAATTCTCACAAAATTGCCCTTGTTTGATGAGAGGAATGAGCAAGAGTATTGTCATGGTGAAGAAGGACTCTACCATAGTGAAGCTTTCCTGTGGGTTTTTCTGTTAAAGCTTTGGCTAACTTTCTCAAAACACTCTCCCGATAACAAGATGTTATCATCCTTTGGCCCTCCAGACAGTCAACAAGAAAAATGCCTTGAGCATCCCAAAAGACTGTTGCCATTAACCTTTGCTCTTGACTGATTCACTTTTGCTTTGACTGGACCACTTTCACCTCTTGGTTTCATCATTGTTTTTTTTTCTTTTTTATAGATAGAGTCTCACTCTGTTGCCCAGGCTAGAGTGCCGTGGTGTCAGCCTAGCTCACAGCAACCTCAAACTCCTGGGCTCAGGCGATCCTTCTGCCTCAGCCTCCTGAGTAGCTGGGACTACAGGCATGTGCCACCATGCCCAGATAATTTTTTTCTATATATTTTTAGTTGCCCAGCTAATTTCTTTCTATTTTTTTAGTAGTGATGGGGGTCTTACTCTTGCTTAGGCTGGTCTCGAACTCCTGAGCTCAAATGATCCTCCCGCCTCGGCCTCCTAGAGTGCTAGGATTATAGGTGTGAGCCACCGTGCCGACCTCACCATTGTTTTGATTGTGCTTTGTTTTCATGATCTTACTGGTAAAGCCATGTTACATCTCTTGTTATAAGTTTTTGAAGAAATGCTTCAGGATCTTGATCCCACTTGCTCAAAATTTCCATTGAAAGCTCTGCTCTTATCTGCAGCTGATCCGGGCTCAATGGTTTTGGCACCTATTGAGTGGAAAGTTTGCCCAACTTTAATTTTTCAATCAGAATTGTATAAACTAAACCAACTGAAGTGTCTATGGTATTGGCTATTGTTTTTGCTGTTAATCATTGGTTCTGTTCAATTAGAGCACCGAACAAGATAAACTTTTTCCTCACAAATTGATATGAATGATCAGCTTCATCATCATCATTGTCTAATCCTGTCTTAAAATGAGTTACCCATTTCTAAACTGCTGATTTCTTGAGGCATTGTCCCCATAAGCTTTTTGTAAAGCATCAGTGATTTCACCATTCTTCCACCCAACCTTTACCATAAATTTGATGTTTGTTTTTGCTTCAATTTTAGCAAAATTCAAGCTGCTCTGATAAGGGCTCTTTTCAAACTTATGTCTTATCCTTCTTAGTGCCTCAAACTAGATCCTATTCAGACCTGTTGTAGCAAGTTAGTACAAGCTTATTTTGTTGCAAAAAAGTTTTGAAATCCTTGTATAGGTTTTTTTTGTAATATGCATTTTCCATAAACTTTTTGAAGACTTCTTGTACTTCAGGTAAGAAATACCTGACCAAAGTGCATTGTCTGAATCTAGTGCTGGGCTTAGAGTAGAGATTAGGAAAGAGTACATACAGGATGTGAGGGCGATCTGGCTGCGACATCTGTCACCCCATTGATCGCCAGGGTTGATTCGGCTGATCTGGCTGGCTAGGCGGGTGTCCCCTTCCTCCCTCACCGCTCCATGTGCGTCCCTCCCGAAGCTGCCCGCTCGGTCGAAGAGGACGACCTTCCCCGCTAGAGGAGGACCAGTCTTCGGTCAAGGGTATACGAGTAGCTGCGCTCCCCTGCTAGAACCTCCAAACAAGCTCTCAAGGAAAGAGTACATACAAATATTTATATTGCATAATTATGAGAAATTATTTAGGGGTATCAAGGTTGTGTAGCAATAGGTAAACATAGTATTGGTTGTTCTTAGGAAATTTTTACATTATAAAAATATTTAAGTTTTTAGAAAATTAAAGAAAAAACAAAGTCAATATTTCAAAACTTGATTCCCCTCACTCTGGTTTTTGGTTTAGATTTTAACTTTATAATGGTGCAGACAAGTTTAGATTCACACTCTTTTGCAGTCTTTTTTGTAATCAGGACTAAGTTTTCAGACTGAAAATAAATCATGATATACATATGGCAAGTCTAGACACCTATGCGGGTTGTGGAATAGCTATTTGAAAGCACATTTAGAACATAACTAGAGTTAAGTGGAATCTATGACTGAAGAACTGAGTTTTTCTCCATGGGGAAAATGAGCATAATGGGAACTGAGGTCTTGCTGATATGTTGTTAATTAAAAGGAGTTCTACCAATGAGGTAGAGTAGCTTAGAGAATGGTGCCAAATCAGAAAATTTAGAATCAATACATTATGAACTACTAGAAATCATTAACCTGCAGAAAACAAACCAAACCAAAAGTTAAGATTTATTGGCTGGGCATGGTGGCTCACGCCTGTAATCCCAGCACTCTGGGAAGCTGAGATAGAAGGATTGCTTGAGCTCAGGAATTCCAGACCAGCCTGAGCAAGAAGAATGAGACTCTGTCTCTACTAAAAAAATGGAAACATTAGCTGGGCACTGTGGCACATGCCTGTAGTCCCAGCTACTCAGGAGGCTGAGGAAGGAGGATTGCTTGAGCCCAGGAGTTTGAGGTTGCAGTGAGCTATGATGATGCCATTGCACTCTACCTGGGGTGACAGAGTGAGACTCTGTCTCAAAAAAAAAAAAAAAAAAAATTATCACTGGATGACATTATTGTTCCATCATCAAAATATATGTCTTTTAAAAAATCATCAAATCATTAGATTGTCACTGGTAATTTTAACCTATACCCAAGTAAGATGAATCTATGTTAAATAAATGGACACTTTTTGGGGGGATCCCAGTTGTAGTCATAATTTGCTAATAGTTTAAGGAGAATCCCAATTCTAATCCAATATTTATCCTTTTCCTGATATAGGAGACTCTACTTCTCCTCCCCTCATAGATTAAAAGAAATACATGAGTTTCTTTTCACACCAGTTACAAACATACATAATAATATTCCTGGGATGTGTTTTCATTTCTAGTTTATGTGCTGTTATAATTAACTAGATATCTTCAAAAGAAAGGATTCTAGTTCAGGGCACAAATTAAGAGCAAATAACTATAAACAGAGTGCTTGATTCATAAAAATAAACAGCACATATGGGCTTCTGTTACAGATGTTATACCCTAGAGTGTGCCCTGATTTCTTTTCAGCTAAACAAGAATAGCAAAATCACGTGGATGTGTAATAATATATAAGTGTCAGTCACATTGGAATGTACTCTGTCTACAAGACAAGAGCATCTGTAAGTAGACTTTTCTAACCTCTGAAACTACAAAGTGTTGGTCATATTACTTTTGGCTTTATAGACAGCAACCTCTCCCAAATCTGCTGGTACCCTTTCTCTCCCAACACTCAGTCCTCAGGGTGCTTTGTGCTTATATAGAGAACTGTACACATGAATATGCCCTTCCTGTAGGAAAGATAAAGAATGGACTTTTTTTTTTAACACATGTGCTATGCTCTTTTTACCTACATTCAGTTACTATTTATAGACTTAAGAACCCCGCCCCCCTGGCCCTAATATTTGCATTATTTCTGAAATAGAAAACTCTGCTTTTTCCAGATTTTAATGACTAATTTGCAAAGTTAATTTAATCCTTACCATAAGCCTTCCTTCTGCCAACCCTTTTTGAACATCCACTTTGTGCTTGATGCGTGGGCATTATTACCTTTATTGTTCTGGAGGAGCAGCCCCTGAGAGGCCAGCTTTTGGCATGGCAGCACGGTGAGGCTGTCTGACCACACACTATGGGATAAACATATACACTTCACAAGCTGTTCTCATTGCACAATTAATGTTCTCTCCTCCTCCCATGCCCAGGAGACTTCCTCCACCAGAAAGTCAGTGGTAAAAGGAAATCTGCAGGAGGTAAAAGAATCCAGAGAGTTTGATTACAGATATTGGTTTTAAAATGTGAAAGCCTCATAGACCCAATTACCCATAGAGGTATCTGCATTTTAAAAAGAGAAATATGTTAGCTATTAATATGCAAGAGATACCCCACTCCCTTTAAAAAAAGTTTTGATAGAAAGAACATGAAGGCTACAGCAGGTTGGAGGTGAGCACCCTGGCTGTGGATGCTGTGCAGTGACAGCACTGGGTCCAGATTTCAGTGAGTATCTACAAGACATCATGAGCCCTGAAGAGCAGAAACATGCATCTAACATGGTACTGGTGCACACAACATCAATCTTGTTGACTTGTACTCTTTATGTCTTTTTGATGTAGTCATTTGAGGCTATACATTTTCCCCTTAGCACTGCTTTTTCTGAATCCCATAGATTTTGATAGTGTGTGTCCCTTTTGTTATTCAGTTCAAGGAATCTTTTAATTTCAATCTTGATTTCATTATTGACCCAATAATCATTTAGCAGCAGGTTGTTTAATTTCCATGACTTTGTGGAGAATTGACTGTTTCTCTTGGAGTTGACTTCTCATTTTAGTCCGCTTTAGTCTCAGAAGATATGTGGTATGGTTTCAATTTTTTTGAATTTGTTGAGACATGTTTTGTGGCCTAAGATATGATCAGTCTTGGAGAATGTTCCATGTGGTGATGGAAAGAATGTATATTCTGTAGTTTTTGGTAAAGTGTTCTGTAAATGTCTGTTAGGCCCATTTGTTCTAGAGTGCCATTTGACAACTGATCTTTGACAATGTAGACAACAATAGACAGTGAGGAAGAGAAGCCTTCTTTAATAAATGGTGCTGGGAAAATTGTATAGCCACTTTCAAAAGAATGAGACAGGATTGATGTCTCTCACCACTAACAAAAATTAATTCATGATGGATAAAATACTTAAATGTAAGGCATGAAATTATAAGATGCTAGAAGAAAATGTTGGAAAAACTCTTCTAGATATTGGTCTAGGCAAAGAATTTATGAAGAAGACACCAATGGCAATTACAGAAACAACAAAAATAAATAAATGTGAATTGGTTAAATTAAAAAGCTATTGTACAGCCAAGGAAATAATCAACAGAGAAAACAGACAACTTACAGAATGGGAGAAAATATTCACAAGCTGTACATCTGATAAAGGCCTAATAACCAGAATCTACGAAGAACTCAAGTCAATCAGCAAAACAAAAAACAAACAACCCAATTAAATAGTGGGCAAAAGACATGAACAGAAGGTTTTCAAAAGAAGGTAGACAAATGGCCAATAAAGATATGAAAAAATGCTTAATGCCACTAATCATTAAGGAAATGCAAATTAAAACCACAATGAGATACCACCTTACCCTAGTTAGAATGGCTTTTATTAAAAAGTCCAAAGCAATAGATGCTGGTATGGAGACACAGAAAAAGGAACACTTATACACTGTTGGTGGGACTGCAAATTAGTATAACCTCCATGGAAAACAGTATGGAGAGTCCTCAAAAAAACTAAAAGTAGAGCTACCAGTTGATCCAACAATCCCACTAATGGATATTTATCCAAAGGAAAAGAAGTCATTTTATCAAAAAGATATCTGTACTCCAATGTTCATTGATGCAAAATTCACAGTTGCAAAGATTTGGAATCCACCCAAGTGCCCATCAATTCATGAGTGAATTAACAAAAGGTGGTATATATATACTATGGAATACTACTCAGCCACGAAGAAGGATGAATTATTGCCTTTTGCAATAATTTGGATGGAATTTGGGACCATTATCATAAGTGAAGTATCTAAAGAAGGGAAAACCAACCACCACATGTACTTGCTATTGAATTGAAACTAACTGATGAGCACACATTTGCACAGATTGAAGTAAAACTCAGTGGAAATGAAGCAGTGGGGACAGGGAGGAGGTGAGAGTGAAAACCTACCTAATGGGTACAATGAACAGTATCTCGGTGATGGTCACATTTATAGCCCTGACTCAAGTAAAACAAAAACGATCCATGTAACCAAAAACACTTGTACCCCCATAATATTTTGAAATAATAAAAAAAGAAATGGTATCTTAATCAGATCTTTCTAGATTACTTTATCCCTTCAGGTCTCTTTTTACCTGCTATCAAAAGTGGGATTAGAATGCATTCAACTTGTTTTATAAAAGAAACCTAAACCTGTTTAGCTGGAGAGCTCACGTTTTGACACTTCACAAGGGCAGAAGGTATAATATGGTGAATATCTGTCAATCATCAGACATCCCACACGAACCCTGGGCAGGTGCAGCTCTCGTTCCATTTCTGATGATGATGACCTGCACTAGCAATCATGTATTCTAGACTGTAGATGCAAATGAGAGTTATAAATCCTGGATTGAGAAGACCTTGGATATCATGAAGTCTATTATTTTATTTTTTTTTAAATCCTTTACTTTTTGATATTTTAATATATACCCTTCTCCAGGCTACTGATTTAGACACTAGCTAAAGAAAAAAGAAAGGGGTGGACCAGTGAAGCTAACTTCTGAATGTCATAATGGTCCTCTTTGCACCTTTGTGCCCCTTGCCATTGTGGAGTTTCCCAGAGCCCTTTCTCTAGTTCTCACTGTGGAACTTGCTATGCTATGAATACCCATGGGACTAAAAGGAAACAGTAATTTTTGAGCCCAGGTTGGGTCCCAGGCCTGGCTCCGAAGAAAGGCACTTGTTAATTACTGCTATGTAAAACCACAGCAGAACTTAGTAGTGCAAAACAGTGACTTATTATTATCTCTCATAGTGCTTTGGCATGGCTGGGCTCAGGGTCTCATGCACATGTAGTCAGGCAGAGGCTGGGGCTGAGCCATCTGAAGGCTCTGAAAGTCCAAGATGGCACGTAAAGAGATAATGTCTTCACCTCCACTTTTTTTGGGAGAGCTGGAACAGCTAGGACTTTGCCAGGCATGTCTCTCACCATGTTGTTCCTCTATCTGGCTAGCTTAGGCTTGTTCAAAGCAAGTGATCTTGAGCAGTCTGATCTGTATAGTGGCTGACTTCTCCCAGAGTGAGAGTTCTAAGGGACTTGGTTGGGAGCTGCAAATCTTTTTATGACCTAGTCTCTGAAGTCATGCAGCATCATCTCTGCTACCTCTCAGATTCAAGGGGAGGGGATTTACACAAGGGGTAAATTCAGGAGGCATGGTTCATGGTGGAGGCAACTTTGGAAATTAGCAAACACAGTAGAACAAGGGTTTTGAGAATTTCAGACTAAACCGAGTTCTTGGCCTTTATAGTAAACATCCACAACGATACTGAAGGGATCTCCAGACTGGAAGTAGGTGTCGTGAGTTCATTCTACAGTCACAAATCACAAACTGCCTCTGAAGTACCTGTAAAAAGGGGCATAAGAGACTGGTTCAGTGGCAAGGAAAGGTTTGGTCCTTTGTTGGAATTCATTAGTTTAGAACTGGACAAGGCAACCATCTAAGGGGAATAATGTGACAGATGCTTAAGGAGAAGCCTGCACCCATAAACAAGTAAATAGTGCTTCTATAGTCCTACACCTGATAAATCCCTGTTCTCAGAGTCATTATAAACACTATTAAGGCTATTAATATTAATAAGGCAAAGCAAGACAGAACTGACGAGTATTTCTCTGACCTACCGTCCATTTGTGACATCCGTTCACATCTCACTGTAGAGGAGTTTATTAATGAGATCAGCTTGTTAACACTTTGCACCACACTTAGTGCTTTGTCTGAGTGTGTGGGGTGCCACACAGATGGGTTATGTGTGGGGCAGGGAGGGGTGAGAAAAGTCAGAACTTTAAAGTGCTGCCCAAGAGATTGTCTTCCCAACCCTCCAACTATTACCCGGTCTCTTTTCTTCATAGACCTCCTCCTCCCATCCCCTCCTCTTTTAAAATATGAATGATAAAAATCATAAGAAGAAGAAGAACAATAACCACAAAAATAATAGAGAAAGTGGGAAAAGACCCATTCAGGAAGAATGTCAGATGATAGGAAATGTACCTAAAGGAAAGATGACCCTATGCATTTACAGTTTCTGGACACCCTAATCCTGATGAAATTTATGCCAAGAATGTAATTTTAAAAATCAAAGCAACAAACAGCCTGGGATGGCCACAGGAAAAGGGCAGAATAAAGATCAACTTAATGAATGCGTCATGTCTGCAATCTCTTGGAACCATGATTTCAGGAGAAAAATCAGGGAAAACACAAGGAACAGAGTGTCCCAGAGAAGATGATACAGAGTGAAGAGGGGAGGGACTATCAAGGAGGAGAGAAATCTAGGAAGAGGCTGCTCTTGAGGAGGAAAATATGATCACTACCAAACATGTTCGTCTGCGTTTAATGGTGAACATAAAGCTATATGTAAAGTTTACAATAGTAATTTTTTTTCTGAGAGATAGAAGTAGAGAGGAAATGAGAGTGTCAGAAGGGAGAACTTGGGATAAATAACTTTGTCACAGTGATATAGGGAGAGGGTCAAGGACAACTTGTTCTCCTATAGTAGCTTGAAAGCAAAACCTTATTGGGGCTCATCTTCATTTTTTTTCATGCCAATATTTTTGCTGATAGGATAGCAATAAGTGCTTCTATCTGAAGAAAAATTTGTCACTATCAGAGATTCATTTCTGAACACACCCTTTGAATTAAGATGTAACCAAGAAAATAAGGGGCCATGATTCATTGCTTGGCTTTGGAGTCAATTCCTGGATCTGCCACTAACAAGTGCTGTGACCTGAGCAAGTTATTGATCCTTGTTCAGCTTCAGTTTCCTCATCTATTAGATGGCCACAGCAGCAGAACGTGCCTCAGCTGGTTGCTGCAAGGATTAAATGGAATATGTGTGCAAAACCTGAGCACGTCCAGGTACACCCTCAGCACATAGTAGCTGGTGTTACTTTCATTCCATTGTTATCAGTACTAATACATTTCAACTTTCTTCTATTCTTTATTAAGTCTCTCTTTTCCCCTAAGAATGTACTCTCTGACTGTAAAATCAAATGTATTTCTTTGCACAGCATCCTGATGTTAACAGAAAAGTTCTGAGAGGCCACAGTTGAAAATGTTTTGGCAGGGATGCAGTGTTTACCCAGATATGCTGGTTAAGCCACACAAAACTTTTCCATTTTTCTGCCTCTCAATTAGCTTTAATTCTTGACTCCACTGCTCCTGAGTTTGAAGTGAAAGGGTTTTCGATGGTCCACTGGGCTGCTGGATTAAGCTGTACTTAAGTTACTCATATGCAGAAATAAACTTGTCTCTTTCCTCTTATCCTTCCTGTACAATGGCACATTCCTACTAATTACATTATTCTCAGAGATTCTCCAGGGTCCCCTGGATAACAAGTAGAAGCAATGTTACAGGACATATGCTTTTACGCTTTATTGGCCACTGTTATCCACGGGCCTGACACTGAAGCTGAACAAACAGGCCAGACCCAAATGTGAAAACCCAGCGATCGTCAATTGCATGAAGTCTGAATTTGATTAGAGTGCCATTTTCCTGCCCTTTCCCCTGTGCTCATAAAGAAAGGAACAGCTCTGAAACCCCTCAGAGATGCTGCTTGATTTAAGCCCTGTGAAATTCTAACCAAAAGGTAATAGAAAGGAGAAATCAAGCTTATCAAATTTTCCTTGGGAGCATTGGTCTGTTTCACCTGTGGTAATTGGCCGAGTTCAGGCCTGCACTCTGACAAGCTACAGGAAGTTGCCGGAAAGAACCACCAGTAAATAACCCAGTGCTTTGGAAACAACCTTTTATGCTTTCTAGTATTGATTTAGATGAGGTCTAAGAAGAGTGTAGAAGTACACAGGGTAAGTGAGTGAATTGGGGTGAATTTTGGGGAAGTAATAGCTAATGGTTAATTACAAGAAGAATTTTGATGCGGTGAGGCTGTTAATTGGATGAAGGACACTGTATAGAATGAAAGCTGGTTTCCATTAAAGCATTCTAATAGAGGAAGAAGCCAACAAGAGCGTATTAACTTCTCCTTTAGATACAGATAATTTAACCTATTTATTGGAGTATTTTGTAAGAAGTAAAGGGAAAAAAAAAACCCCAAACCTCACAGGTGTCCTTTTAATTTAATCAGTGCAGTTGGTATTGTGACCAAAATTGCTTAGGCTGCAGGGCCTTCTGCTAAAAGGGCACTGCATAGAACCATCCTCTGGAAAGGTGTCAGGAATGAAACTGTTTATGGCATAAATAGGGAGATGAATCTTAAATAGCTTACTCTGAAAATCTGATATTAAAAATAAGAAAAGTCATCAGAGCATTTCAGGTGTATTTGACAGTCACATACCAGTCCACGTCAGCTTTGCCAAGCCTGCTGTTCACACGCACAGAACAGCTCACTATGGCTCGATGGGTTTTGATGAAATTGTAAATTGGAGACAGAGTTGAGGATAATTCGATTCATAGAAAGGACCAAGAGATTAAAGCCCTTATGTTTTTAGTGGCCAGGAGCAACTGGGCTGCTTTTGAAGATGGAGTAGAGAGTAAGTGTGAGGAAGACAAGAACAAGGATATATCACAGCGGTTTTTCTTTGCTTGTCACGAATTGGGAGCAAGACAGAAATTGGCAATGGTTCTTGGACTTTGTCTATTAAAGGGCAAATTGTTCTTCTGGATCATCAGCTCAAATTTTGTTCTTTTAATTTTGTATGAAGTACAAGGCACATTTAACATCAAAGCAAGAAAGAAATTTCAGAAATGAGTTTCAATTCAATACTGCTAATATTTATTGAGCACTTACATACTGGATACTGTTTTCGTTATCTGAGCATGCTGGATAAGAGATGAAAAGCAAAGATCATGAGCAGACCATCCATTTCCTTTGGAAGGGAAAATCCAAGTTTCAGATAATGCATTCCCAGTTGCTCTATACCTGAGGCAGCCTTTGTTGCACTCCTCATTTCTGAAGGTCCACAAATGAAGCCGTCTCTCTGGCTGCGTATTAATTAAGGCATTGCTGAAATGCCCCTCTGACAGCATTTAGTTCACAGTTGTGTCATTTTCAAACTCAGTGAATATTAGGAGAAAATGATTACCCTTTATTGCAGATAGCAGTACTGGGAAGAAAGGGGAGGACCAGAAAAGCAGCAGGCATGTTATCGGAGTGCCAGATTCCCCTGCTGTCCCATGCTAAATCCTGCAAGGTCTGGGCTCCACAACCAGGAGCTCTGGCCGTTGTCAGCTGCGGTGACACTATAGTTCCTTTGAGGACTGGGAGAACGTGCCTGGGATAACAAAGATACACATGTAAATAAGAAGCCTCTGGGGTTTGCAGGCATTTGACAATTCACCAGTGTCCATTTGTTGAATTCTGCATTAGTGAAGCAATAAGAATAGTTTCTGACCTTTGGTATGAACAAAAAGACCAACCGGGGGCCTGAAAAGTACACAATGACAAAATGGCAATAATATTAACAATAAAACTTTTGAGAAATGGGCTTTTTTTAGTCTCTGGCTTGTTTCCCATTCCTAGCCTTGGCTCCCTGGGTTGGAAAAGCATGCACCTCAGTTTTCTCCCTCTTGGGAGCCAAGTGGTATATGAGTCACTGTCTCTGGGTGGATTGGCCCATCTCTCTTCTGGTTCTCCCTGCAGCTTGCCTGAGAAATTGCTAAATCCCCCCAGGAAGGCACTGTTTTTGTATCTGAGCATGTTGGATAAGAGATGAAAAGCAAAGATCATGAGCAGATCTTGGCTTCAGTCGAACGGGGATAACAATCCTGGATTGGGAGAATGCATGAACGTTTTAGCACATGTAACACTGGAATTCAGAGAGCACAGAGAACAATGCCTGCACTTCATGAACTATATCATTCATTTGACATTTAACACATAATACTTCGTATTATTACTTCCCTGTCTAGAAATGTTTTTTTTTCCGTGATCATAAATAGAATACAGGCATACTAAAAAACATTAGACCACACAGAAACATTTAATGAAGGATGAATTATATAAATTCCACAGACACCCAGCACAGCAAAGTCTGGAGGGCAAAGGTGCAATTCAGAGATGGAGGACCAGTGTGACCAGAGTGCAGAGAGCCAGGGCCAGTTGTCTGAGGTGAGGTCCCAAAGCTCGATCCTGAGAGCACTGGGAAGACACCAGAGTGATTTGTCTGTGGTGGGGGAGAGGATGACAGGGTTGAATTTGTGCTTCTGAAAGGTCACTGTGGCTTCACTGTGGGAAGTGCACTGCAGGGCTCTGAGTGGATGTCAGAGCCAGGTAGAAGCTGTTACACGGTCTGGGTGAGAGATGGCAGTTTGGACAATGGTGCTGGTGATGGAAAGGAGGCAAGAGGACAGACTTGTGAGGGGAGAGGGGGGCAAAAGAGTCAGGATTTGTTGATAGGTGGGGTATGAGAGGTGAGGTGAGGTGATGTTGAAAGTAAGCCTAAGGCTTCCAGTGTGTGTAGCAAGATGGATGGTAGAGCCCTCACAGAGAATTAGCAGCCCTTGGAGGAGATCAGGTTTTGAACATCTTAGTTTTAGGTGCCTTTGGGCTGTATAGGTAGAAACATTGAGTAGGCTATTGCATAGCTAGGTCTTAGGGCTTAGAAAGACCTTGAAGTTGGCAATAAACCTCTGGGAATCATCCATATATAACTGGTTACTGGTGCATGGGTGGAGATGAGAACACCTGGGGAGAAAGTAGAATCAGGAGGATCTTTTCATGTGTACATTTATAACTTTTCTTTTAATTCTTTTGCAAGTTGCCAGTTACCATTTTTGCCCACTTCCTATAGGGATATTAGCATTTTATTTTTCATTGATTTGTACGAGCTCTTTATACATTAACACATTAAAAAATATATATTGCATTTTTTTCTCAGTTTGTTGCCTGCCATTTGATTTTATCCATGGAGTTACTGTTATTATTTTTGTCCATTAGGAAAGTTTTAAATATTCATACAATTTTAGTTATTAATATTTTTCTTTATGTACAATTCAGTGTTTAAAGACTGAAATTTTCAAATCACACTGCCTAGATTTGAATCTTGTCTCTGCCACTTATTACCTGTGTGGTGCTGGGCTGGCTGTTTAACTTATCTGTGTGTCAATTACCTTACTTTTAATATGGGAATGACAGTAGAACCTGTCTCATTATTGACATTTAATAAGATAATACACAAAAAGACTTGGAAATAGTGCTGGGCACAATAAGTATATAAGTCAGTAAATATCAACACTGTTGGTGGGGCTGCAAATTAGTGCAACTTCTATGGAAAACAGTATGGAGATTCCTCAAAGAACTAAAAGTAGACCTACTATTCAATCCAGCAATCCCATTACTGGATATTTACCCAAAGGAAAAGAAGTCATTTTATTAAAAAGCCACCAGCACCCGAATGTTTAGTGCAACACGATTCATAGTTACAAAGATGTGGAATTAACCCTATAATTCCATAATTCCAAATGCCCATCAATTTATGAGTGGCTTTACAAAATGTGGTATATATATATGTGTGTGTATATACCATGGAATACTACTCAACCACAAAGACAGATGACTTAATGTCTTTTGCAGCAATATGGATGGAACTGGAGGTCATTATTCTAAGCAAAGTATCTAAAGAATGGAAAAGCAAACACCACCTGTATTACTATTAAATTGGAACTAACTGATGAGCACACATGTGCATAGAGGGAAGTATAATTCAATGGAAATCAAACAGGGGGGAACAGGGAGGAGGGATGGGCAAAAACCTAACTAACAGGTACAATGAACTCTATCTGGGCGACAGGCACACTTATAACCCTGACTGAAGCATTACAAAAGTGATCTATGTAACCAAAGACAATTGTACCCCTGTAATATTTTGAAATAAATAAATTTAAAAAAATAAAGAGTTGTTTTTTGTTGGGAAGTAAATATGATAAAATTGCAAATAGAATATATTCATAAGTTCAAGTTCAAAGAAAATTTTAGAAATAAATAAAATAACCATTTAGGGAAACAAAAGCTACACAAAATACCAGGACCAAAAAAGTACAATCAGAGTGGAAAACAGTGAGGTCAAATGACAGTAACAGAAATTAAACCTCTGGTACTTTGAACATTTTTATCACAGAAGCAAACTGTGATGTGTACATAGTTGAAAGAAAACCAGCTAGCATTGTCTTTAAGGGGGAACTATTGAGGCCTCATAAAGGAAAATGTGTACATCAGAGCTTGCTCCCTATCATGATGAAAAGGTAATACACAGGGGGGGCTGTTGGAGCCAACGTGGGGTAAGGCAACAGGTGGCACTTGCAGGGCTTCCCAGGGCTGGCAGCAGTTGCCTCAAGGAAGGTTCTCTAAAGTCAAAGTAGAGTGGAGTCAAAGGCCAAAATGTGGGCGAGTGGGTTTGGTTTTTCCTCCTTTGGGGAAATGGCCCATGACTTTCATCACCTTCTCAGAGAGGGCAGGGACTAATGATGATAAGGAACCATTGCTCTCTGCTCCTATCCTGAGTGACTGGCTGGGTTGCACGTGAAATGTGAGGACTCCATTGCCACATTGCTCTCTCTCCCAGGCTTGGCTACTCTTGGGGGAGAAGAGAAGACTCAGGCAGAAGGTAATTTGTCCTTGTGGATGCCATTAAGTTCTGGAGCTCAATTAGAGCTTCTACTTCCAGGGAAGGGAGAAAATACTGAGCTTTACTTATGTACGAGATTATTTATAAAGTGCTTGTCAATGCCAGAGACTGTGCTGGCTCAAGGTAGAAGTCCTTTGGCCAGAGAAGAAAGGTGGAAGGAGGAAGTTAACACTGGCTCTTAAGGATGAAACAGATGAGATGCCTATGATGTGTGGTGTTGAACAGCTTTCTTCATGTTCACTAAGGATAAGGCAACAAACAAGCAATCCCCCCAGACCAAACCTATGATATTTAGGTTAGATGTGAGCGTAAAATGGACTGAGGTAAGTGCAGGGGCCATGTTTCCTAAACTAGAAATTGAGACACATGGTCTGACACATGATCTGACAGATGGGTGGAATATTTTGGATTATGTCTGTCCCAGAAAAATCTTGCACAGATGGCATAGGTGTAGTACACAGTCATCAGTGTGTTGTGACTTGAGGGGCGAGGAGGAAATACCGTGCCCTTCTTCAAACTATCTTTTCTAGTGTCGCATATTCTGCTCTTAGAGACTTATTTCTGTGTCCTATGGAGGCTTTCAGATATTCCAGCTTGCCTTCTGCCAATGGAAATATTTCTGGTATGTAAGATCATAAACAATTTTCAAGATGTAGCTTTTGTGGGCATTCAGTTTGGAAAGGAAAGGTATGAAGGACTGGGAAACGTGTGGGAAAGAGGAGTGACAGGAGGTAAAGGGAAACATCCTCATATTTTGCCTAGAGCTAGCTTCCTCTACACGAATTGCCAGATGGTGTCACAAATACCTAGGCAAGTTGTGAATCTCTTTCTTGGAGATTTGGAAGAAGAGATGGCTGGCTGAGGGGCAGCCCTGCCTGGGAAGCCTGAGCCCAGAGCCAGTGCTGCTCAGCTCACAGCTGAACAATGAATATGATGCATAAAGGTACGTTAGACCCTTGTCCTCCTGTGCATGTCCAATTCTGTGACTCACGAAGGGAAGTTCACAGCGGTACCATCTCAATAAATGAGACTCCTGCCTTTAAACCATCAGGATTCTGTGGGGCAAACTTCTGTGTGAGCTCATGACAGAATACCACATTTTTGTTCATGTCCCATGCCTGTGATGATTGAATGTAAAAACTGTTATTTCTTACAGGAAAAATGACCTTGAAAAATGTCAAATTTAGAAATAATCATTTTATGAATACACTAGGTGGAGAGCAGCTGGACAAAGGGGGTGTTCCAACCCTGTTGCACTCACACTTTGGCCACAGGCTACTTGCTGTGGGCAGGACATCTCAGCAGACATTTCTTGCCTGAGCTTTGCATCATCAAGTGTTTTGACTGTATGTCCAGCACTGTCATAATATAATAAAGTGGAAAGCAAACAAATGGAAGAGTCAAAGGTATATGGTGCATAAAAGATACTGGTATAAGCTCCTGTGCTAGAAAAAACTGTTTGAAGGAAGATTCAGGTCTTACTTCTTTTGTTTCCTGTCCCCTTCTCAAACCACAACGTGATTTTAATATGGTATAGGTCATTATACAATTCATGAATGAATGGCTTAATTAGGCAGAAGGCCTTTTTAATCAAGGAGTTTTCCTCATACCTTTTCATGACTCGGCTGAGGTGTTTTTTTTCCTTTTACTTCTATCTACACTCACACGTGTACAGCTCATGCAACAAAAAATCTCAAAGATGCGTCAGAAGAGGTGATATTTTTAAAAGAGAGCCAAAAAGGAGAATGCCTCATGATATCATGATATTCATAGCACTTGTATTAATATAATTTTTTTTGTAGCTATCAGTGACTATTTAGTACATTGCGGTTCCCAGTGTTGTGAATCTATGAAAAATCAGCCTGCCATAGAACTTCATTTGGAGAAATAAAACGGAATCTCTTTTGCCATAGATTGGCAGCAACTTGTGGATAGAGAATGCATCTATTTTCTCTGTTTCCTGAGTGCTCATCTCAGTGCCTAGCATATAGGTGTTCAATATTTATTTGTAAAATAAATAGTAGAATGAAACCTTTCCAGTGGTTAAAGCATGGGCTAAGAAATCCTTTGTTTAACTGCCTCATGAAAAACTTTGAATAAATCATATAAATCCCTGTTTTATATGCTTATTACCTTTAGCACCTCTGAAAAGCAGAGCATTCTTTCATTTTAGGGGATGCTAATATACAAGGCAATACTGAGAAATAAGACTGTGGAACATCCCAGTCCCAGTATTGGCCATACTTTCTTGAACATAGTAGGAGATAAATATACTTTAAGTTAATATATATATGTTTATATGTGAGTGTATATGTATGTGTGCATGCATATGTATGTGTACGTATATACGTACATATATCTCGCCTTAACTGGGATGTTTAATACAACCTCTGAGACTTTAAGCTTGGTAAGCACAAAGACAATGTTATTACTCTAAGTACTTGATACTGAGCTTTCAGAAACTAGCAATACATGTTTTTAAAATTACATTTCTGTGGTTAGGCGTGCTTTAGTTAAGATGGCTTTTGTGAAATAGGTGAGCTCTTGCGAGCTCCTTCAGGGGCAGAAGAGGTCTGGAGTGCCGGGGATGTGAGCAAGAAGCTGTTTGAGGTGCACTGCACTGTCGGGAGCAGGTGCTGAAGAGGGCATGTGGCAGCTGAATGAAGCCGCTAGTTTTCGGTGGAAAAGCCAGAGGGACGTGCACTCTGACTGCACTTTCTAGCTCCTCTGTGTCAGAGGGAGACCAAAAGGCCATTTTACTCCTGTTTTTCCTATTAGAGAAAATAAGTTACTGTGTAAATCACAAGTCTTCAGGTACTAACTGTACGGCGGGTAACAAGGGGGTGAGAATCTTTGGGAAGCATTTCTACTGATAAGCAGGGAATAGGTTTGATCTTTGCTATGGTCTGTTCTTTATGGTATAAAAGCCTTTGGGTTCAGCTTCCAAGACGTGAGCTAGAAAATAATGCAAACAAGGGTAATGAATATGTGTGTGTGAGTGTGCATGTGAGTGTGTAGTTTTTCTGTTGGTAGGTTTGTCGTTTCCCATGGGAGATATAAATATCCTCCTACCTTGTGAGAAAACAGACCATATATTGCAATGTGCAAAGTGCCCAAGTGAAGGAAATAAGCAGTAAAGTAAAGAAAGAGAAGGAGATAGACACAGAGATAGGAAAGCACAGCACAGAAGCATATATTAGAGTTCTCCAGAGAGAAAGAACCAATGTGATTGATATATACATATGTGCATGTGTGTATATATATTAATATGTGTGTATATATATTTCCATGTGGATTTATTTTAAGGAATTATTTCACGTGGTTGAGGAGGCTGGCAAATCCAAAATTTGTAGGATAAGCCCGCAGGATGGAGATTCAGGGAAAAGTTGATGTTGTAGCTTGAGTTTGAAAGCAGTCCATTTGCAGAATTTTCTTTTCCTCCAGGATGTTAGTCTTTATTCTATTAAGACCTTCAACTGATTGGATGAGACCCACCCATATTATGAGAATAATCTGTTTTACTCCAAGTCTACTGATTTAAATATTTTAATCTCATCTAAAAAATACTTTCACAGAAACATCTAGAATAATGTTTGACCAAGTATTTGAGTGCAGTCATCCAGTCAAGTTGACACATAAAAGTAACCATTGCAGAACATGTCTATATGAAGCTCAAGCAAGATCATCTTAGCAGGCTACAGTTGTGTCTGGACACTAAGGAATGTCCAGTGGGCATTTGTAAGCCCCCTGAAACACATGTGGGAAAAGATTTTAAGATGCTTTTGCCTCTCTGGGTGAGAGGACTGGAGATGTTCTGCAACCCTACAGGCAGGTATGAATCAGACCTAGGTCAGGTGGAATATGGCATGGTCTGACCCAAGCAGTTCCAAATAAAATTTATGTTTGTATTAATCTACCTAATTATGTTGTGATATTATATCAGATTTTTATAATTACTTTAGTTGTGTGTAATTTGTATTTCTAGCAAGTTTACTTATAATGCATGTAAACTAAGATGTGCATTAAGCTTCATGTGATTCTTAATATATTTTTGTATCTTCAGATTAAAAAGCTGAGAGTGAATAAGCTATATTCAATAAGCTATATGGGATAATTTAATCAACTAATTTGTTCCTAAACTCTGCTCAAGCAAAATCAGATGAACTCTGGTATGGTGGAAAAAGCACAGGGATTGAATGCTAGCTCTGCCACTTATAGGAGTGCCAGCTAAATGATGCAATCATCATTTAAACTCTCAGAAACTCAGTATTTTCATCTGTTAAATGGGGATCAGAGATATCCATTCTTTACAGCTGTGGTCCCCAACTCCTGGGCCATGGACCACTACCAGTCTGTGGTTAGCAGTGGCTGAGCCAGCGAAGCTTTATCTATATCTACAGCCACTCCCCATCGCTTACATCACCATATAAGCTGCACCTCCTGTCAGATTAATGGAGTCATTAGATTCTCATAGGAGCATGAACCCTACTGTAAATTGTGCATGAGAGGGATCTAGGTTGCGGCTCCTTATGAGAATCTAATGCCTGATGATCTGAGGTGGAGCCGAGGCAGTGATGCTAGCACTGGGGAGCAGCTGCAAATACAGATTATCATTAGCAGAGAGGTTTGGCTGCACAATAAATGTAATGCACTTGAATCGTTCCCAAATCATCACCCATGCACTCTTGTCCATGGAAAATTGTCTTCCATGAAACTGGTCCCTGGTGCCAAAAAGGTTGGGAACTGCTGCTTTAGGGTCATTGAGAGTATGATCATATAAACAAAGCATCTAGTAGAGTTTCTAAAAAAAAAAAAAAGAGTTAATACTAAAAAATTATTGCTTATGTTCCTTTTGGGTTGAGTCAAATTCAGAATGTCTGGCAGATATTGATGGTTGCCATCCCAAATCCCCATCTTCCCTCTTTCTTGCTAATAGACCCTTGATTTGGTTCAGGGCAAATCCAGCTAAAGATCAACCTCCCTTTTGGCTACTAGAGCCATTTAACATGTTCTGTTTAATGTCACATAAGGAGAAGTCATCTATAATACTATGCTGAAAAGGTGCTATCTCTTTTTCCTTTATACTTCTTTCTTCTCCCTACCTGGTATGCTGATATGATGGCTGGAGGTGTGGCAATCATTTTGTGACCATAAAAAAAAATGGAGAAGAAATTCAGATGTCTTGGCAAGATATCCTTGTTTCACTGAACCAATATCAGCAACTGTTTTATCAGGACAACTTCCACATGAGAAAAAAAAAAAAGCTTCTATTTTCTTTGTGATACTACTTAATCAGGTTTTCTGTTACTAACAGTCAATGCAATCCAACTAGTATGAGGATTGAAGTTAGTCAATATCAAATGTGACTTTCAAAAAGTTCTGTGAGGAATATTATTGACTACTCAAATAGAGCTTCCTTATAAATACCTATTACTACCGTTAGTAAACTATGTCATAGGACCCAAAGCACACCTCCCACTTCCCCATGTCCTGCTACTTTAGATAGTTGCCAAAGTCTTGTGAGTTTCCTTGCTTTGCCTTCTCTTTACCTTTTGTCTCTTCCAAATTTCACCCATCTTAAATATTTTTCACTTCACTCTAGACAGAATTATCTCTTCACCATTAGCTTCTATTCTTATATGGAATAAAAGAATAAAAGAAGAAATAAAAGAAGGAAAAGAGATTTATTTTTGTCTGTTTTCACAAAAATAAATTTAAATACATCTATAATATTTAATACAGTATTATAAAAGCAGAATCCTTTGCTTTCCTTTGCTTTCCATTTAAGGAACACTTCGAGGTTGCCCCTTAGGTACCAGGCACCATGCTCTCAAGCAGTGCTGCTGTTGGTTATTGGATTTCATGAGATGATACAGACATTGAGAATAAGTGTTTAGAAACTTTCATAACAATCCAACATGATTACAACATTAATTTTTATTGTATTTTACAAAAGTATTAGTCTATTATGGATTGGAAATTTGAAAAAATTTCTCTTTCTTTATTTCTTTTTCTTTTTTTGGGTAAACCATAGGTAGTTTGAGAAACACTGGTGTGATAGGTAATTATCAGGTAGTATAAAATGTCACTATAGATTGTATGATTATTTTCAAAATTAGCCTTTTTAATGATAATATTCCAATGGTATGAGAAACAAACCTATTGAGTATTTGGATAAGTGAGAATTTCTCAGTTTTTTAGTTCATGTACACTCCCTCCCCCCTCATGTGTTCCCCCTATTCATTTTAGGACCAAAATGAATACTCACTAGAACAATAGCTCCTTCTTTTCTCTTAATTAAATGTGATTATCCCTTTGCTTATATAAATTAATACTTCACAGAATGTTAATGAATTATTCTCAGAAGTAGGACATAATAGTATCTATAACACATCAAGAGAAATTTAGAAATAGGACTATCTAAGATAATGAGAGGCAAGTGGGAATTTGGGGAAGAAGAGAATTTGACATATGGAAGTAATTATTATGAATTTTAAATTATTTACTAAGTATAGCAACATCGAGATCCTTTGGTTAGTCAACTTAGAAATTATTTTTAAAAGAGAGTATCAAAATGTAGAACAACTGCAGGTATTTTGTATTCTTAAAAAAAAAAAAGCAACAAATTTCAATCCTATAAAACTCTTGAGAAAATCTAGGACTGATCCTGAATGGATGCATTGGAGTTTGTTTTGCTATTAGTTGATACAGTCATTGTTCCAGGAAAAACAGTGAACCATGTCAGCTGGATGACACAGTGTATTTTGGCTTGCGACTTTTTGCCCAATACTTTCTTGTTTTTCTCAAAAAGAAAAGTATTTGTGTGATTTTACAAAGACTTCAGGGTGCTGCTTACCATTTTAGCTACTAACACAAACAACCTTGACAATCATAACCTATTTTTTTATCCCTTTTCACCCAGACAAGTAAGCAGTCATCAATTATAGGTTCTCACATGAAATACAAATTTAGCACCATAGAAATGAAAACTAAAGCAATTTGTACCTTTACTATTCCAAGGGGAATCGTTCTGGGTCTATTTACTATGAAATATTCCCTCTATCTTATACTCTTCTAAGTTATATCAATGTCATCAACCATAACTTGAATCATAATGAGTAGATGATACCCTTACATGACTGGAAGCATGTCATCATTATTACATGACCTAGTTAGCATATGTGGTTAAAAATTCCATTGCCTTTTTTATTTATTGACTTATTTCAGAATGGCACAGGTTATATCGAGACTGGGATCCTGATGTGTTCTTATGAAATGGAATAGTGTTTTGTTTATTTTTTAACCCATATCCACTAACTACATACACTGAGCCATCCACACTATTTTAAAATATTTCCTTACAAACCATATTTTTTCCCCCTATGACTTTTATTATCAATGCTCCTGGAAAAATTGTAAAACATAAACAAAGAAATGTGATAGCCTTGTTTCAAAAGCATTGGTAGACTTTAGGAGGAACCTCAAATCAGAAAACATGTCAGTGAGAAAAACAAACTTCTTGCCTGACCCCATGGGGGTCCAATGTGTGCATAGTGTGCTTGTTTCCACTGCGGTCTGTGTACAGTCATGGGGGGAGGAGTGGGTGGATTAGCACTCTCTGAGGAGGTTTCCTGATAGCACCACATCCAAGGTCAGAAATCTTGGCACTGTTTCTCGTCTTTGCTTACAAATAAGAATATATAAAGGTAGAAAGAACCATTTGCCTTAGAAATGATGCCAGAATTTATCCTTACTTTGTATCTTGACTGAAATCTCTATTTGGCCTTTAATCATTACTTCCTGCTGTTGCAGCCTGCCCCCCCACCCCCCACTAATCTTCCTAGGCTATTACTCTCTTCTCTTCAGGGAGAACCAAAATGCTCTAGATAAGTTATTCTTTCAATTTTGGAAGAACTCACTATCTTCTGTCCTCTGATTTATTCTCTGGGTTTTTTTTTTTCTTCCAAATCCTATTCAAGTCTCTCTGTCCCCTAAGCATTCTTTGGAACTCATTCTTAGGGTTTATGAGTCTGGCTACTTACTTGCTAAATGGGCCTAGATTATTTCTCAAGATTTAAAAGCATTAGGGTAGATTAAAACAAGTTAGGCAACATGCTTAATGAACAATAAAATATGTTTTCTTTTTCATCTCTGTCCTCTTGTAGATGGTCATTAAGGAATTTGGGTTTGTGAGGAAACTTTGAGGTTTTCTATACATAATATGATAAGATCAGTGATTCTACAACATGTTCATTTTCTGACCTACTTGATGATCATACTAGATTAGTTGCATGATGCCTAACTAATGATTTAGTTGGAATTTTAGTTGGAATTTTACTGAATAATATAATGACAAATTAACTATAAACTGGTCAGATTGGCTGATCCATCTTCACATGGTCTGGGTTTTCTTTACAGACCAAACTGTTGGTAGCAATAGCAAGTGAGACTATTTGAATAAGAAGCATTTCTAAAGGTAAGGAGACAATGCACTGTAAGTTACATTACTTACTGTAAGTTGAATTAAATTAATCCACTTTTCATTTCTATTACATTAGGAAAAACCCCTACCCTCGGAACCATTAGTCTCACTATAATGCTCATTAGCTCATGATTAAGTCTTAATATAAAATGCCATGGGTTTCTTTTTCAGACTGAAAACTTGGTTTACAGAAACATGACTTAACCTTGATCAACAACAATCTGGCTATACTAATTAATTCCCCCACCTTTCTCATTTTCCTCAGCAGTTCCTTTTCTTCTGAAAAAATAATAACAGTATTTAATAGTATCAGATCTATTACTAAGGAAACCATAAACTTCAATTCCCATCAATATGCCCTTTTGACTAGTGTATTTTATTGCAAAGTTTCTCATACGTGTTAATTGGTGGACTCTGCTCGTTGTTGTCTCTGTTCTTGAGCATGTGGCATAGTGAGTTGTAAAGCTCTCCAGAGCAATTCTCACTGCCCTGTGCAGAAGGACTTGCATTTCTGAATAGAACATATACCAGAAATAAAGGCCTGGATTGCAGCTTTAATATCACAGCAATATGTTTCAATCGACTAAGCAGGCCACTAACAATTTAGATAAAAGGATGCAATATAACAATTAATGAGCTATAAAAACCCCTCATTGAACATTAACCCTTTGGAGCACATAGGTATGTATGTGCATTGTAAACATTTATTTAGTTAGCATATGAAAGCTTTCAGGGCTGCAGTGTGTTATTAAAATTTTAATTAGCTGTTTATATTTACATAGGTGGAAAATAAAGAAGTCAGATTCTAACTTCATTGTTCTGATCATGAAGGGTTCTTTCAGGAGAAATTGGAATTGAGATAACAACTTGAAAACAGGAATAAGAATCACTCTATCGACCAATAAATGTTTAATAAATGGCTTCTTTGAGTGTAGACCTATGTAAAGCATGGCAGCGTATGAAAAAGAGTCTAAGTCATGGCCCCATGCCTCAGAAATTACAATAAGAGAAGATAAAACTGGCAGTCCTAAAGCAATTTAAGAGTTAATGGTATAACTCCAATCGAAAACACTGGCTGAGCTCAGAGTAGGAAGAGAAAGCATCATAGTCTGGGCTAGTTGGGAAAGGCTTTGTCTGACAGATGGTCCTTGATCTAGACTTTAAAGGAAAGACTGAATTTGAATCAAGGGAAGCTAAACTGTGAGCAAAAGCCTAGTGAGAGGGATAAACATGGTGTGTTCAGGGGAATGGAGAGACCAAGTGGGTTGGAGCTGAAGAATCAAAGCAAATGAACACAGGAAAACCTGACTCAGTGCCCTGATATTTGGGACCCCCTAGAAGAATCATGGATTGAATGCCAAGCTCTGAATCCTATTGTTGCTGTTCAGGAGGGGCTTAATGGGCCTGTGTGGAAACGCAGCCGCAGGAATCACAGAGGTGGAGCCCAGCTTCTAGGTGGTGAATTTTGGAGAGAATGCCAAGGACGCAGAGGGGAAGACACATCCTTTGAGCACACAGAGCTGGTCCTAGACAAATTAGTGAAATATGGAACTTCATCCTTACCATCTCTTCTTTATTACTCTCTGGGCCCTTTCCATAGGTTAGGTGTTTTCGCTCTGCCTGACTGCCACAGGCATCTCTGGTTTGTTCTGTTTCAATCTCGCTGTAGTTTCACTTCCTAGTGTCACATCTTGAAGGTTAGAATCTCTGGGGTTCGGCCAACTATTTAGTATACATGAAAGAAGGATAACATCTGGCACCTAGTGACCTTGAGGACAATATTGCTTCCCTTTCTTGTGTGAATATTTTGATATCTTTGGTTTAAAAAGTCTTTTTTTAAGGGACTTTATTATTTTAGATTTTGGAAAAGTTTTAGTTTGTAGCAAAATTAAGAAGAAGGTACAGAGATTTTCCATATACTCCCTGCCCCACATATTCACAGCTGCCTGGATTATCAACATCCCCCACCAGAGTGGTATTATACATTCGTTACAATTGATGAACCTATGTTGACACATCACAATCACTCCAAGCCCATAGCTTACATTAGGGTTCACTCTTGGTGTTGTATATTTTATGGATTTGGACAAATGTATAACGACATGTATCTGTCATTATAGAATCATACAGATTATTTTCCCTACTGTAAAGACTGCTGTGACCTACCTATTCACAATCCCTGACAACCATTGAGCATTTTACTGTCTCCATAGTTTTGCTTTTTCTAGAATGCCACATAGTTGGCATCATACAGTATATAGCCTTTTTGGATTGGCTTCTTTCGAGATGCATTTAAGTTTCCTCCATGTCTTTTCTCTGTTTGGTAACTCATTTCTTTTTAGTATTGAACAATGTTCTATTGTTTGGATGTACAACAGTTTATTTATCCATTCACCTACTGAAAGATATCTTGGTTGCTTCCAAGATTTAGCAATTATGAATAAAGCTGCTATAAACATTGGTGTGCAGGTTTTTGTGTGGACATAAGACCAACTCCTTTGGGTAAACAAATACTAAGGAGTGTAATTGCTGGATCATATAGTAAGAGTAAGATTAGTTTTATAAAAAACTGCCCAACTGTCTTTAAAAACAGCTATACCATTTTGCATTCTTACAAGCAGTGAATGAGAGTTTCTGTTGCTCCACATCCTCACCAGCATTTGGTGTTGTCAGGGTTATGGATTTTGGCCTTTGAAAAAGATATGTAGTGGCATCTCATTGTTATCATAAATTGCATTTCCCTGACACATGATATAGATCATCTTTTCATATGCTTATTTGTCATATGTATATCTTTGGTGAGGTGTCTGCTAAGGTCTTTGGCTATTTTTTTAATTGGGTTGTTTATTTTCTTATTATTGAGTTTCAAAAATATTTTTGTATATTTGGGATATCAGTTCTTTATCATGTATGTTTTTTGTAAATATTTTCTCCCAGTCTGTGGCTTGCTTTCTGATTCCTTTGACAGTGTCTTTTACAGGGCAAAAGTTTTGAATTTTAATGAAGTCCAGCTTACCAATTCTTTCTTTTATGGATTGTGCCTTTGGTATTATACTAAAAAGTCATTGCCATACCTAAGGTCATCTAGGTTTTCTCCTATGTTACCCTCTAGGTGTTTCATGGTTTTATGTTTTACATTTAGGTCTGTGATCTATTTTGAGTTAATTTTTGTGAAGTGTGTAAGGTTTGTGTCTACTTCCATTTTTTTTCATGTGGATGTTCAGTTGTACTGGCACTGTATGTTGAAAAGACTATCTTTGATCCATTGTGTTGGTTTTGCTTCTTTGTCAAATACCAGCTGATTATATTTATGTGGGTCTATTTCTGAGCTCTCTATCCTGTTCCACTAATCTATTTGTCTGTTCTCTTTCCAATACCATACTGTATTGATTATTGCAACTTTACAGTAAGTCTTGAAGTTGGGCGATGTCAGTCCTCCAACTTTGTTTTGTCTTGCACTATTGTGTTGGCTATTCTGGGTCTTTTGCCTCTCCATATAAACTATAGAATGAGATTGCTGATATCCATAAAATACTTTGCTGGGATTTTGATTGGAATTGAATTGAATCTATAGATCAAGTTAGGAAAAATAGACATCTTGACAATAGTGTACCTTTCTATCCATGAACAAGGATTATTGCTCCATTTATTTAGTTCTTTGATCTTGTCCATCAGGGTTTTGTTTTCTTCATGTCTCTTTTACAATTTTGTTAGATTTATACCTACATGTTCCACTTTTTGGGGTGTTAATGTAAATGGTACCATGTTTTAAATTTCAAATTCCACTTGTTCATTGACTTTTATATATTAACACTGTTAATATATAAACCTAAAACTTTGCTCTAACCTCTTACTAGTTGTAGGAATTTTTTGTCAATTCTTTTGGATTTTTTTCATAGATGATCATGTCATTTGTGAACAAAATCAGTTTTATTTCTTCCTTCCCAATCTGTATGCCTTTCATTTGAATTTCTTGTCTTATTACATTACCTAGTACTTCCAGTATGATGTTGAAAAGAACTAGTGAAATGGGCCATCCTTGGCTTATTACTGATCTTAGTGGGAAAGCTTCAAGTTTCTCATCATTAAATGTAATGTTAGCTGCAGGTTTTTAAAGCTATATTCTTTACTCTTAAGGAAGTTCCCCTCCATTCCTAGTTTACTGAGAGTTTTTATCATCAACAAATGTTGGATTTTATCAAATGTTTTTTCTCCATATTTTGATATAATCATATAATTTTTCGTTTTTAGCCTGTTGGTTACATTAATTGATTTTCAAATGTTTGAACCAGGCTTGAATAACTGGCACGAATCTCACTTAGTCATTGTATACAGTTATTTTCATACATTGTTGAATTTTATTTGCTCATAAGTCTTTCAGTGTCCTTAAAATCAAATCATGTACCCCCCTCCCCACTTAGTCTTTGTGCAGCACTCATGATTCATAAATTCTATTTTACTTAATGTTTAAAAAGTTACTAAGTACTTATTAAATGATATAATTTTCATTTGGTCTTGGCTGGCTAATTGAGCTATTTAAATCATATTATTTAGGCAAAATTTCCTTATACAGGCCATTTAACTTCACAGAGGTAAAAATGTATTAATAGTTCTGTGTACAGAGATTTTATTCCCAGCCTTATTTATAACCCTACAAAGTCTTTTTGAAGGCATCCTGGATAGTTGGCTGCTGTAATCCTCACCACTACTCCAGGGTGTTACCATTCTGATGCATTAGGAGTGGCAAGAAGAGAGTAGTGGCCAGTAACGTCAGGTGTTTATGCATCAAAACACTTTTCTTTTTAGAACTTGACTTTAAACTATTAGTCACAAGAAATGATTTGAAATCCCTGACGTTGCTCACGAGTTTTACATAAGTTATTTTTTAAGATGATATAGTGAGTTGCTAATTGATTGATTCTTACCAGACTTCATGTCTGATCTTTCCTTTAAAATCTGGCTTTTGGGAAAGAAAATGTAGGGCAACAAGCATAGGAAATAAATCTTTGAAAGTTCAGGATTATAAAAGGAAAATATCAGCTGAATTTAGTTCAGTGACTCAACTCAGTTGAATTTCTTATTTCAACTTTATTATTAATAATAGAAAAATGTTAGTGAGCAATTCCAAATATAATGCATCTGTATGTTCCCCCATGCCAAACGCTGGCATCCTATTGTCCTGAACACAGTGCTTTGCAAAAGCAGCATCCAATAAAAATTGGTTTATTGAATAATTAAATGATGGAAAAGTAAGATGTTCATTCTGGCTAGTGTATTGGCATTTATAATTATTTGACATTTGACATAAGAAAATGGAAAACAAGTAAAATAAAATATTAATCTAAATGCTAGCCATTAGCAACTTATTTCAAGTCACCAAAGGTTAAAGATAGACATTTCCCATTATTAACTAGAATTGTTTTTTTCTATTTCTTAAAGTTGAAAAGTCTATATAAAACTATATTTGATGCTTTTAAGTGAAGATAGTAATGTATTAATCTATTTTTAAAGGACTTATGATTAGTACATGCTAAATGCAATATTATTTGTTTAAATATTTTTTTTTATTTTATCAGTATTTATTTATAGATCATTCTTCAGTGCCCCCATAAATGTAACATTATTTATTTATTTAAAAAAATTTTTTTTTTATTTCAGCATATTATGGGGGTACAAATATTACGGTTAT
>VBSM01000361.1:52300176-52341712 GCA_008086735.1 Cheirogaleus medius | reverse complement strand
TCCAACGTTTTCCTCCAGAATTCTAATAGTTTCACACCTAAGGTTCAAGTCTTTACCCTATTTGTTTAAATATTGTATGTTAGTAAACCAATACAATATAGAAGACTGTAGATATGATTTTTATCTTACTTAAGTGGCCTTCTCTAAACTGTGGTCTGTGTTTGGTTTGTACAGAAATCTGATCACATACTTTTCACATAGATAAAAGATGATCATTTCTGGAAAATATTTATTGCAGAAATTTTGTAAGTTCCTTCTTTCAAAGACTATTGTCATGTCATGTAACATGTCATTGTTGACACCACAGGAGGTAGGCACAAAAATTGCAACTTTATGCATCATTTTAAGGCTCCTTACTAGACTTTCTAGCATAATTTATTTAAAATCCATCCTCCGAAAATTAACCATTATGTAACAATATTATATGGAGATACTGAAAATTTTGAATTTTGATAGTTTGTCTCCTCTACCTTTGGTTGATTCTTTATGGTAAGATGTTTCCTGATCATGTCTCCTTTTCATGATCCAAGGCTGAAGCCTTCTGAGTCTTCTTATCCAGTGAGATAGGTTTTCATAACCCATGAGAAAAAGGATCATTCTAAACCATCTTGTGTTCTCCTTAGTGTATGTGGAAATGCTCTAGTCCTTTGGGAGCAATTCTAAATATCATGGTTTAAATATGAATTCAAGGAAATGGCAGAGAAAAATGCATATAAATTTTAGTGTTTTATTTCACACTGTTTTTTTTTTTTAAATCAAAACTAACATTCCTATTTGTAGGGACAGGGCAGGCATAATTCTTACCAAACACAATGAAGTTGTTTTTCCCTTTACAGCATTCCCTGTTGTAGTAGATTGCTATAATAGTGTCCTCTAATGAGGTATGCCACGCTGTGTCCATCTCCTTTGTAATGTGGTGCCACTGCACCCACTGCCAAGAGATAAAGTTTATCTTTCTGCCTTATTAAATCTGGCCTGTCTTGTGACTTGTTTTGACCAGTAGAATGTGGCAGAAGTGACAACTGTATGAGTTCCAGAGCCTCAAGATACTTTGAAGATCTGTCTTCACCTCCTCAGAACTCTGAGACCACCATGCTGTGTAGGAATCTGAAATGAAAGACCACGTGGTAAGAGAGTTCCGGTCTTCTCCAACCACAGCCAGTACTAACTGCCAGACGGGGGAGTGAGGCCACTCTGGAATTGCCACGCCAGACTACATGTCAACTGGCTGAACTGCACAGGTGAGCCCAGCCAAGATCAGCAGAAGAGTCATCCATAACCCACATAATGATGAGAAATGACAAAGTGTTTGGATGTTAAACTACCAAGTGTTGGGGATACCTGAAACACCAATGGAATACTACATATCGTCAGAAACACCCTAACTCTGTAACTTATGCTAAAGAATACTCTTAACTTTTATTTTTCCAATCACTTTTTACTGACATTTGCTAAAACTGTCCAGCTGGCTGAAGACCTTTGACGTTTCATAAAGGATCCTTGAAGTTTAATTTGCTACAAAGACCATCCCAGTCTCTGTATTTCTTTGTTGGGTCTTGGCTGCACAGTGAATGTGCTTTGATTGAGCTGCTTTTCATATCCAAGGTAACCCAAATTACTTCACAAAGGAATGTACTGGAGGGTAGTGTCTCTGCAGGCCATAAAAGAACAATTATGTAATAGCTCGTACAGCACTTAGGATTTAAGAACTTGTCTTACTGAGAGGAAGTGTGAAGAAAAGAATGAGTATTGGACCACAGTTATAGAGAGGAAGTAATATATTAATTGCAAAAGCACCCAAAACTTCCATGTAATTCTTATACTTTTGCAATTCATCTTTTAATTGATATCAGTGAAATGCTGGTTAAGTGAGACATAATTTAGTTTTGGAAGTGCCCTTCATAATTACATACATTTCTTATTTCCAAGTAGCAGATAAATAAAATTGTATGTAATTTATTTTGAATTAGTTCATGGTATATATTCTTTAATATCTATAATTTATTCTACAGTAAAATTTACCTGCATTTGAAGTACCTTCTCATATACTATATATATTTATTGGTACCATGGAAAATAGTTATCTGAATTATGCACATATATGATTTTTATTGCAAAAAATCACAAAAATATGACTAGTGGATTATACTTTCCCCTATTACCACCTTTTAAAATAAGTTCTATCAAAAATATAGAAAAATAATAGCTTGTATAAAGTCTTATAGCAGAACTTAAGTGGAGAAGGATCCTAGTCAAAAGTGCTTTAGGTTCCTGCTGCTATCCTAGAAACGGAAAACTTCTCTATTTCACCTGGTCTATCTTGTTGTTACCTCTGGCACAAAGTATTAGATCTACATTTGGCTAATTCAGAGTCAGTGTCACATTTTTTTAGAATCCAATTCATACTTCCTCCCTGTTTTACTTAAATAATGTTCTTCTAAACAAGTATGGATTCCTTAATGTCACTTTTCGGTTATTGTGCTTATGTGTGAAAGATCTAGGCTGTCAGAGAGCATTGTAATTAAGCTCAGACCAGAAAATTTAGGAAATATCTGCACTGCAAAGCTCAGGGATTCAGCAGATATTCTATTTTCTGTATTAGGCAAATCTGAGAACACTAATGTGCCAAATAGCCCAGTTTCTCACTATCCGTCCATAAATGACGCTCTACAGTTCTTAGATCATCTTTTCATCCTAAGCTTCCTCTTCAAATCTTTCCTCAAAATTTGCCATAGCTCGGTATCCCTTAAAGTGCTCCCAGTGAAGTGGAGGAGAGGGACTTACCTACTTAAACGGTAGAGTGTTGAGGCAGATAATAGAGGCATGAACAAGGTGCTACAGAAGCAGAAAAAAAGGCGATTCACAGACGTATTGATGTCAAGGCACTAATGCAAGTTTACTAGTGGAGAAGAGGGGACAGAATATTCCAAGTAGATGGCACAACACATACCAAACCACAGCATGAATAGTTTAGAAAATATTGAGAAGCGTCTTGCTAATGACTGGGCTTAAGATTCTTGGGAGCAGTGGTTGATGGGATATGGAGCTTCCAGGTAAGTTAAGACCAGATTGTGATGGGACCTCCATGCTGCCATGAGAAAGAAAAAGTTTAGTTTTGAACCTGACTTGTTGATGGCCATGCAACAATAACTTTACCCTTGAGTATTGTGTCAGTTGTAGTTTTTTCTAGGAGACTCTGCTTCATTACGCATAAGAAACATGCAATTCATTGATGTAAATTATTTATTGTTTAATTATGTGAAATCATGATGCTAAGTATCCAAGAATTTGGCTTGTAAAAAACTGATACCTAAGTAGTTAGAATGATATATAACATAAAGAAGCAAATTAAAAAGTTGTAACTAATAGATCTGACATAGTATTAATTTAATAAGGGTAATTAAAGAACAAGGTCTCTCTATTGCAATGAATTGAGATAACCATCTGAATAATTGACACCCTGTACCCTCATTGACCTGAATTACCTGAAGTTTTTGGCTTTAATGATGTGATTAGTTGCCTCCAATTTCCCATTTTGCTTTGCCAGCATACTACAACATTATGACTAAATCGGTCACCAGAAAGGAAATGAAGTTTTCTGCAAAGATGATCAGAAACAATTTTTAAGGGCATCTGACAAGTAGGGGAATAGTCATTATGGGGTGCATTCCAAAAGAATAATAGCACATTATCTTTAATGCTGTCAACCTAAGATAAAATTATTCCTTATTTTAAGAAAAACCAACCATTTTATGATGCTTAAATTGATGTACAAATTTAAGTTACCCGATACCAAATGAGAACAGCTTTCTTTCCCCTCAATTGCATTTTCTTATATAGTTGTGTGTATAGATACTTCTACCTATGCAAGTTTTCTTTATTTAAACATTTGGTTTACGTTGTAGCCTCTGAAGATGTGCCTCTCATTTTTGTGAAGACTCTTTATAGCAGTGGTCCCCAGCCTTTCTGGCACCAGGGACTGGTTTCATGAAAGACAATTTTCCCACAGACCAGGGGTTGGGATGGTTTCAGGATGATTCAAGCACATTACATTTTTTGTGCAGTCGGACCTCTCTGCTAATGATAATCTGTATTTGCATCCATGCCCGAACACTAGCATCACTGCCTCAACTCCACCTCAGATCATCAGGCATTAGATTCTCATAAGAAGCAGGCAACCTAGATCTCTCGCATGCGCAGTTTACAGTAGGGTTAGCACTCCTATGAGAATCTAATGCCTCCACTGATCTGACAGGTGGTGGAGCTTAAGTGGTGATGCTAATGATGAGGAGTGGCTGTAAATACAGATGAAGCGTTGCTAGCTCACTCACCACTCACCTCCTGCTGCGCAGCCTGGTTTCTAACAGGCCACAGACTGATATGGGTCTGCATCCCAGGGGTTGGGGATTGCAGCTCTAGAGGACAGTGATCACATGAATCCTACTTAAATACAGTTACACAAACAGAACCATTTAAAGCAAATATTCAGAGGTTGACAATTTACAGCAGAGACAGATTTAAAAAATAAATGTATACCAGTACTTAAAAAAATTGGCTCTTAAGAAGTATAGGCCAAAAAAATAATAAAATATACTCTCCACTTTTTTCTCCTTGGTGAATTAAAGTTAAAATTAAATCAATATCTTTTCAGTATGAGATAGTGGTGACAGCATGTGGACATCAGCAGAGTAATTAAAAAGTCAATGAGTTTACTTGGTAAGATGTAATTTAGCCATAGTCAGTAGCTGCCTCCAAGAAATCTATTTATCCCCAGGTATCCTCAGGCTTGTATGGGAGAGTGTGAAATGATTGAGTTTTAGTTATCCTTGTATGTCATAAATTTCAATTATAATTTCTACTGTAAAAAAAATGTTATAGTACTATTACCCTGAAGTTCTCCAAGCTTACAGGCAACAGAGATTTAAGAGAAAGAATACTTCTGTTTTACTGATTCTAAAAACCTCACAACGTAGATTCCCCCCGGCCCCCATTGGTTGGAAATTCCTTGATTCGACTCACAATTCATACCATTTCTGGAACTTAGAAGGGCTGCCTGCCTAAGAAACAATTTGAGGAAAACAACAGTAAGACTTTGCTTCCAAAGTTTCTTGATAAGGTGTACCCATATTTTCTAGGGAGTTTTCACCCACAATTTAACACATAATGAGACCTTGCTACCTGCTTACCACTTTTACGACACACTTCAGAAAGACCAGGATATGTATAGAAGCACTGGAGTTGGAAAATAGGTTTCAGCTCAAGTGCCAATCCCAACAGACTGTTAGTGGGGACCTGCGCTGAAACAATCAACAGGAAAAAATGGCACAGTTCATTAGCATTGTCTTCCGTGCGTGCAGAAGCCGAGGAGGCCACCGCGGTACTTGCTTGGCTCATTAGAACAGCCTTTTAGGGAAGCATTCCAAAGCAAGGCTAGAGATTTGCATCATTTTGTCTCTCTTCCGGGCTTCAGGAGCCGTGTTCTTCTACTTTACCTACGACGTCTAGAACCATTCTTTGAACTTGAAGACACATGGTAAACATTCCTCTGATTCCTTCAGATTTCCCAAGTAGGAAGCAATGTCTTTACCATTGATTTGTCTTTAATGCCCCAGGTTCTAGCTAAGTGTTATCTGTAATGTTATATTAAATCCTTTTATTTCAAAATTTCTATATTTTTATGACAAGAATATTCAGTATAGTTATATTTTCAAAGAAAACATTTTCCCAAGTGTAAGTGATTATAATCACATTTCATAGTCTTATCTTCTTAATGTACTTTATATGTTAAAGAAAAGAAAAGAAAAAGAAAAGTTTTATCTTCATCTGTAAACACCTATAAAGTCATGAGTATCTTTTGGAAAATTTCTAATTAGCTAATATGCTTCACCATTTCCCACCTACACAGTAGAAAATTAACATTTACCATTCTACTTTAGAGAAAGAGGAACATGGATCAAGTGAATACATTACAGCCTCTATACCGATAGGGCAGGTTTGAGATTGTTTTCTAATGAGAAATTCTAGAGCTGCGCCCTTCTCATGGGCAGGGAATCTTCCAGTGCTGTCAACTTTCCAGAACTAGAACAGCCATGAGGTTTCTTGCTCTCTTGGTATTGAGCACATGTTGTGGAGCTGCACCATCCCCTGCAGTGGCCACTGGCCAAATATGATTATTAATTAAAATTAAATAAAATTTAAAATCCAGTTCCTTGGTTACAATAGCCACATTTCAAGTGCTCAGTATCCACAGCTGGCATGTGGTTTTCCTCATAGGACCATGCAGAGCAGATATGGAACATTTCT
Organism: Cheirogaleus medius; assembly: GCA_008086735.1. Taxonomy (NCBI): domain Eukaryota; kingdom Metazoa; phylum Chordata; class Mammalia; order Primates; family Cheirogaleidae; genus Cheirogaleus; species Cheirogaleus medius. The sequence continues at coordinate 52,335,409 of VBSM01000361.1, read as the reverse complement.
ATCATTGTAGAAAGTTCTATCGGAAGTTCTGTTCTGGAGGCTTTAATCTTAGCAAGAGACAGTGGTGGTTCATTTCCCACGTGGCTCCCCTCACATAGCGTGGACATCCTTTATGGTAGAGATGTAGCGAGAAGGCAGATTCATCTTGTAGCCTTACCTTATGCCATTTATTCTGAACATTAAAATGTTTACAGATAGAAATTGTTACAATAGCCTTCTTATTTGAGGCCTGACTTTTATCATCCTTTTGTTGCACACTGTAATCTGTGTCTTATCACTGAGACTGTGAGTTAAGGAAGGCAGGGGCTCTGACATAAACTTATTTTGTATTTCATATTTTTTTCCTTCTCAACATTGATGCCAAATCGACATTTGTTGAATTGAACTATATTTCTAACTATAGTGTCTAAGGTCTAGAATGGGATACTCTGGCAATGGTGATTCCTGCCCCTCCACCAATGACATTAATAATACTTCAGAGTATATACCAAATAAAGTGGCTTAAATATATTTTTTGAAGGGTAATAATGTTCTAGGGAATAATGTTAAAAAGCCTTGTTAGTGACAAGAAGAATAAAAAGGGTCAAAAGTGTTTTTGGAATTCTCTATATTTCTAAATGATAATGAATACATATGTATTTTTACATACCTTTTGGACAATAAATAAATCTGGGAAAAATAGTGCAATATGATCATTATGTCCACTGTATTTGTAGCTTAAATTGAAAGCTTTAACACTGGGAAGCATAGAATAGAGGCAATTCTCTGAAGTGGCTTTATGTGCATAAGCTTCTTGTCCCCTTGAGCAAAAGAGAAGAAAAAAAGGTTACATTTATTAGGGACTGGAAAATATTTGTACTGTGGGACAATTGCTTGTTTGCAACATTAGGGGAAAGTTATAAAAATGTTTTATTTGCAGTTTTTAATGGAATTGTGGTTATTTCTGACTTTTATAGTCAGTTCTGCCTTTGGATTGTCTTGTGCCCAAGGAGCACGCCCCGTATAAATGAGAGGTCTGGGCCCTCGCTTGGCTGCATGCATGGCTGGCCTCTTCGCTGATGCGGAAGCACATGTTCAACATCTCCCTTGTCTAGAGACTTCTGTGAGGTCTACAGATTAGCAGCAGCCAGGAAGTCAAAGGCTGAAAGGATGGTTGACTGACTCAGTGAATAAAGCTCTGGACATTACATTCCCTCTGGCTTGGAGCATACGGAATCAGTCCTGTAGCTCTCAAAGGAGTGTGGAAAGAACCTTCCACCAGCTTGGCGTGGCCAGTCTGTGTGTGCTGAACCAAAAGCAAACTGAACAAAGACATCTAAATTTACAGCTCTGGTTAAAGAGCTGAGAGGCTAATCCAGTGTATAGAAAGCGACATTCAAATTGTTCTTTGCACATTTGAATGTGTGCTTATTCCAAGGTGTAAGAAAATGTGTGTGTGTATTCATTTATTCTTCTGGCTCAACTGTGGTTGGTGTCTGAAATAAACTGATTTCTAAAAAAAGTGATATGCATAAATAACATAGTACTGCTTTTTAAAAAAATAATTCTTTAATTTACACAAGGCTTGTAAATAAAAATCTATATTTGTTTTATGATAGTACTGCACTATTACAAGAACATTGAATTTTCAGTACCTAATTTGACCCCTTGGTAGTCACATCATATAAATCTGAAGTTGCAGATTTCTTGCACACTTGTATTTTTAGTACTTGCTTTGCACCATACTATGTAGAAACAGAGAAACAAAAAGACTGCTTAGAAGTTGTTAATGAACCTAGATGATTATGAAGACTGGTCATTTGAATTTTGAAATTCAATAAAGTCCAATAAATTATAATAATTTATTAAAAGAGGAAACAATATGCAGTAGTTACAAATAGAGACTCTGGATCTTGACTGCCTAAATTCAAAGTCTGGTCTTGCTATTTTTTAGTTTAGTGATGTTGATCAAGTTGCTTAATGTCTCCGTGCCTCAGTTTCCTCAACCGTAAAATGGAAGTAATGATGGTACCTATCTGATAGAGTATTAAATGAGTTTATATTTGGAGAGTATTAAATGTTGAGAGAGTATTAAATGAGTTTATATTTGGAAAGCTTTAGGATAGTACCTGACACATAGCAAGTACCATTTAAGTGATGGCTATTCTGATTGTTTTATAAGTTATAGTTATAATAAAAATTTTAAAATAGATATCTTATTATGAAAATAAAGGCATCTTTGTGATTCACGTGGTGAATATTATTCCCAAAGACTTGCTCAAATTGTTTGCTTTCTTAGAGATAAGCACATCAGAGTTTTTCCAAAGATTCTTCACCAAGATACAATGAGCCTATAAAAATTATGACTAAAAATATGTATTTGGTATATGGCAATTTATAATGTGCTTTTCTACCTTTGTAATTTCTAAATATGGCATAATTATTTTAAATTTATAAATACATTTTTGGCAATTTTTATTTGATTTTAATTATATGATTTTGTAATATTTTTAAAGCCTATCATAGTCAGTGTTATAAAAGGTTACCTTTATTTAAAATGTCTTTTTCTTTTAAATATGAACCTTTTATCTGACTCTTACCTTTTTTCATGTAACCTTTAGTCTGACATTTGTTACATAATATAAGAGTTATATTTGTTTATTGTAGAACATTTGGAAAAATAAAGAAAAGCTCAAAGAATCAAATGGAAATCATCCACAATCCCAATACTCAGAGATGGCCATTTTTCGAATTTCAGTATGTTTACTTTGAGCCCCTTTAGTCCATGCACATGTGTACATATATCTATATGTATGATATCCACAGAACAAAGGACAATTGGGATCATACCACACGTTTAAAGACATGCAGTATAGTGAGAGGCTGGGATACCCAGAGATGATGGGTGGGCAGTCAGGGACACACTGTCAGAATTCAAATCCTGGCTCCACCATTTATTAACACAAGTGATCTGAACTCCAGCAAACCACTTATCCTCTCTCAATCTTATTTTTTTCACCTATAAATGTGGATGATAATATCACAGAGTTGTAAAGATTCCTTAACATGCTTCAATAATACCTTTTTATTATTTTTAACAAAATCTCATATAGGTCTATTTTTATTGTACATATTCATGAAATACAGAGTGATATTTCAAATGTATGATGATCACATAAGGGTAATTAACATATGTATCATCACAAACATTTATCATTTCTTTGTGATGAGAACATTCAAAATCCTCTCTTCTAGCTTTTTGAAAATATGCACCTTACCTGTTGCAGAACACCAAAACTCATTCCTCTATCTAGCTGTCATCTTGTATCTGTTAACCACCCTGTCTCCATCCTTCCCTCCCCCTCCACCCTTCTCAGCCTCTAATACTCACAGTTCTACTCTCTAATAAAGATCTATTAGTAAATAACTTTTGAAACATAGGTTTTACCAGAAACATAGTTTTTTATGGTTATACTATACGTAACCATTTGTTTCAGTTAGTTTGCTTTTGCCTCTAGGTAATAGAAAAACCAATTAAGAGTGGTCTTAAAAATAATTCTTTTTAACTCACATACCAAGAGGCCTTGTTTCAGAGTGGATCCACGTTCCTTTCCTGCTCTTCCATTCTCAGCATATGGATTTGTTGTACTAGGCTGGATGGTTCCAAGACATTGGCACAGTTCCAGACATTGCATGTGGACACATCAATGCTGACAAGAAGAAAACAGAAGGTCCCTGACTAATGCCCTTTATAAGAGCAGGGGAAACTTTGCCAGAGGCCATCTTGCCTTCATATTTCATTGGCCAGAAACATGTCATATGCTCATTCCAAACCACACAATGGAAATGTCATTATTCCGACAGGCTTCATAAATCCTAGCTACTGAGAGCTCATCCTCACTGAAGCCCATGGCTGCCCCACATGTGAATTAAAACGGAGTTCTATTAGCATAGAGGAAGGAGAGAATGACTACTCAACAAGCACCCAACAGTGCCTGACATATTGTTAACGTAATTTTGATCATGTTTGTTAGTTATTCCTTTTTTATTATAAATTTTACCACAGTTTCTTCCCTGAACAAAGTTATTTGTGCACATCTTTAATTGTGTTCCTAATTCAAATTTCTAGAAATGAAATTCTTAGGAAAAAGTTTCTTTGGTTTGTCTCTTAATGCATGTTGTCAAGTTACCAACAAAAATGTGATAGTAACAGTCTTCTCAGTGTCTATCCATAAGTTTATCCATTTTGTTACACTCCAGCTATCACAGGGCATTGCCATTTTACTGGTGAAAATTGTTATCATTTATTTTGATTATGATTTTCTTGATTACCAGCCCCCTTGCTAAACTCTTTATTTCTAATAAACAGGTTATAGATTCTTTCAAATTTTCTATGTGGACAATCATATAATATTACGAATATTAAGAGTTTCAATTCTTCCTTTCTATTTCTTATACCTTCAAATGTTTTTCTTGTATGGATTATGTTGGCTAGGACCTCTAGACAATTAAAGTGGTGGTGATCCTGGACATTTTTGTCTTGTTCCTGATTTTCCAATATTTGATATTTGCAAAGTTTTTTTTTAAATATCCACTGTCAGGTAATTATTGTATCAACCTATTATAATAAACATTTTTTAAGAAATGTTAAGAAATGATAAAATTTATCAAATGCCTTTTATGCATTTATTGAAATTATTTTATAGCTTTTTCCTATAATCTATTAAATTGGTGAATGACATTTACCAAGTTTTTAATGTTAGTTACCCTATAATTCCCTGGGATAAATCAGTTTTGATTAGGGTATATTCTTATTTTATATATTCATGGATATGAGTAAGATGCTCTTTGTGGGCTCCTCAAAGTATTTGGGAGATTAAACAAAGGCAGCTGGAAATTTCACTGTAGAGAGTAAGGTCAGAGCCATAGCTGGAGAAACACAGTTTGTTGCTGAAATTATGACCCTTACATTTATTCTCTATGTGGTTTGAGGTGTCGGATCTAGAGCTGAGAAAAAATTAAAGCTATGTTGTTCCCTTTTACTCTGAACAATATTTGCTTTAACAAAATGGTCCTCACTGCCCCAGGATTCAGTTTTGTAAAGACTTGTTATCTGAAATAAATGTGGGAAAAAAAGCAGCTATTGTCTCAATATTGGCAAGAATGCAATTTGGCTGGGTTCTATGAGAACTCTAATTAAGGCATACTGATCACCTGTGTTTAGAGTTGAGGGGTCATTCTCTCTCTCTGTCACGTGAGGGCTTTAGGCTCTTAAATCAATACCACAAAAATAATGTGATATGAATAATGTAAAGATGTCATAAAATGTCAATATAATGATTCCACGGAATTTTTAATTTGCTAATTATTGCCTGAGTAGATCACAGGCAAGTACTTCTTTTTAATGAAAGATATTGAAAAAAGAGAAACAAATTTTAAAAAGACATGTTATTGAGACATTGATGAAGATTTGAAACAAATAAACTACAATCAGAAGGAAGGAAATAAGGGGGCACAATTAATATTCATTGAACACCTATTATTAACATATTCTAGGAACTTTACGCATGCTCTATCTCTTCCTTCAAAAAACTATCATGTGGCTACTACTCTATAGATAAGGAAACTGAAGCTCAGAGGAATTACACATCTTGCTGCAATTGCACTGCTGATAAGGGACTAAGCTGGGTTTCAAATGAAGTCAAGTAGTTTTTAAAGCCTAGGACCACTTTTTGCTCTACTACCCTGGAAAATATGAAAGGGAACAGTTAAAAATTATGAACTCTCATTCCATTAGTAAGCATATGCCTAATCAAAAAATTAAAGATAATTTACCTGTGATAGAATTTATTTTATCTTGAGTATCTGTATTAAATTCTGTTTTCACATTCATGTGCCTTCTCACTATACAGACACTTGCTTCTTTTTCACTTTCTTATTTTGACTTTTTCTTAAAAGTTAAAAGGTATCTTTCTAGTTTCATTTAGTTTTCCCTTCCAAAACAAGGTGGGATAGAAATATAGGGCTAGATAACTTTGTGGGAATAATTCAGTTATTACTTATGTTGTGCCTCTATTCATCTTTGATTTTAAAAAATCTCCTTGATTTTCTAACAGAAAAATGGACAAAGGAATTGAACAAAAAAAGACTTTGAAAAATACATAGAGAAAATTTAATTTCATTGGTAAACAAAAAATATGAGATTAAAATACCTAAACATACAACTTCCAACTTATACATTTAAAATTTTGTTTTAAATTATAATGCTGACATTGGCATGAACTTGAGGAAATGGCTGCACCCGTACTCAGGTGGTTGGAAGAAAAATTGATATAACAGACTGCTTTTCTAGAGGGGAATTTGGCAACATGTACCAAGAATATCCAAAATATGTATTTAGTATGATCCCATGTACAGAGTATAGAGAAGGGTAGAGAGTACAGAATATTCTTTACTTATATTTAGCAGAAAGGGATTTATTACAGTTTAATAAGCAACTTATGGAATCGTTAAGACAGCTAAAGAGACCAAAGTTGAGCTTCTAGGAATGACTCCCAAAGCTGCTTGCAGAACTGGTCACCAAGGGCAGCCACTGACATGGTCTGTCAAACTGGGAGGCTATTGCTCTTGGGGCGAACCCCAAATCCTTGTCACTTCTGCCACAACTGGCACTAAATGGATGCCTCAATCCCCTTTTCTCTCTCTAGTTCTGGATTCAAGATTCATAGAAGTACATTTCATAGCAGAATTTAAATGACAGCTGAAATTCTAGCTGAACTGGGCTCCAGTGATGTAAGTTACAGATTTTCAGTTTTTGCTGTTCAAGAAAGCATTCAAGAGGAGAAGGAACTAGATACTGATGAGCCAATCCTCAATTCCACCATATTCAGCAATTCTATTTCCAAGAACTAATTCTAGAAAGGTAATTATGGATGTGTCAAAATATTTAGCTAAAAGGATATTTATTGCAGTGTCATTTATAATAGTGGAAAATTGGTAACAATCTAAATGACCTAAAATAGAGCATTAATGTTAGTTACAGAATATTATGGAACCATTGAAAATGAGACTATAGGAGAAAATCTAGATGACCCTGGGTTTGGCAGTGCATTTTTAGATACAACATCAAAAGAACAATTCATGAAAGAAAAAAATTGATAAGTTGGACTTTATTAAAATTACAGACTTCTGCATTGTGAAAGACAATGTTAAGAGAAGCAAAAGATAAGCCACAGAATGAAAGCAAATATTTGTGGCTGGGCATGGTGGCTCACGCCTATAATCCTAGCACTTTGGGTGGCTGTGATGGGAGGATTGCTTGAGGCTAGGAGTTTGAGGCCAGCTTGAGCAATAGTGAGACCCCCATATCTACAAAAAGCAAAAAAAAAATTAGTCAGGCATGGCAGTGTTTGCCTGTAGTCCTAGCTAGCTATTTGGGAAGCTGAGGCAGGAGGATTGCTTGAGCCCAGGAGTCTGAGGTTGCAGTCAGCTATGATGGTGCCACTGTACTCTAGTCCAAGCAACAGAGTGAGACCCTGTCTAAATAAAAGAAAAAAGAAAGAAAAATAAAGAAAGAAAATATTCATAAAAGACATATCTGATAAAGGATTTATATTTAAAACATACAGGCTGGGCGAGGTGGCTCATGCCTGTAATCTTAGCACTCTGGGAGGCCGAGGAGGGAGGACTGTTTGAACTCAGGAGTTTGAGACCAGCCTGAGCAAGAGCGAGACCCCATCTCTACTAAAAATAGAAAGAAATTAGCTGGACAACTAAAAATATACAGAAAAAATTAGCCAGGCATGGTGGTGCATGCCTGTAGTCCCAGCTACTTGGGAGGCTGAGGCAGAAGGATTGCTTGAGTCCAGGAGTTTGAGGTTGCTGTCAGCTAGCTGATGCCACAGCACTCTAGCCAGGGCAACAGAGTGAGACTCTGTTTCAAAAAATAAATAAATAAAATAAAATAAAACAAACCATACAAAGAACTCAACAATTAAACAATCCAATTAAAAAATGGGCCAAAGACCTTAACAGATATCTCACCAAAGAAGATACACAGATGGCAAAGAAGCATATGAAAAGATATTCAACATCGTATGTCATTAGGGCATTGCAGATGGAAACAATAGTGAGATATAACTACACACATTAGTATGGCTAAAATCTCAGAGAGTGACAACACTAAGTGCTGACAAGGATATGAAGCAACAGGAATTCATTGCTGGCAGGAATGCAAAGTGGTATAGGCATTTTGGAAGACAGTTTGTCAGTTTCTTACAACACTAAACAGTTTTACCATAAGATCCAGCAATCACTCTTCTAGTTATTTACCCAAGTGAGTTGAATACTGGGTCTACACAAAAACCTATACACAAATGTTCATGGCAGCTTTATTAATAATTACCCCAACTTGGAATTAGCAAAGATGTCCAATAGATGAATGGATTAAATAAACAGTGGTACATCCAGACAATGAGATATTATTCAGTGAAGAAAAGAAATGAGTGTCCAAGCTACAAAAAGACATGAAGGAAATTTAAGTTGGTATTACCAAGTGAAAGAAGCCAGTCTGAAAAGGCTGCGTGCTTCCAACTACATGACATTGTGGAAAAGGCAAAACTATAGCAAATTAAAAAGATTGGGGTGGGGGACAAGGGGAAAGAGATGAATGGGTAAAATGCAGGAGATTTTTGGGGTAGTGAAACAATTCTGTATGATACTTTAATTATAGATATATGACATTATGCATGTCAAAATCCATGGAACTGTACAACAAAAAGAGATAAAGACTGAAGGTTAATGTAAACTGTGGACTTTAGTTAATAATTATTTATCAATATTGGTCCATCAATTGTAACAAATGCCAACATTTATTCAAAATAATGATAGAGGAAACTGTGTGTGTAGGGAAAAGTGGCCTATAGAGACTCTGTACTATTCTGCTCAAGTTTTTTGTAAATTTAAAATTGCTCTTAAAAAGTGAGTGAATAAGGCAGATCATAAAACTCTTTTATCTTATTATTTTTTTGCAATACATATGCATGCAATTGTACACAGAAATGTGAACACACATATTCACACATACATATTTACTCATGGACAAAGGCTCAAACATCAAACCCAAAAAGTTGAGTCATTGTCTTTGAGTCATAGAATGAAGTGCAATTAAAAATTTTTTTTAATCTGAATTGTTCAAAATTTTACAATGGAGCTTATATCATTTCATGACAAGAAAAAGTAGGTTTTTTAAAAAACCTCTACCAAAATATCTACTTCATACAATTATTTCTAATTAGTAAATCCTATTGGTAAGTTCCAAAAACAGTGAAAACCTCTTTTTCTTAAGAAATAAACCACATTTATCCAAAAATATTTTGGTCAGTTATCTCCCAGGAGATGATTATTTTGCAATGCCCCCTAGTTATTTTTGCACAGATGTTAGGTCAAACTCACAAAATCTGAAATTGAAGTCATCATCTTCCTGTCTATATCTGTTTCTCTTCTGGCATTCCTTACATCTCAGAATTTCAGTGCTGCCCTCTCAATCTCCTATGATAAAAATTCGAAGCATCTTTCAAAATGTCTCCTTTAGCTTCCACATCAAAATTCTATCCTCCCTTCCCAGTATAGCCATCATGCAATGCTAGGATTATTTTTATGAAAATGTCCTTCCTCAAAAACCACCAATAACTACATGGCCTAAGGACTAAGATTCACATTCTAGTTGACTGTATGACGCTTTCCCTCGTCTGGCTTACTTTACCTCTCCAGGTGTGTCTTCCAGGATAGTCCTGTTTCCACCAGTGTTCTCTACTCAAGATGGCTTCTGTTTTCTCCACATTGCATACTATGTCTGGAACTTTATTCCATACCTCAAACTTGAAATCTTTCTTGTAACTCATTCCTCCACCCCTAATGTCTATGGCTATTGAAAGTCTGTTTTTCCTTCAAGTCTTTAATTAGTTGTTCCTTGAAACTTTTCCTGTTTTATTTTATCCCCATAAGAACCCATTCATCTCCTTTGTGCTCCCCTCGAACTGTACTGAGCTTCCATTAGAGCACTTTTTATAATCTCCCTTGTGTCACGTGAGTGATGCCCACATCCATTTTCCTCTATAGACCAAAATATCCGTTAGGATAGGGACTATGCTTTTGTATCACCTAAAACACACAAAGTGCAGATCTTTGCACAATAAATGGCTGTTAAATTGAATTGATTTAAATTACATTAGAAGTCATTTGAAAGTGCTAGCAAAATACCATTAATGGTGTCTGTGTAAGATGCTTTGAATTAAATGTGAGGACAAATACATTAATGCTAACATGCTCTCAAGCAAACACTACCAGCTCTGTGGTGAAGATTATCAAACATCAGCTTCCCTGCATGAGACTTGTGATTAGAATGCCTGATTCTGTAAGTTCAGAACAAGTTCACTTTTCTTATTTGAATCAAGATCAGAAGCCTGCATCATAAGATCAATGTAAAAAAAAGTGTAATAGACACACAATTTGAGAAGAAGTGATCTGAGATCATTTTATGTCAAAGTACATGTTTGTGTTACTACAATGAAATGATGGTGAAGGAAGCAGAGGAAATAATACGTGACCCCATTCTCTCCACCCCATCTCTCCCACAAACCAAACTAATGAACAACTGATGATCCAGACTTTCCTTTTGTTGAAAATTAAATAATTTGCCTCTAAAAGTGGTTATTTGATCATCATTAATATATGGGAACATGGAAAATGGGGTTTGACATCCCTTCAAGAAAGAAACTAATATGTTAGTACTTCATGGTCCTCTGTGAATTTGTGAAGGCTTTTAATAATAATTGATTTTTTAATTTATTAGTAATGGAACAAACATCAAATGGTGTTACCTATAATGCATTTTTAAGAATCCACTATTATTTGCTATTATAGAAACATGTATTCATGCGTAAACCCAAGATGCTGTCCATGGTACTTATGTTCACATAACAGTGGAGCTGCAAAATCCTAGCTATAAAAGAACTGTAAGAGGAAGCCTTCACCATACAGTATCTTCTTATATTCATTTACTTTTCCACTTGATTCAAGAAGGAATATTTTGCTTAATTTCTTATTTATTTACTTGCATATAAAATTGTGGCCTACTTAGGGTATAAACCACTGACCTTTTTTACACTGTTTAATGTCATATGGTAATATATTGTAGTCTAGTTTTATATAGCTAAAAATAAGCATTGTGTAATAGTAAAACAAGGAAACAAATCATTAACTCCACAGAAGATAGTAGCCTGGTAAATATCTGGTTTGTGTATGTGTGTGTACAAGTGTGTATGGGTGTGTGTATGTGTTATGCTCATTTTTTGTCTAGCTTATGCATTCAGATGGATTCTGTTACTCTGTTGTAGACAGGGAATCAATGAAAGAAGTCTCAATAAACAGTCGACATAAAATATACATGCAAAATTTATTGACTTCTTTAGTCACAAATCTAACCTCCTTTAAGATGTTTAATAAACCAAAGTATCCCAACCTATAATTATAAATGTGTTGGATTTCTTGATAGCAGTGTTGTTCAGATCAGTTGTTTTCACTGTCATTATATCATGAAGGCTGAAAAAAATTTCCTTAATACAATGAAAACGATGCACTCCAAGTAAATAAAATAACTTTAAATCCAGAAATAAAACTCAGGCCTAATTTATTCCTCTGTGTCCAGATACTTAGGGTGAGGTTGAACTGGACAGGTGATACAGTTCAGTAAACAATAAAATTTAGAAGCACGATAGCATCAGCTATAAGACTGCTACTTTTAGTTTGAATTCTTTCCATTTATCGTCTGTGTCACACCTGAAATACTACCCAAATTCAGTGTATATTTTGTATGTGTGGCAATCTAACTTTATAGGGAATAGTCTAGTGATCCTCATTTACTATCAAGATGTAATGCTGGTGATTAAATTACAGATGATACACTACATCAATTCTTATTAGAGATGTGCAGGCAGTAAAATGTTTACATTTCCGTAGATGATTTGAGCCACCCCTCTCACCCATTTCTCATTATATTAAACTTGGTGATAATCAGTAGGTATTTTAGACTACACTTGCTCAAGTTACACATTTGGCATCTTATTAAGGCAGGTTTTGATATATTCACATGCTAGTACTTCTCTAGGTGGTTGTAAATATTAAATGAGATGATGCATGTCAGAATGGTTTGTACATTTTAAAGTCCTATAAAAATAAGATGAGGCATTATATTCATGCAATAGTTATTTATTTAGCACCCATTATGTACTGGGCATTCTTGTAGGTACTGGGGATAACTTAGTTAAGAAAAAAATCCCTGCCCTCATGAAGCCTATATTCTAGTGAAGTGAGATAGATAATAAAGAAATCAAATGTATAGCATCTCATGATTATAAGACCTACAGAGAAAAATAAAGATGAGAAGGCAGATAGAGAGTGATGGAGGTGAATATTAAACACTGACATTTAAAATAGGATGGTAAGGGAAGGCCTTATGAGGAAGTGACTTTGGAACAAAGACCAAAAAGAGTCAAGGGAGGGATACTGGGAGAAGAGAAGACTGTTCCACGCAGAGGTCCAGCTAGTTCTAAGTCAGGAGCTTGTGTGGTATGTTTGAGGAATGTTAAAGAGACTAGTATGCCTGGAGCAGTGTGAGTAAGGGGAAGAGTAATAAGATGAGACAGGTAAGGTGACACATAGAGGGGATAATGTAGAGGCATGTGGACCAGATAGGCTTTGGATGGCCACATGACTGGTTTTGGCCAGTGGCACGTGAGTGGCAGTGACATAGTTACTCTGAAGAGCCCATGTGTGCTTCACCTTGCTCTTCTTTTGCCTGTGAACTGCACTGATAATGTTACAGCTGGTGGCTCCTACTACAACCTGGGTCTTGGAGCATTTGAAGTAAAATGATATGGAACAGGGTGCTCGTTGGACTCATAATGGACAGGTAATGTGAATAAGAAATAAATCTGTTGTTTGAAGGCACTGGGATTTTGACTCTATTTGTTACATAGCATAATGGAGCTCCTCAGAATTTATGCAGGAAATCATGGCAGGTTTCTGAGCAGAGGAGTTATATGATCTGACTTCTGTATCAAGTGTGTTACTCCAGCTCTGTGTTGAGAATAGTCCATAGAGGGCAGATGCAAGAGATGAGATGGGGACTATGACATTTATAAACAGGCAAGACTCAGATCAAGGAAATAGCAGTGAAGATAGTACAACATGGCAGGATTGTAGGCATATTTTGAAAGAGAGCATATAGTATTTGCTTATGTGTTGGATGTGGGGTACAGGAGAAAGGTGAGAGAGAAGAATGACTCTAACATTTTTGGCTTGGACAACTGGGAAGATGGAGTTGCTATTTGCTAAAATGAGGATGCCTACAGAGAAAATGAGTTTTAGGTGATAGGACCAGGAGTTTTATTCCGTACTTGTTAGGTTTGAAATATGTATTAGTTATCTAACTGAAGGCATGGATTAAATAGTTAGATCTGTATGTCTGGAGTCCAGGGGAGAAATCTAGATTTGTGGTACAAATTTAAGAGTAATCAATATAGAGGAGAGAGTATTTAATTATTTTTAAATCATTTTTTTTCACCAAACTCCAATATCTAGAGCCTCTATGAGTTTGTTTCCATGGGCTTTCTTTTATTTTGCTCTCCTCTAAAATAATGTGGTACTTCCTTTTAGCATATTTAGTAAATTTTGGTTGAATGCTAGATATGAATTAAACAACAACAAGATCAACAGAGGCTGCAGATAATGTCATATTTCTCCAGAGAGGATTCACACAACCTTTGTCTAGACCAATAGAGTGCTGGCTTATCAGGCTGGATGTAGCCATGGTAAGGCTCAGTCTAACTTTAATTTATCTGTGATCCTTTCCCTGGTAGATCTTGAACTCTAATCTTTGTCATACAGGCCTGCTGAAAATGTTGCTCTGCTTTCAGAGGCTTTATGCTAAAATTTTGGGTCCCTTGCTCCATTTAACACTAGAATTTGGAAAAAAGTCCTGAAAGGGTAACCAGTCAGGTGTATGAGATTCCCCCAAGTCTCTGCCAAACTCTACTGGCTCCCCTTAACCCCTAGAAATGCCCCCCCATAACTACAAAGGCTGAATTCTAAGCCTGTTTTGGCCCAGAATTGACAAATGGGCCAAAGTAAAATGGCTAAGTAAGTCAGCTCACTTCTAAGAAGTTCTCATTGCTTCTAAGTCTTAGCATTTCCAGTTTTATTACCTCAGCAACTCTTTGCTAGCTTTAAAGAAATGATTTCTGAATTTTATTTGCTTTTCATAGTGGTTCTTGGTGGAAATGCTAGTCTTGTGCTACCCACTCCCTGCCATCCAGAAGCAGGAGTGTTTAGATAATATTTAAAGTCACAAAAGTGGTTGAGATTTCAAACAGAGTGAATGACATGGAGCAGAGGATTGAGTACTGAAGTCTGGAGCATTCTGAAATTGAGAAATATCCCCAAATAAAAGAAAAAAATAATATTCTGTATGATATTTAATTGTATTTAAGAAGATCATATTTTATAATTTAATTGTCTATTACCACTTTTGATATATTTTTAATATTTGTACTTCTTCTTTCCAAACAATTAGTTGATTGATTAACAGTTTGACTATGGAACTCTGGTTGGCACAAATTTCTCTGAGATTCTTCTAATAATTTCCTTTTCTCCCCTAGATGAACTGAAATAGTCGTTTTGTTAACAATTTTATTCATGGGTTAGAGGTAAAAATACTTTCAATATGAGTGGAATTTAAATATGAATAAAATTATAGAAGCTCTTGAAACCAGTACATTCAATCTCTCATGACTATTGTATCGATTAGTATCCTGGTAGGAATGAGATAGGGTAGCCAAATTGAAAAATTTCAAGGACAGTTAAATGAAGAGACAGTTCATAAAGAGGAGGGCAAAGAAAACACAAGGGTGCCATGCCCTAGAGCTAGAAACTCAGGCATCATTATCACTCCTAAGCCTGAAGGACAAAAGAAGGGAACAGTTACTAGAATCAGAAGACGGAGGGCACGAGGCCCACAGTGATTCCATAGGGAGGTTATCTCAACCCTCCCTCTGGTCTTTTGCCTGTGCTTCCCAGTGGGAGCCAGAAAGCAAGGTAACCTGTTGAATTTATTCTTACAGGTCACCTTCTGGCACAATACAGATCTGGGTATCTTTCTCTTTCTTTTTCTCTTCCTTCCCAGAATTGACAAATGGCTCCAGAGTGGATGCAGCTAGAAAAATATAGCATGACTTTAGCATTGCTCACACAACTTTGTAGGTTCATTTAATAGGACTCTGATACAAAAGCTGATAAAACTCTAAAGACACAAATTGGACTTAAAAACACACTTAATGAATTTGTCCTCAATACAAACTATCGAGTATTTCTTCTTACCAGCATTTTTCATATTCTTATGAAAATCTATCCTGTCATGTAGCATATATACAAAAATAAGTTTGGGAGTAGTTAGCTGAAAATATAAACATCAGAAAATTAGATGACATGAAAGTTGGGAACCAACTTGTTTTAATCTAGTCCACATTCATAGGAGCTCAAGCTAAAACCTTTGAGATTGAATGTTTTTCTTTTCATTTTTGCTTTTGAAACAAAAGTTTTTAGAAGCTATGTTGCATGTTTTAATCTCAACTCACCCTTCACATATAATTGATATTGTAATGTAATTTCACTGTATATATCAATAGAGAAGTTACAGTGCCAGTGGACATGGGGACTGAGCTAGACATCTCAGAGTAATGGGTTACTAGAAATATCATGATTACATAGTTGATTTTGTAGATAATACAAAAACCTGACTCAGAAAGCTGCCTTGAAGTCTTGTAATGACTCTGTGAAGCCCTGACCTGAGTGGAGAGGCCTATAACTGAACCCACTGCCTTTGAAAAACTTGCTCCCATTCCCTTGTTTTTTTTAATTCTCATCAAAGATTCCATAATTCTCCAGAGATCCAGAAATAAAACATTGAAATGATGTATTCATTCATTTAATCACTAATCATTTATCAAACATATACTGTACTGAAGATATAAGCAAATGAGGCTGAGTAAGGCTCGTGAAGGAGCTCAGTCTAGAGGGTGCGATGGAAAAGCTAACAGTGTCATAAGTCTTATAATAGATCTTTGCTCAATGAGCTGTTTACATCCCTGGAAAGACACCTAAAGACCCTCTGTGTAAATGTGTGTGAGGTAGTGTATTCCAGGGAAAGATTATTCCCCTTTTCCAAACAAGAAACATTCACTTTATGTGTCAAATGTTTCTTGGAAATCATTCTCTCTTCTTTATTATGGCTACATGACCCCAGTTGAGGACTTAATACCATCTATTCAGCTTATTGCAATAAGTCTCCTTAGCTCCAATTTCTCCTGCCAACAACTCACCCTACCAATTATTGCCACATTATATTTTCTGGAGAAATGTCTGCACCTCATCTAATACGTGGCCTCCTCACCTACTCTCTGCTCTTAGCTATACTCCTAAGTGTTTGTTTACCTTTTTCCCTTCTGGAATGTCCTTCCTCGCTCATCCCCCATTTCCATACTTGGAAATCTTGCCATTTCCTCAAAGGCCAGCTGGAAGAAAATATTCTTTATTCTAGGCAGTCATACATTTTTGTATTTTTTCATAGCACTTATGATAGTCTGCTTAGCTTTATTTTTATACTTTATCCTCCTTGCTAGATTATAAGCTTTTTGAGGATCCTGACTATATCATTTATTTATTTTTCTGTGTCCCTTATAGCATACTGTTGGATGTGTTTATATATGAGGGTAAGAGGACTCAAATGTTTTTAAATCAAATTATACGAACATTCCAAAAATATTAAAGCAGACTGGAGATAAACTCTAATTTGATGTGTTATTAAGAAATTCTGATGCTAGGTGGAATGACACTGACAAGGCATTAAACTTGTCTCTTTGTAAGTTACAGTTAGTGATTAAAGGTACATTTAGGTAAAAATAGCAAAAGTTATAAATTTATATACAAATCAATATATTAAAATATCACTGAAAACATTTAAGAGCCTAACGTGTTCTCAGATGACTGCTGACTTCTACCTTAAATGTGCCCTTTTGTAGCCTAGATCTGTGGTCCCTGAGCCCCAGGCTGGTACTGGTCTGTGGCCTGTTAGGAACTGGGCCACACAGCAGGAGGTGAGTGGTGGGCAAGCGAGCAAAACTACATCTGTATTTATAGCTACTTCCCATCACTTGCCATTCCCCCCTCCCCTGGTCTATGAAAAAATTGTTTTCCATGAAACTGGTCCCTAGTGCCAAAAAGGTTGGAGACCATTGACCTAGATGTTATATGTTGAAACTATACTCTTGAAGCAAAAGACTTCACTTTTTTAGAATTTGTAATTTAATAGTTTTGTTTTTATGCAAAAAAGAACTCATGCAGAGCATATTTTGAAACACAAACTCTCTAACTTATAAACAATCCATTTCTTCCTCATGTAGAGCTGTCAAAAAGAAGGAGAGATTCAGTAAACTGCATGTCACTATCAGCCATTGATAGCCAGTGATTTGTTCTGAATCCAAAGGCTAAACCAAACCTCATGCTGCTGTGTGTCAGATACGATTGGTCCACAGTCAAAGTTTTACAGCTCAGACAGGGCACACTTTATCCTTCAGGCTGCTACTTAAGATAGCCACGACCCTGAGGAGAACCAGTCAACAAAACAGACAGACAAGAGGATGTGATTTGTATGCATCCCTGAGCCAGCTCACATCACCCCTGACCTACAGGTCAGGCTGCAAATGACAGCAGGGTGCATGCACCTGATCAGACAGAATATTCTCATTATAGAGCTTGGGAAGAGAGAGAAACTCCTCCGTGTTTACCCACAGATCAGCTGTAATCTACCTAGGAAATGAGCATAGAAAAATGCTGATTTACCTCAAGATATTACCAACATGTAAGTACCTTATAAAATTTAAAATCGATAATTTTTTCCTGATAAACTTGGGTGAACACAAGATGATTATACAAAAGAAGTTTATCAAAAGGAAGAAACAGTTTGTTTAATCACAGATGGACTATCTATTGCAAGAAAACTAACCTGGAATGAGTAACTCTTGTTGAATTACAATACAGCAAATTTTTCAAATACACATAGTCATTTGTTTCACCCTTATTATTTTAAAATTTTAATTTTTATGTGTACATAATAGTTGTTTATCTTTATAGGGTACATGTGAAGTTTTGATATAGGCATACAATGTAAATTAATGAAATTAGGGAAATTGGGGTATCTACCACCTCAGGCATTTAGCATTTCTTTGTGTGAGGTACATTACAATTCCACTCTTTTAGTTATTTTGAAGTATACCGTAACCTATTGCTGACTATAGTCACTTTGTTGTGCTATCACATATTGTTCATTCTAACTATCCAATTATATTTTTGAACCCATTAACCACCCTACTTTATCCCCCTTTCCCTGCTATCCTTCCCAGCCTCTGATAACCATCATTCTACTTTCTGTTTCCATGAGATCAATTGTTTATAATATTTAGCTCCCAAATACGAGTGAGAACATGAAAGATTTGGAAGATTTATCTTTCTGTGCTTGGCTTATTTCACTCAACAGAATGTTCTCTAGTTCCATCCATGTTGTAAATGGCAGGATTGCATTCTTTTTTTTGGTTATATAATATTCCATTGTGTATATGTACAATAAATTCTTTATTCATTCATCCATTGATGGACACTTAGGTTGATTCCAAATCTTGGTTATTGTTAATAGTGCTACAATGAACATAGGAGTGCAGATATCTTTTTGATATACTGAATTGCCCTCCTTTGGATATATACCCAACAGTGGGATTGTTGGGTCATATGGTAGTTCTATTTTTAGTTTTTTAAGGAACCTCTATACTGTTTTCCATAGTAGTTGCACTAATTTATCTTACCACCAACAATGTACAAGGGTTCCCCTTTCTCCACATCCTTGCTAGCATTCATTATTGCCCGTGTTTTTGATAAAAGCCATATTAAGAAGGGTGAGATGATATCTCATTGTAGTTTTGGTTGGCATTTCTCTGATGACTAATGATGTTGAGCATTTATTCATATATCTTTTGGCCAGTTTTATGTCTTTTATTGAGAAATGTCTATTTAGATCCTTTGCCCATTATTTGATTTTTTTTCTATAAAGTTGTTGAAGTTCCTTATATATTCTAGTAACTAATCCCTTGCCAGTTTGGTAGTTTGTAAATATTTTCTCCAATTTTGTGGGTTGTCTTTTCACTTTGTTGACTGTTTCCTTTGCTTTCAGAAGTTTTTTAGCTTAATGTGATCCCATTTGTTCATTTTTTGCTTTGGTTGCCTGTGCTTTTGAGGTTTTAGTCAAGAAATCTCTGTCCAGAACAATGTCCTGAAGTATTTCTCCAATGTTTTCCTCTAGTAGTTTCATATTTCATAATATAAGGTCTTAGATTTAAGTCTTTAATTCATTTTGATTTGATATATGGCTTTTACTGTGTTGAGGTAAATTCCTTTTATACCCAGTTTTTTGAAAATTTTTATCATGAAGTGATGTTGAATTTTATAGAATGCTCTTTCAGCATTAATTGAAATGACCGTATGGTTTTTGTCCTTCATTCTGTTGATATGATGTATCACATTGATTGATTTGTGAATGTTGAACCATTCTTGCATATCAGGGATGAATCCCACTTGATCATAGTGAATAATCTTTTTAATGTGCTGTTGAATTCGGTTTGCTAGTATTTTGTTGAGGATTTTTGCATCTATGTTTATCAGAGATATTGGCCTATCATTTTCTTTTTTTATTGTGCCTTTGTTTGTTTATGGTATCAGGATGATACAGACATCATAGAATGAGTTTGGGAGTATTGCCTCCTCCTCTTTTTTTTGGAATAGTTTAAGTAGGATTGCTAATAGTTCTTCTTTGAATGCTAGGTAGAATTCAGTAGTGACACCATCAGATCACTGCATATACATTTACAATTGTTATATCCTCTTACTGAATTGACCACTTTATCACCACTTTATATGAGGACCTTCTATTTCTCTTTTTACAGTTTTTGTCTTGAAATCTAGTTTATCTGACAGAAGGATAGCTACTTCTGCTCTTTTTTTGGTATCTATTTATATGGAATATTTTTTTCCATCTCTTTATTTTCAGTATGTTTGTCTTTATAGGTGAAGTGGGTTTCTTGCCCACAAGGTAGAGTTGGCTGTTGTTTTTTAATCCATTCAGCCTCTTTATGTCTTTTGATTAGAGAGTTTAGTCCATTCACATTCAATGTTATTATTGATAAGTGAGGATTTACTATTGCCATGTTTTTATTTGATTTCTGGTTGTTTTGTGGTCCTCTCTTTCTCTCTTCCTTCCTTCTTCCCTTCCTTCCTTTGTTAAAAATGATTTTCTCTGGTAGAGTGTTCAACTCTGCTTATAAACAAACAAATAAGCACCACATGCACTCACCATTAAATTGGTATTAATTGATCAACACTTATGTGCACATATACTAGTAACATTCATCGGGTGTCAGGCAGGTGGGAGGGGGTAGGGAGGATGGATATATTCACACCCATTAGGTGTGGTGTGCACCGTCTGGGGGATGGACACACTTGAACCTCTGACTTGGGTGGGGCAAAGGCAATATAGGTAACCTAAAGATTTGTACCCCCTCCCATAATAAGCTGAAAAAAAATGAACAGGAGAGAGAAACTCAGTTTCAAATTATTATAAGTAGCTTTGTCTGAGGACAGAAGAATAGAGGAGGTGACCTCTGGGAGTCCTCACCAACATGTGCTCTGATTCTTAATAATAGTATCCTAAACTCAGCAGAAATTCACCATAAAACCATTCTGACATGCTATGGCTTAAATTTCACTGTCTAAATTACAATAATTATATATACAAAAAGCCCATAGTTGGTCTGTAAAGTGGGTATCAATCCTGTTTCTGAAACATTTGAGTAATAAAGGAGCTCATTTATATATGAATATGTTAATATAAAGTATGTTTCATCATAAACAATGTCTTTAACTCTATACACATAAGAATACTGAGATGAATGAAATCATCAGACAGGATCCCTCGGGGGGCTTCAGTGCAACACTAATCAACAATGTCCAGTTTATTACTCTTTAGCAACATGGAGTGGAAGGGTTGAGAAATTCAACTTCCCATTATTAAGCAAAATCTTCCCCTTAGACTGTATGTTCACAATTTTATAGACAATGTACTATTTATTTTTGGATCCTTAACATGTAGTGCAATGCCTGTTGGCTCTAAAAAAGACCTAGGCTTGAAGGCAGGCAAGTGATCAACCAATAAACCCTAGTTCTATTGTTTGCTTAAGCAAAACAGGTGGAATTCTTATTGTCATTTAATATTTAGTTTGGCCTCTTAGGTTTCTTTTTCTGCTAGGCTTATTTTTTATGTTTATATGAGTCAACTTTTAGCTTTAGTGTTTTTTAAAACATTGGGCTGCAGAAAGTTCATGGAGATAAGGGAAAGGACATTCAAGTGGCAGCGGGTATGCTAATCATGGGAGCTTCGACAAATTACTTAAATTGAATCTCATTTTTAAAAAATTTGAAAAATGTCAATAATTAGGCTTATAAGGTTGCAATAAGTTTTAAATTAGAATGTAAGTGAAATTATTTGTAAAATATAAAATTCTATTAAATGTGAGTTATCATCTTAGTTTTTCTCCTTTGTAGAGATCCAGATATCAAGGTTTTATAGTCAAATAAGGGATTTTAACTTACTAATACAAAACTATTCAGTAGTAAATAAGTTCTGCTATGTGTTCTGCACACAGTCTCATGATATAATGCTAAATAATTTAATAGAAAAGTAGAATAAAGGGAAGACTATGGTGTGCTCAGCCTAAGGTTGGCAAATTTAGCAGATAAAAATACAGATACAGAGTTAAATTTTAATTTCAGATACACAATGAATATTTTTAATGTAAATATGTTCCATATAATATACAAATTTAACTGGGCATCCTGTATTTTATCTGGCAATCCTATTTTGGTATCAATAAATAATCTAAAGTCTTGATTAACTGTAGCCTGACTTTCTTCTAAAACGGTCCTCCTGACTCCCTTGTTAAGTGGGTCTTATTATTTTATCTTCATTTATATTGTATGGTTGTACAGGTATATTAATAAGCAATCTCAAAACATTTGGAGAAAACAGAAGGGACTAACTAAGAGATGAAAAAATAAAAAGTGTTCTATCAATGTGTAACTATTCTTTCCTTCCATCAATCATTTATTTGATAAATACCCCTAGGACACAAGCTAGGTGTCAGGTACTGTGCTTGGCATTAATACTTGCAGATCCATGCTCACCATTTTATACTGTCCTTTGTATTGCTGGGATTCGAAGTCTACAAAGTATATGTTTCCAGTTCCTTTGATATCGAACTTAGGTACATGCCAGGGTGATGCACTGTAGGTGCTTGGAAGGTGAGAAGATGGGAAAGGTCTCTTTCCTTTCCATCAGTTTCCAGCAGTGGCAGTCATAGGAGTGATTGCAGATGGCTATGGGCTTCAACAGTAACAACATCAATTTCAGGTTCTTGGTTACTTGCACTGTGTTAGCAGTGTGATCCCGACAGCAGCAGCAGAGGCCGTGCCTCCAGGGAAGGCAGCAGTAAATATGCCAGGAGCCCACACTCATGCCTGTGCTTCTCTAGTTTTCTCTCATTTCATTCTTGCTCTTTCAGTTCTTCCAATTAGTTTGTGATCCACTCCCTGTAGTAAAATCCTGATGTTTGAAATGCCTGGAGTGGTTACTGTTTTCTGGACTGTATGTTGACTGCTAAAAGGGTTAATTTGGTGGAAAAGTTTGAGAACGCCTGCTCACTGCTAACTTAGGACATCTTTGGAATCATGTGCTACAAAAATAATGGAAGAATCTGATAGGGCATGACTCCATTAAACCACAAAGACCTTTTAGCATGTGGATTGTGGGGATGAGCACACAATTGCCAATAGGCTAAATGAAAATCAGAGCCACATCAAAGGAGTTCTTATTTACATGGCAAGCAGGAAGATAAACATTTGTGGTCAAATTTTGTGTCCTTAGCCACCTATAATGGCTTGATCGGACTGTCAGTAAAAGTAATACACATAATATGAGAGAAAACAAAGTCAATAGATATCATAAAAAATATTTTCCCTGAGATCCTATCAAGAAGGAATCTTATTGACAGGTAATCTACATTTCACATAATTATTTTGTTGAATTGCATGTGTCTGGTTTACTTCTCTGCTCTTACAAGGATCAAAGCCTTAACTAATACAGGATTTTCAAAATACTTTTCTATTTAGTCTGTTGCAGTATTTTATTATCTTAAAGACATTATATTTTATCTCCGATTAAATTTTTTTCTTGAAATTCGAGTCTATTTGCTTTTAAACTTTTCCTCACTTAAGAAGAATGCATCTGGATTCTTCCTCAGCACTCTGCGTATTCTGAAGATAATCAGTAGCCCTCTTCCCCGGGATTCCCCTTTTGCAGGTGAAGATATCTCAATTCCCTTGACTGTTAGGCATGGTTATTGTTTCCATCATGTTCTCTAGACTGAGTTTAATTGATGTGGGCTTGCCCACCTTTTAACTGCTATAATTAGAGTTAAGTCTTCTCTAATTTTTTTAAAAGTCATTTAAGTTATTTTAAAATAATTATTTGTTTTGGTTTTTCATGAATGCAAAAATTTGTGTGGAGAATATCTGTCTAAAATATGAATGGAGCTAAGAGTATGGGTCTGATTTCATAAAATGCATTTTAAATTCATAGCATGACAGACTAGGTGTTTCAAGATTATCTCAGTTCAAAGCAGCATATTTCTTCTTTTTCAAGGAAGCATTCTAAACTAAGTCTATAAAGCCAAATAAGTGCACTCAATAAGGAAACTTTGTAAAAAATCTGATTTGAAATAAAGACTGGGCTGAAACAAATGATAAAAGATTAGTCACTGGTTTTTGTCATTTTCGTTTTAAATTGCTATAAACTTAAAATATTTAAAACTTAATGAACCAGCAAATAAACCCCCAAAGGAGAAAAAAAGGCCTAGTGTTCATTCTTGTAAAGGCATTTATTCAACTATGTTATAATACCTGGCTCAGGGTAATGCACACAGTAAATACTTAATGCAACATGTAGAATTAATTATTAAATAATAGTGATGAGTGCATTTAAAATAGTAATTTATTTAAACATAATAGCAACAAGAATGAATTTGAAATCTATTTGACAGTTTCAAAATGTTTTATAATGAATACCTGAGGGGGGAGAAAACCCAATATTATTTATAATAAAATGCTCATCTATGCTTTACATTGCAGTAAAATTTTGTCTTAATGTATAATAATATGCTGCATAGTTTATATCATGAAAAATTATAAAAGAATCACATAGATTTTGTTTATTTTAAATGATTAAGATATTATACATATTTCATACATGTACCCTAAAAGAAACATAAAGAAAAAATATCAGTTTAAAAATATGTTTAAATACAAAATAAAAAATGCATTAATTCATGCATAGACATAAGTTATAAAATATTTAAGCTAATGGACTTTAAAAAATCTTTAGTTAATAAATTTATGTAAAATGTAATGTTTATCCATTGTGGAAAAAGATAATCAATTTTCTTTTTATAGAACTATATTCAGGTTATTGAATTTTAAAGTTTATAATGTTTATATAACTGTGGAGATTTTAATATAATTTTTTTCAGTGCTTGGTGAGGTAACAATATTAATGCTTTAGTATGATATTAAGAAGCTTTTTATATCACATAATTTAATCTTCTAAATTTATTAATTAAGAGTCATTGACTAATAATCTGGTAGAACTTGGTTTTAAGAATTATAATATTAGACTGACAGCAAAGGGCACAAATTATAAATCATGGAAGTTACAGTGCTGAGATTTCTTTCTTTTGTCTATCTTTTCCTCTCCTCCCTTCTTTTATTCCTCTCTCTCACCTCCTCTCTCTCTTTTCCTCTCTCCCTCTCTTTTTCTCTTTTTTGAATGTATTGGTCAGGAAATTTTAATATTACAACTTCAACACCATTTATTAGCACCTACTGTAAAATCATAAAATCACCCATAATAATGGATGGGGAAGGGAATTTACACTTCAGAGTAGGATTTGCATTTTGGTTCTACTCTTTATTAGCATTGGCTACGGAACCAGAGCATGCTACTTAACCTCTAATAGTATGTTTTGTCGTCCACAAAAATTCAAAAGTTAACATCCACCTCGGATTTTATGGTAAGAATAAGACAATGTATACAAATACTTAGCATTACACTAGGCACAAAGTCTCTGATTTAGTATTATTTTGCTGTGCTTCAGGTACTGTAGATGAGTAAGACAAAGTTCCTTCTCCTTGACTTTTCTCCTATGAAGAATGAGATTGGTGAATGATCTCCAAGTTTCCTTCCAGCTGCCGAATCTATGGATGTATAACCCCTTCTTTCTTAATGCTCATGTTCTTGGGTGGTACCTACATGGTCACTGATCTTTGTTAACTAACTTGCAGGGGAATGAGCTAATGAATGCTTCATGAGTCACAGACTGCACAGGTGACCTAGGTTCCAGAGCCTTTCACAACCCAGGGTGTAATAACAAGTTTTCATTTTCACTAACTGAAAGTACTCTTACAATTTTAATTAATAGAAAGATTTCTAAATAATCCAAGAAAACAGATTAAGTAACAACAGCAAGGAGAGCAGCCTTGTCTTTCAGGAATATTGTAAAGAGTGAGTCAAGTATTAATACATTTTTTATAGGAGCGGGTTGGGTGCCAATAACTAGAACTTAACAACAGTGACATTTGTTGAACTTCTGTTGTACATACAGCCTTATATTATGTCCTCAAGAAATTAAAAGAGAGGAAAAGAATGTAATGTGATTTGGATGCTAATATCTAGAAGGTCCTTCCAGCTCCTGCAGTATACATACTGCCTGTCTCTCTAATGAGCTTATCTTCAAAGGATCCCACAAACATTTTACAGAAGAGGTCTATGTCTGATTTTTTTTTGTACTGCTTATGCCTAATTACTTGGATACAATAGATACTTCAATGAATATTTGTTGATACAACACTAATAATGTGAGTAAAATTTTGTTTGGAAGATTGCAATAGTTTATAGGCTAAATTCTGAGACAGCACCAATTTCAAACATGCAGGAAGCCTTAGTGGATAAGAAGGATTATTTCTTTATTTTAGTACAGCTTTTAAAAATGTAAGGAGCATATTTCACATATTCCCACAAAGTATTAACTGAAAGGATTTTTTTTTCAAAATTAACAAAGTCTTTTGTTTGAGAACTGACTTTAAAACTTTCAATGAGAAGGTCCTTCTTCCCAAATCCAGAAGTTAAAACATTGAAAAAATATGAAGGTTCTAATTTCTGCCAAAAATTAATATTGAACTGGTCAATTTGAATTTTTACTCTCTGTATGAATGGATATTCTTGAAAAAAGAGTTTATTTAAATCATGAGTAATGTCAAAGATTAATTTTTGACTATTTTAAAAGAATATCCTTTGCTTTTCATCAGTCATATGATACAAGTCATAGATAAATCTATTATGGTCATTTATATGTGGCTCAACATGATTCTTTCTCTCTTTGATGATCTAATGTAATAATTGAACAACATCTCCCAAATCAGAGTGCCTTTCTTCCAATGGCATCCTTCCCTTTCTCCTCATCATCACACAACAAAAATACATAGCATCAAATGTGACTCTTGGAAAGACACTGGAAACCCTATGAATTTCTGCCCAAACTATGAAGAGTAAGACAATTAAGACAACTGTCAATAATTAAGACAAATAAAAGCGAGATTAGAGTTACTTTCTGGCACTGTGACAGCTACAGAGATGGTTTTTAGTCTTTGTAAAAATGTGCTTTTGGGTTTAGGGTTTCATCACTTCCTTTCATTCATCTGAAATGAGTGAATACATATGTAAATAAAACATCTACAAGAATTCTTATGTAAATAAAAAATATAGCATTCAGAGAAAGAAAAGAGCAGTTGATAAAGGAAAGCCAGTGCTGTGGGGCTTTGTGAACAAGGGAGGGAAGGATTTCTTTGTGCCACAACAAAACGTAACCCTGTTCATGAAAGGAAGGAGACAGAAGGCTAGGTTTGCTAAAAGCCAGGCTGCATGTAACTGACCCAGTGGAGGAAATCCTGGTTCTATCTCTAGGGCTCATTAGTTGTACAACATGGATCCTACGTGTACACAAGATACTTGTTTCTGTTCTCCTGCTGACCTGGGGCTCCAGCAGTGGGGTACATTTTTAAAACAAAAGAGAAACCAATACTAAGCAGCAAAATTATATTTAAAGCCATTTCTACTGAGTTCTATTATCATTTAAAAATAGAGAGAAGCAAATAAACAAATTATGCCTTTAGTAAGTTGTTGGGTCTTTGGTGTAATGCTGCTGGTTGCTAATCAGAAGAGAATGTACTTCTTTCTCTCCTACCCTCTCAGATTAGTGTCCTACATGTACAATTCTAAGTTCCCCATGGAGATGGGCATTTTAAAGTGTGAACGAAACTGGCACCACTCGAGTAAAATATCAATCACTCTTTGAAGTTGGCAGCCTCTCAACACAATGTTTTTATGGAATGCTTACCATACTTTATGGCAATTCACCTCCTAGTAAGACGTGATCAGTTGGTTATATAAAGGAGGCAAGGTTCTGTGAAACATTCACAAACACCAAAGTCAATAATCTGCACATTATGGACATCGATGCTTTTTTGGGGTCAGAGTCAGAAAGACAGCTAATCCCCATCTTGTGTGTTTTTATCAAAAATCTTAGATAGAATGAAATTTGTGGAGGTGTTGCTTTCTTCTCATGTTGCTGTCCTGCCATTTGCTACACAGCAGTTGTTAGGATTAAAATATGTGAGATGAGACATTTCTTTCAGTAGACTTAATGTTAGGCACTTAATTGAAAACACGAGTTAAATGTATTACACTAATTTTCCTTCCTTTCTCCAATAACATGTTATGAGATTTTTATGACCTAAAAGTTAAACAAATTTGCATAAATAAGTTTGAAAAAAGTAACTTTATAGAAAGAGATCGCACAGGAACTATTCTGATGCTTTACTTGTTTGCAATTTTTTTTTTTTTGCCATAGTTTGGAATAAAAAAAAATACAAGCCTCCTGTAACATGGATTTAGTTTTTTAAAAAATATTTCAACCTACTGCTCAAACATGAAAAAAATCTTTCATTTTTTACAAATTAATCAAAATGTTAATGAAACTGTAATGGAAAGAGCCCCTTTAAAGAAGGTGAAAACAACAGGCAGGATAAAAAAATTCTACAAAGGGCAAAATAAGCAAGAACCAATTACTACTCAAAACACAAAAATAAGCAAGGCTTCAAAAGCAAGGATAAGGCTATTATGAGTAGCTTTATCCCAAAGGTAATTATTGCCGATGTTTTTCAGGTGGGAGAAAAATCCTACAGTAACTTTCAGTATGAATCTCACTGACCCCTATAACAACTTTGATGTGTTTTCACTATATATAACTCAGTTAGTAGAAAAGGCATCTTGCTTTCTAAATACCACACCTGCAGTCGTCCGCCCTCGGGAATCATTCAATTCATTGGTAAACACATCCCACATGCATCAAAAGTTTCCACTTTTTCCAGCTCCTTTTAACACCAAGGTCCCTCCCCTCTCCTCCCCTCTCCCCAGGCTCCTTGCAGCTATCTAGGGAATCTTTCACTTTTTGTCCTTTCCCGACCCTTCTGGACCACATTTTCTCTTCTTATTCAGGCCATCTGCTCTCAAGGAAGGTAAAACTTCTGCTAGGAAAACAATTAGCATCCCTAGTAATTAGCTGCTTTTGTGAAATATCCTTTCAGCCACTACCTATGAAGACCTACATTGTGCAAATCACAATTCAAATTATGATAGTAGTTTAAAAACAGTTTGTAATTGATACATTTCTGGCCAGAGCCTCCCCCTTTACCCCGCAAGTGGTACAATCTTCTTGTTCTTGACAGAAGTCTTTCTAAAGACCTGCTCAAGCCTCACTAAGCAGCTGTGAGTTAGGTCATTTTCCCAGGAGTTTTACATGTGGAAAACTGGGCATTAGTAAGGCCTCAAAAAGGACACCATCTGGCCCTAGTGAAAAAAAGGATCATGACACTTCCTGTGGTACCAACAGACCCTGATGAACCAGAAAGGAATTCAGCCCTGGACTGTGATCCAATAGAGACCGGCCCCACAATCACCTCCGTGACAGCCAACTCCATTCATCTTAGCAGTTATCTCATAGCACAATGCACTTTTGTGCCATGCTGTTTACTGAAGGCGGAGTAAAATCCATTTTGATTTTTGTGTTTCGTCTCAGGGCCCGTCCTCTTTCCTGGAACACATACCACATCAGGAGAGAGCGAGCTACACAAAGAACAGTTCTTTTCGTTACCGTTCAAACTTCTCAATTTCCTTCCCACTGTACATGAGATATAAGAATAAAATGCTAGACTCTTTGGAGCTTTCAAAAGAGACCGTTTCCTGACATAAAGGACCTTCCCTCCCACTTTCAATAAAAATTATTTTAAACTACTTAGATCAACAGGGGTTTTTTTTTGGGGGGGGGAGAAAGCTGAAATTTAAACAGATAAGGAAATCATTCCTGCATGTGTTCTGGACCCATTGACTCCATTTACTGTGTTGAAAGATCCTGTTAAAATCTTGTGGTGACAACATCAACAAGAAAACCAGGTTTTCTTTTCCAAAAAGAGAAGTGCCTGACAAAAGCAGTGGGAGAGTGAATGCCGATGACATCTTATGTTGTTTTATAGTTTTTTACAGTCTACAAAGTCTTTTCAAATCTCCTACTTTAGAATATGAAAATTGGGAAAGTCTGACTAACACAAAAAAATCCTTAATTATTAGTTTTAATTTTTCTGTTTGACAATATATCACAAAAAACAAACCACAAAGAAGCCTCTTAACTAACTCATTATCAGCAACTATATGTGCTTTTTAAACATAAAATATTATATGCAGCGGGTGATTGGAAACCCTGAAAGTGGTCGTTACAGAAATGAACTGTTACCATTCAGGATAAATAGGGGCTTCCATTTGAAAGCCATTGCACAGCACAATGAGGAGGAGTTAGGTGTGATGGAAAAGTGCTTTCTTAAATCTGAGAGCTTTCTTCTCAATTGTAACCAGATTCGTCTTCATTATCCACCTTCCATCTTTTTTTTTTTTTTAATTCTTGTAATCCTAAGATACTAAACCTCATTTTGTCTGCCACTGGGGCTTCATCTGTACACAGACCTGAATCCTCCCCCACTGTTGGAACCTTCAATAGAAAGCCATATTGCCACACAAAGGGACTTTAGGGTTAAAGAAAATGGTTAAGGCCCATCGTTTTTTCTCTTCTCAGAATTTAGCTTGGGGAGGGGCAGAGGGGGGCTGCCCTTCTTCCAAATAAATCTTCTCCTGCTTAGATTTTGAAGAACTTAAAAAGCCAAAACAGAATGAGTAGAATTTAATGAAGGAAAACATTTCTCTGACTCTGATTCCCTGATGGAAATGATCAGCCTCTATTGTGGGAAGACATAGCTGTTCCTCATTTATTAACATGTGTGTCCAAAGCCTAATTATAGACGTTCTTTTTAAATGTAGAATTGTTGCCACTGGTGTTATTCATAAAGTGCCCATTGAGAGAAGTTCAAAACCACAACCTTTATCTGCAGTCATCAGTGAATTTTCTTTGGATTCCGTAACCACTGGCAGCATATTATGACTACAAAGCCCAAGTTTTTGTGTATTAGGCTCCCATGCAATAATGAAAATGCCTGCAAGTGGCAGCGTGATTAGGAATGGGGTAGGGGGAGGGAGAGAGAGAGATTCTATTTTGAAAGGTCTAAAACAGGGCAAGAAACAGCTAACATCCCCTTGCTGAAGTGTTTGCACAATTATACACACAGATATTTATCTTGTTATGAGTTACAGTCTTTCATAAAATACTTCCAACAGCTCAAGTAAGAAAACTACCAAAGAAACTTTGAGGGAGGGCCAGCAGTCAGGGCCACAGACATCAGTGCCTGAAGGCTGGCTGAGAAGGGTAGGGGACACTGAGCCTTGAGGCTTAAGGGAGGACATGGGGTACAGATGTTTGGAAAGTTGCCTTTGAGGGGGCAGAGGCAAGTCCCTTAAGCAGAGGAAAGAGGAGAAGAAAAAGGAAGAGTAACCCCAGCAGGAGGAGGAGGAAGCCCAGGTTTGGCTGCTGCACATAAAAGCTACTTTGCCATCAGAAATGGGGGTGAAAAATTCAGACTTGCACAGGCACATAAATGTTCAGTAATTTGGGACACAGAATCATTCTTTTCTTAAAGATCACTGATACTCCCTGCAAGAGTAAGAGTAATAGCATTTTATTTTTTTTTAACAAAAGAACAATTGGAAACCTGGTAGATCATAAAATAATTAATTTTACCTATTATCTCTCTGACACTTTTCTTAGCATATTGATTTTGCAGCATTAGCATACTTGCCTAGTATCAAATGATTTTAAAGGATTAAAATGTTAATGAAAAATACAAATGACGTCTGAGCTGTGGGAAGGCCAGTGAGAGCATTGTTTCAAACTGGAGGCTTGTGCTGCTCTTCTTCCCCCAGCCCCCCACCGAAGCTCTGTTTGGAGGCAACAGTTCCCTAGGAAGAAAACGACAAAACCAGAAACAATTTGCTCCTTAAAGGATTGGAGGATGCTTATGTTGGAACCTCACAAAAGCAGCGTTATGTCCTTGAACATTCTAAAGATCATTGTTAATAGGATCAATTTTTGTGTGTTATTCAACTGGATGGGCCATAGACTGTAAGAACCGCATTTTAGTGGAGGGACAAGGTGGCGATGGATGGGGGTGGGGGGTGAAGGAAGGCCCAGCAAATTCCATGTGATCAGTTCAGCTGCAATAATCTCTTTTCTCCTTCTTGACGAAGCCACACATGAGAGCACTCTGGTGTCTTTCATCATTATTTGTCACCCTTTTGTGCAAAGCAACTTATATCCACAGCCATTCCAGCAATTAAAATGAAAAAGAACCAAACAGTATTCTCATTGAATCCGCAGAGGCCGGTGCCACCAAGTGCCATCCAGCCCATTGAATGTCGGGTATCTAATGCCATTAGAGCTCTGTAAGTATTCTGTGGAAAAAAAAAAAAACAAATAAATTGTTACATGCAGAATGTAAAGAATGATTTAAAAAGATAAAATCTTTTAATGCCTTGGCAGCAGCTAGATGGCATGTAACACTCTCTGTCTCTGTCTCTGTCTCTCTCTCTCGGTGATAATATAAAGGAGAACTAAGCAACTGACAGGGATTCAGACTCACAGGAAAAGACTAAACTCTGAATTTTGTTAGACAAGCAGTCTGAGGGTAAAGTCGCTTCAACAAGAATAAGTCAATCTTGTTTCTGTTGAAATACCTTCTGAAGATAACAATGAGCATTTTATTAGCCTGATTTTTCCTTATTTAGATACTTCTCCAAAACTATATCACCACATTTCCAGAAAAGGTACATTTTAAATCCCTTTGCCCAGAAAGAGGAAACTGATAGAAAGTAAAGATAACCAACTTTACCAAGATGGCAGACAGAATCAGGGAAGAAGAATGTGGTTAACTTGACATTGGTGTTAATTCAGGACTACAGACTCCAGGAAATGAAGATCCAGCCAGCAGCCACCTTTCTCGTTCTATATGCCACACGTTTTTATGTGATTTCCATATGAAAATTTTAAGCCTTGTCACTACGAGGCCATCAATTGTGAATCAATGTATTTATTCTTCTATTCAGGGTATAGCTTTTAGAAAATATCATTAATAAAGTTCTCTGAAATACCAAGAATGTACTTTGGCAAGCGTTGTCATACAAACTGCCTATAGATCCTTGCCCTGCCTTATAATTTAGTGAGAAAAAGAGATTTATGTTTAAGAAGGTCATTAGCATTTAAGGCAACATGCTACTGAAATTCTGAGGAGGCATCAAGAACTCGAGTAGATGGAAAAGAACCTTCTAGAGAATGTCCTGAGATCTGAAGGAAGGGAAAGAGGGACTGAGCGAGCAAAGGAGCAAAGGTACGTTTGAAGTGGCAAAGGTGATTAAAATGTAGTAAACGCTTTATACACAGACACACCCACCTATACAGCAGCATCTGGAAAGTACTTCATCCTCTTATTGTGATTTCGATGCTGAGTAAACATGTTTGGCTGATGCAGAGGAGTTGGAGCCAGAATTCCCATATAGCGACTGCCTTTTGTGCCAAGTATAGTGGAGCCAGTGAAGAGTTGTCAGCAATGAGGGGCTGTCTTTGGTTTACTGTGGCATAATCATAGAAGATGGTCTGTGACCCAGGGCAGAGGCGGGCACATAGTGTAGTTCAGCGTGCAGGGGGAAGAGGTGTGAGAACTGTTGGTTTCCCACCATGTGGGAAATGCCAGGAGAGTTGTCGCCCCCAGAGATCCCCATCCACGACCTTTAGAACCACACGGCCCAGTGTGTGAGGCTAGAACTTGGGATGGCTGAGGGCTGACCAGGTTGTGGTCCAGAAAAGTGCTTCTGTGTAACATTCTTAGGATGTATTACGACTCTGAAGAAAACAGCAGAGACAGGACGTTTCTTCCTTTCTCCTAAACTGGGATTTGATGACAATCTTTTTACAGCCCCCAAGAATAGAAAATTCTAGAATTGGAAGAGCAATTTTCTACATTTAACTTTCTTCCCTATAATCTCATAAAGAAAGCTGTGTGGGGATTCATTGTGGCTTTTACAGACCTATTTAAAATAAATACACAATATTTTTAAAATCATAAAGATTTTAGATGAAGTCTGGTGAAGATTTCCCCAAAATGTCTTTGTTTTGAAGAACAATGAGAATGATAAAAAAGAGTTTGTATAAATTAAATAACTAGCCTGGGTTGGTCCAGGTGGTTCTGCTTCTGAATAGAATGACTTAGTTTGTTCCTTTAAAGTGACCATATTTCCTTGGTACAATTTTTGGCAAAATATGTGACTTTGACATTATCAGTAGGGAGTGGCTGGCAATTTGGCTTTAAATTTTGTAAACTTTCTTGAATGCTTAATTGTTTGCTGAGATGTCAGCTGCAAGATTAGTGGAGCTGGAAAAAAAAAGAAGCTGCATTCACATTGGCCCTATGTCTATTTTCAGTGTGAAAGGAACTGGCTGGAGAGTGTTGCAAACACTTGAAGCTATGCATTCTGCATTACAATGAAATGGTGCGGTATTACACAATACCAAGGGTTTTTTGTTTTTTTTTAAAGGGCATCATATCCAAACTCTTTGAATGCACAGCAAAGAGCAACAGATGACAAATATTAGGATATGCTAACCACCAGAACAATTACATTAAAATGGACTTTTCCCAGAGTGAATCCTCTCTCATTTCTACTTGGTAAATAATTAGATTGAAAACTACACAAAGACAAATAAAAAATATTGGAAGGAAGCTGAGTCAGAATTCAAAAAACAAACGAACTTATCTTTCCATCAAGAACATCATGTCTGGCAATATACCTATAGGTCAAATGTATGTAGGTCTGGTGACATTTAAGAATATGTTATTTAACACAGTCTTCTACCTATTTGTGAGAGAAAAAAATGTCATCAAGTATATTTATGGTTTGAGTTCCTTTTCTGGGTCTTCTAATTATTGTAAAGACAAGACTTTTAGTTTTGTTTTGCTACACAGACTCCTGAAAATGATGCTATTACTTCCTATTTCAATAATTCTATTTTTCAAAGTTCAATAAATATTATTTGTAAAGGACAAATAAATGAAATTTGGCAAAATCACTTCAAATTTCAGGGACAAATAATACATCTGTGATGAAAGTTTAAATTTCTAATCATATTTACTCCTAGTAAAGTGAGCAGAGTTAGGACTTAACCACAGGCCTGTGGATCCAGTTCTTGATTCACAACTCCAAATCAACCATGAAAATATGTTTGCTCTCTGACACATGGTAAAGAAGGGACATGCGGTTATTCAAATTTATCTGTCAGGTTTCAGTATTTGTGATGTTAGGGCTCCTTTTTTCTATGTTTATTTTCTATTTGGTTTCTGTGATCCCTTCAGTTTGAAGTCTCTTTCTCTTTTTTTTTTTTTT
>VBSM01000361.1:52179636-52277868 GCA_008086735.1 Cheirogaleus medius | reverse complement strand
GTTCAGGAGCTTGCTGACTACCAGAGATGTGAGGGAGGGAGAAACAGACCATCCCACCTACCCTTTTTGCTGGATGCCAGGCCTCTCGGGGCATGATATCCTTCTCGTTCTGCTCTGCAACTTCTTCTCATGAAATTTCTGGTAGGTTCTTGCACTTTTCCTTAAAAATTACACTTGATCTATGTTTGTTTGTTTTCTTTTTCATCTAAAACTTCATCTAAAACTTTTCCTTCTTTCTGAGGTGATCTGGCAGCTGTTGTCTTTGTTCAGCCATCCTTACTATTCTTTGCTTTTTAAAACTTGAATGAGGTGTCCTGATACGAGAAATGCTTTTTTGTTGTTGTTGTTTAAATTTAGTTTTTCTTTTGTTACCAACTGGAAAAGTGGATACTTTATAACAACCTGCCTCAAGTTTCTTAAATCTTTTTCTGGTGTGATAGAGAATGGAGGAAATAAAAATAAATATATAGAAGGAACTATGCCCTCGAATAGTGGTTATTTTGTGAGACTGGACTGATTAAAATTCTATCCTGAATATATAGTGTCCCTAGAAACAGAACAGGCACTTCCTGCCATGTCTCAGGAACACAGGATGAGGAAAGTCTGTCACCATAACTGAAAACACAGTCAAATCTTTTTATCTGCTGTGAAAGGCAAAATATTTAGGAATAAAAAAATCTGAGAATTGAGTCAGCCACATCTCCATTCACACTCTCTAGTATCTGGAAATTTCTGTGATAAGTGATCTTTTAGATTTTAAGGTGTGTTTCCTATAAAAATAAATCTAGATTTAGTCTGTTTCCATTAACAATGACAGCTACAAGACGGTATTATTTAAATGCGGAAAGTATACCAATTCTTTCTGAGCTCTTTTAAGAACTCCAGGGATATCACCGTATTAACAAATAGTTGCTTCCTATTTCTGTGTGTGTTAGGTGTAGGGTAGAAAGATCAAAACTGAATAGTCTACGTATCAAAGAGACTATATCTGGAAAATATATGAGGGTGGTAAAAGAGAATTATCACAAAAAAGTTCTTACCTCAAGAAGAAGAGAACTGAACTGGACTATTTAACTGTGAGTTACATTGTGTATGTAGATTTTTCTATTCTGTGAGATAGAAGGCAGGAAAGATAAGAATCCAAGGGAATGTGAGAACTTGGAGACAGAGTCCTAAGTCACTGAGGAGGAAGAGAAAGCAATCCTAGCTGGAAGAGATACATGAAAAGGCAGGGAGTTTGGAGCTACTGTGGACTCTGATAGCATCATTGTCTAAAGCCATCAAAGTTCAGTGGATGCTTCTAGTCTGTTCCGGGGTCAAATCTCTGCTACACTAGCTGTCCAAACCTGGGAAAGCCATCACATACACCACTCACCTTTCTTCATCTGTAGATACAGGCACCACATGGTGTCCTCAGTAAGTAGTAGCCGTTATTGTTGTTTTAGAAACAAATCATTTTTAAGGTAGAGAAATAAAATGTGGTACAGAATGATTGTAACTGACTTCAGAATTTTTCATTTCTAAAGCATAGGAAAGCACACAGAACACATAAGTTTTTAAGGCCATAAATCATCAACCAGTGAACTTGGAAGCTTCCTCTCTGCCCTCCATCCCACTCCTTGCCATAATTCTTAATGTTAGTTTTCTCGATAACCTCCTAGTTCAGTTGGTAGGTATTATATAAACATGTACAGCCTTAAAGTCATAAGAGTAGGGGTTGCCTATTTATCTATTAAGATAAAAAAAATTCATAATACTTTACTCACTTCAATGTTCTAGGACTTCATAATATAG
This sequence comes from Cheirogaleus medius, assembly GCA_008086735.1. Lineage (NCBI taxonomy): Eukaryota > Metazoa > Chordata > Mammalia > Primates > Cheirogaleidae > Cheirogaleus > Cheirogaleus medius. Next base: position 52,276,074 of record VBSM01000361.1, on the reverse strand, counting down.
CACATATAATCTGTGTAGAAAAGTCATCAAAATGATTTATTAACTCAATGAAAAAATTAGGCAAACGTATTTGACTTCATTTACTTGTGGAAAATAAATTGAGATTTATAAAGTATTCATCAGCCATTCATTCATCCATCCATTCATCCATACATCTATCCATCCATTCATCCATTCATTCAAAATAGCTACTAAGTTCTGTGCTGAGTGCTGAATATCTAAACATTCAAATGCAGAAGCTCAATTAGAAGATGCACTTTTACATTGAGACCAAAATAACAAAACAGAAGAAATGTGGCTTTAGATAAATGCTTAAGTAGAAGAGTTGAGATGATAAAGTTATCTCCCAGTGATTTAAGATAGAGAAATTATTCACTTTTCTTTATTTAAACTTTATGAGACAAATATATTTTATATTTTTCTTCAATTTCCAAATAAGATTTGCACAGGCTTCAGTAGAATATCGGGTCACTTCTCATTAGGTAACAACAGTGTCAAATAATGATAATAATATTGAAATATAAACTTTGACATCTGGAACTAAGTAGTAAAATCATTGGTACTGAAAATAGAAATACAGAGGATATTAAGCCATAAGCTTCACCTGGCATCTTTCATTAGAGTCTGAATAAAATTCTTCATTGGAATTTGCAACACTACTTGTAGTTCATCTTATTACTTTTACAGGGGACAAACAGCCATGTAATTAGAGTGTATTTGCAGTATTACACGCTTATTTGTAGCTTGAAGATTAGATACCAATTGGATGTTATCATTTAATGGCAAGTATAATTATCAACAAAGCTTGTTCTCTGTATCTAAGAGTTTACATTTCAGTGCTGCTACAACTATAGAATTATTTTGTATTTAGCTTATATCTGTATTATTATTTAATAATTATATTTATACAAGGAATAATAAGATCATTTTTAAGTCACTGTTAAGAAATGAATCAGCTATACATAAGAAGTACATAGTAAATATTTTACATTATGGCATTTTCTATTTTTATACTATTAATAATTGCCAATGCAATTTATCACAACAATATATCTGGTTTCTTGTGAACACACATGGTGTGTCTTCAAAGATTTGAAGCTTACTATAACAATAATAATCTGCCATATGTTTGTATAGCAGCATTTTTTTTTCAAAGCACCTTCACAAAGATTAAACTTCACACTCTCTTAAGGGATTAGCAAGGAGAGGGGATTAATCCTCGTTTAATCATAAGGGAATTTGGAATATAGGGGAGTTGTGCTCAGAATCCCAGGAAAAAAGTTCATACTGTGTGAGTCATAAATAGTGTCCTTTCCAGGAATTATATGCTGTGGAGTTAAACAGTATAATGATTATAATTTGAAAATAATTTCTGAAGCATTCATTCATTCATGCTGTGAATTGTCAAAAGGTATGCAATGGGGCTCACTCAAGACAAAACTGGCTTTTCTGGAGAAGCTGAAAACTGCGATCAGAGTCATCCAGTGGTCCAAGAGTCAGCCAGTATGCAGGGGTACTGAAAGAACAGAAGTTGGGAGGCAGGAGCAAGACATTTCTGGGGTCAATGAAAGGAAGCATATACTACACTAGATGAGCCACAATTTCTCTGGACCAGTGGTGGGTTGGTAAATATTAACCAGCTCTCCATGGGTATCAAAGCCCCGATTTGTAGCATTTTCTGATTTTCATGGTATAAATTATCCCACCAGGGTTGATTTTAAGCTACCAATGTAATGTTCCTTATCGTGGAGTTGGGAAGAGACGTGCAGTAGCACATCATTATATGTATTCCCATCACACACATGCAATAGATGTAAATAGCCTCAAAAGCATAGATCTTAGTAACATGTACAATTATTAGGCAGTGATTACTTTTGTGCATTATCTTTGTTTTATATAACTTAATTATAAGTTCATATAATTTTACTTTGAATAATGGCTTTGTTTATCAATTGGCTTGCAAAATAACTGAAAATTTAACAATGGATTCTCTCCAGTTGGTGCTGCAGCACACCATTGCTCTGGGGCCATCACTTTACAAAATGTAGAAAGATTCAGATGCCTGGACCCTGTATTAGTTTTCTAGGGCTACCATAACAAAGCACCACAGACTGGGTGGCTTAAGCAACAGACATTTATTATTTACAGTTGTGGAGGCTAAAAGTCTGATAGCAAGGTGTCAAGCTTGGCTCTTCTGAGGGCTGTAGTGGAGAATCTGTTCCATGCTTTTCACCTAGCTTCTGGTGGTTTGTTAGCAATCTTTGGTATTCCTTGGCTTGCACATGCATTGTCTTGATCTCTGCCTTCATGGCATTCTCCCTGTGTGCATGTATGTCTGTTCAAATATCTCCTTTTTTATAAGGACACAGTTATATTGGATTCGATCCCATCCTAATGACCACGTCTGAGCTGATTACATTTGCAATGACAAATTTCCAAATAAGGTCACATTCTGAGGTACTGGCGGTTATGACTTAAGCATATGAATTTTGGTGAGAACACAATTCATCTCATGATAGGCCCTGACACAGGAGTTTTCCTTTTTCTCATCTTAGGATATTACTTTTTCCCTCATGAAATGGATTGATAGTGTATGCTGATTCTTCAGGCCTGGAGGCCCTCATCTGTTCATCCAATTGAATTTCTACTCTCCCTTCAGGACATAGCTCAAATTGTGCCTCCCCTTTAAACCTTTCCCTGATCCTTTTTCTGTCCTCTTCACTCCCAAACCCTGGTAGCAGACTTTCACTTCTCTCACCCACATAGCACGTGGTACAACTTCTGTCAGAGGCAGTGTGACCTCACACAGGCTGCTCTGAATTTAGACCTGGGTTTGAATTACTGCTTCATTCCTTTCCTGGATGAGTCACATGACTTCTGTGCCTTCCCCATCTATAAAATGTGGGTAATAAAATTAACTTTCAGGGTTGTTTTGAGGATTAAGTGAAAGAATGAATGTAAAGATCATAGCATAAAGCCTCGTACAAACCAAGTGCTCAATAAAGTGCTCATCCTTTTTTGATCTGTATGCCTTTTTATTTCATTTTCTTGCCCTATTACACTGGCTAGAATTTCTGGCCAGGATTTCCAGGCTCACCACAAGGTCTCTATTAGCCACACAGTCTCCATTAATGCCATAGGAGAGGTCTCATTTACAATCTGGTTAGACAATCTATATTTCTCACTCAGCTAGTGAGAATAGGAGTGAAACCACAGTTTTCTCTGTGGTGTTTGGCTAGAGGAGAGCAGTTATTGTTTAAAAGCTTTCTGTCTTGCTAGGCGGCCACTTTCCTCGTCCTTTGAATAGAGAGATCAGGTGTTTTTTTTGTGTGTGGCTGGCTTTTTCTGTCTATCCTTGTTGGCATTTTCAGGTTGCCAACTTCTCTAGCACTTAATCTGGGATATATGAGGCAAGATGAAAACCCAGTGAAACACTGCATGTTGTCCCTTGGTCCTGAAACCACTACCAGGCCTGCATTTTCCTCTCTGACTCTCAGAGTCTTTTTATATTGGTTTTATATATAATTTCTAGAGTTTTTAATTGTGCTTAGAAGGGGGAATACAGAAAAGTATGTCTACTTCCTCTTCATGAAAGTGGTAATCCAACCTCACAGTTTTAAAGATAATGTGCAATGGATGCATTTTTAAAGGCTTAAAAAATGTTTGCTCAATTTTTCTAAGTAGATAATCTTTAATTCTTTTGACAAGTGTGATTTTCACACATTTCAGAACTTTTCATTTTAATTAAAAGAGAAAAAAACAACTACTAAGATTACCAATGACAAAATAGTAATAAAGATTTCTAAGGCTTTAAGTTTCTATAGTAAAAATGTAATATAATTAAAGTAAAAGGTTATATAATAGTATATGGCATTTTATCAACTAAAAAGACACTGGTAAAGTACATAAAAATCCATTCTTTTGTGGGAATATATGAAAATCATTGTGAGAGTGATAGTCTGGCTTTCATCCATACATTTCAAATATAACTTCGTTAGAGATATAGAAGCAGCAAAACATTTGGGATGAGACAATTGGGTTTAAATTCTGAGTTTTGCCTATTATTAGTTTTGCAATCTCAAGATAGTTTTTCAATTTTTTTATCTGTAAGTAAGGATGAGCTTGGTTGTGAGGATTAATTGAGATAATATACATACAACTCTTAACAGTTTCCAGCATATAGCAGCTACTCTATTAATACAAATGTAGGTCCTTGCCTTTAACAGGATTAGGGGGTCTTGTTAATTCAGGATGAATTGCATCTCACAGTCCTAGGCATGTGTCTTTGTAATTACTGTCATTTTAGAATAAAATGTGTGTTGAGAAAATACCAAAGAAAATTGCTTTTAAAATCATGGAAACAGAAGTTTAGCCTACACAGAAAAATAACAAGCCTGAGCTTTACTATTTGAAAATAATTTCATTGAATGTCTATACAGAGAAGATGGAAAGGGAAGCAAAGTTCTCTTGTTAGGTATCTATGGAGGAGGCCACATGGAAAACTTTAAAACAAACAACAGTAATTCTATTCCAACTCCCTTTAAAACAATAGTAAAAGTTCTTTACATTTATACACTGCTTTACAGCTGACAAAGAGCTTTTACATACATTATCTACTTTAAAGGAGACTGGAAGGCGCCTTTCCTGGCCTGATTGATGTTCATGACTGTACTACTTTCCCCTGAGCTACAGTCATCAATAGTCAATGAGCAGAAAGGCTGGCGTTTTTTTGGAAATGCTTTGCTGCCAGGTAACTGCATTAACTCTGCTATTGTTGAATAGAGCCATGTATTAACTGTGCCACAGGATATCATCCATATCAACTAATGAATATTTGAGCCCTTGTTCCTTGTGGAGCAGTGTTTGAGACCCATTCCTCTCTGCTTATCTAGTGCCCTCCCTCAGGATCCATATCCTCAGTGCAGTTCTGTCTGACAGCTCTAGCCATTTCAGAGAAAAACCTACATGGAGGACACTTAACTAAGTCCTCAAGAAAAAAAAGTAGAAAGTACATAAACAGGAAAACTGTTATATGGAACACGGATTATACTGTTCTGAGGACAGAGATTGATTCTACTTGTTGATGTCATGGGAGGCATATTTTGCTTTCATGTAGTAAGAATTTTGGTGTGCTAATGAGGTCTCTGTCTGTGGAAATATTTAACACAAGTCTGGGATGGGACAGAAATCTCTTAGAAGGGCTCCCCGCACAGTTTAGGAATCTGGGCCAGAGAATTTCTCAGGACTCTTCTGATTCCAGGTTCTCTGTTTCTAAGATTCCTGTTTGTTCTTTGGTTGTTTCATGTTATAAGGAACCAGTTCTTAAATTCTCATCTGTATTTCTCCTGATATCAAGCAGTATTCGCAGAATGTTGACTAAAAACTGAGGCAAAAATAAACAAAACAAAAACCACATTATGCTTTCTAGGAAAATGCATAGGAGCAGGGGTTTAATTATACTGATGAATCAGCACCTCTGAGCGAGGACATCTTAGTTATCCTTCCTTTGTTTTAGGGTTATACAGGATTTCTTCAATCTTTTCCACCACTTTTAATCTGCATAAACAGTGATGCTCTTGGCATTTTTCCACCAAAATCCCTAAAGCTTCATCCTGAGTCCCAGGGTTCAACAGGCCAATTTCAAGCAGCTGCTTCCACACTGCTGAGTGAGGTCAGCCAACACCCCAGTCCTCCTCTGAGGACAAGAGATTCCTTTTGCAACTGATCTGTGTTCACACTTTAGAGCCTGTCACTTGTGATGGTCAACTTCCAGAAAGTTTCAGAATTGATCGTATCTCTTTTGGTTGCAAGTGGCAGTAACCCAATGCCAAAGAGCTAACAGCTGAAAAGGAATTGATTACCTTGCTACTGTGAAGTGCTGGGAAGTGTAGCAGACTTCACTAATAACTAGTTACTTATCATATCTTGACCATAACCTAGTTGTTCTGAAACAAAGTAGATAGAGTGACTAGAGGTATAAGAATTATTTTTAATAGTTGAAAACTAAACATAATTAAATATATTTCTTTTTTAGGGATAGCTATCATAATACTTCTATAAGTTTATCTCCCATAACATTCAGCTAATTTTAATAAACAACTGTACCAGTTTAACTCATTCATAATTGGTTTTCAGTGTTTGTTTTCCTCACTAGACTGGAAGCTCCTCAAAGTCAAGTCAGGATTTGTCAATTACAGGTGTACCAAGACACCAGTACAAGGCCCAGTGCTATATATACCTGTTGAATACATGAATGAATGAATGAAAATAGTGAAACTTGGCATAGCATGGTTGAAAGAGTATGGGTTCTAGAATCAGATAGAGTGTTATTCACTTCTGAGCTCTGCCGTCTTTTAGTATGGTGTGGACTTTCATAAATCACTTAAGCTTCAAGCCCCAGTTTCTCAATTGTAAAAACTGAATGCTATTTATTTGTCAGCATTGTTGTGAGAATCACAGAAGATGTATTTAAAGTATCTGGTACTAGTAGAGGCTCAATGAACAACAGTTACCGTTAGTGTTGTAACAAAAGACATTTTGCTAATTGCTAAGGATACAAGAGGAAACCACTGAGAATAAAAGGAAGAAAGTATGAGCAGATCACCTCATACCCAGCAGCAAGATTAATTTTAGAGGTGGGGACAGTGTGCTACGGGCACACAAGAAGGCCATGTGGCATGCGGTGCTACCATATCGCACAACTTCAGAATTCATATGCACGTTGTAGTCTGTTTGAATGGAGAGCACACACAGTTGCCATTCATACAGCTTATTGGTTGAACCATGTGAAATTGTTGATATTCAGACTATTTTTGATAACAAACACAAAATGTGAATGTGCCTCCTGGAACTGAGACCACATGGGGAAGAGGGAAAAATCAGAGATTTCCTAGAAGCAGTTACATCTGAGATGAGCCATAGAAGATAAGGAGGAATCATTGTAGTGAAGAAGTGGGCGAAGATACAGCCAATCTCATTCATGGCACCATATTCTTTTTTTTTCATAGGACTGGCTACATTTTGAGATTATAGACTTATACTTATTTATATATTTATGTGTTTAATGACTGTCTCCATTTCTAAATTATAAACCACAGGATCTTGTTCAATCTGTTTAAAATCGCATATCCAGTGCCAAGCACAGTGCCTGAAACTAAGTAGGGGCTCGATAAATATTGGTTGAAGCAATGTGTGAGCAGCGAATATGAATTTTTTGAAATCTGCTATTCCCATACCAATTTCTCCCCGCTAGAAACACTTTAGGAAAGTCCATTGCAGGAGCCTATAGGAGAGCAATCTCTAGCACTTGTTCCAATTACCTAATTCACATGAAAGAGGGCCCCTTAGCACAAGTGCCAGCTATGTGAGGAAGATAATCTCCTTTCCTCCTAAATCCTGGGTGCTGTGGACCCAAGCCTGTGTACTGGCAGGTGACAAGTCAGGTTTGGCTGTGTGCCAAAACAGAGAGATGTGGAGAGAAATGTTGCCTATTTTTCTTAACGCACTAACTCAAGGCCTCTTAGCCAGAGATGAAGAGGTTTGAGTGTTGGGGATAATAAATGAAGAAAGTGTCTTTTAACATTTTTACTAAACCCAAGGCTGCTTGTTATGTAGGGTCATCTGAGAGACATGTTAGTTATACGATTTCAATGTGCGATGCAATTTGGTAGGCATTTGGATATTGTGAGAACTTGTGTCAGATCTTGCAGCACCTTGTTAGTCACCAAAGGGAGTGAGGCTATCCCTATTGTTTGGCTCTGCTCTATCAATATTAAGTATCTCCTTGCTACACCACAGTGACTAGTTTTTCACTTTAAAACTATAAGACAAATTCCCTCTTGCATCCAGTTTTGTAAATTACGCTCAAGTTACCTCAATAGACAAAGGAAAACAGGCTTGATAGAGGTACAACACATGACAATTCCTACTCCTCTGAAATGCCCACTTCACTGTGACCGGAACCTGATCTCCTAAGTTCCTTTACAACTTATAAAAACTATCAACTTGTAGAACATATCAACTGCATTTTAATGAAAACATTTAATATATGAAATATTAAATATGAGATAAAGTGAGAGGTAAATTACTGAATCCTGGAGAGATAATAATCATTCAAATAAAAACAGTTCTGGAGGCCTGATGTTGGTGTGTACTCAGAGTGTTTTAGGCTTAATCCTTCACAATGTCTCCTCTTCCAAAGTCAGATCATTGTCTTGGATATTTGAAACAAAACATTACTAATTTTAAAATGAGTAAATACCCATATTGAGCAAACAATTTAGAGAAGAGCTTTATATTTGAAACCTTTGATATGTCCTTAATTATTGCTGCTTTTAAGAGGTATCACATGTTTCTTTTAAGGAGTCCCTTCATTAGAGTTTCAGTAAAATTAGTGTTGGCTCTCATAGAATAGGATTCAGTTTCATGCTATCTGGAGCTATAACAATGGAAAGTCAATGGGATTTGGAAATGCAAATTTGTAAAACTACTTAAAATAATGCTAATATGTGCCTGCAAGATCACTGGGGAGAGTAACATCATCAGTACTTAGCCAAACCAGAAATCCAGGTGGAAGATTCTACCTATGCACACTCTACCCCAGGGCCAGAGCCTATTGTGGAATTTAAATATTTAGGAATAAGATAATTGCTTTATCAGGCAGCCATTAGTACTAGATATTACTTTAGTCACCTGCAAGAATAAATGTGGCTCCTTGCCTAGTAAGCTGAACAACTGATAGTGATTTGGGCACCCAAAGAAGAAAGTCCATTAAGTGAACCTTTAAAAAGCAGACACTTTTCTCTAGGAATTCTCAGACCACATCCTCATTCACAGGGCTGGAATGATCCATCTCTGCCCTGGGGACTGAATGAGAAAAGAGCAAAACATTATTTGTGGAAGCTTCTTATAAGAAGCCCTGAGCCACTAGATGCATCTCATTATGAATTTAACCAGTTAGCCCACACTTTACTTGTGTTGCAGTTAATTGCAAGGTGACTTTCAACACAATTCATGGAAAGTTTTGCATTACTCTTCTCATCTGAAAAGCTATTGTTGTAAGAAACTAACTCTACTTGTTGGGGTGGAAAGAAACTAAAGACGTGGGCTTCCAGGAGAAGGATATCAGGGAATCTGTGATTTCTGCCTTATAAGAGTTTAACAATGTTGGTTGCTGGGAGGTTTTTACCTTCACACTCTCTGAATTCAGCTGGGCAGTTCTACGGCGGGTGGTAGGTAGGACTCTTCCTTCCTCAGCAATGGTTATAACCCTTGGAGAGATGCTAAAGAAGCCAGGGCTCCTATGAAGGCAGGCGGGATTGTGAGGGCACTTGGGGAGGGGCGAGCAATTAACTCTCCCCCTCAACTGCAGAGAACCAGGTTTCTCTTGATCTCACAGTAGACTTCAGCCAGTGGCCAGGATTCTTTACAGTGAGTGAAATGGAGAGCGATGCTGCAATAGCAGAGAGACCCGCCCTGGTCTGGCGTTCATAGTGAGAGAACTTTCATAATGAGGCCTGTGGATAAAGGACTGAGATCCTTTACAGCAGAGGGAAGTGCAAATAGGGTGAGTCTGAGCTGATCTCTTGGAGCCACTTCACCTCTGAACAGGTTCGGAGCTTTCAAGCCCCTTGAAGTTTTAAAAAGGCACTGATTTCAGCATGAGATGTTTGCTGCACTGTGCTCAGCTGGAATGAAACGAAGGGGAGGAAAAGTAGCTTCTTTCTTGCATTCAGAAAGCAGAGGCCAATTGAATGGATTCTACTCAAACTGATTGCGTTTGTAGTTTTTGAAAGGAAAAAAAAAAGCTAAGAAGTTTAAATCCTATTCACTAAGTTCACAAAAACAAAGCCCGGTCACAGAAGGACTCTGAGAAGTGCACACATCCTTACAAGAGATGGACAATTTAAAACAAGCTTCATTAAATAAGTCCCTTTCAAACTGGCTTCTTAGTATAATTCACTAGCTCATACTTCTCCGTTTTATTTTAAGGGCGTTCTTTACTGAGGCTAGTTTAAATCGACTGTTCTATATGATTTTCTAAGTTTACAAGGATTTGTTGATTCATTGAGTTAAAAAACAAAAATATTTTCCTATTTCCTCTTTAAAGAATAGAATATATGTCTGTACCTCCTCTCCACTTGCCAATTACTACTATGCTATATATAACATGGAATGCAACAATATTGTTGAAAAGTGAAATCTGGTTATTTTTTATTTGTTTGCTCATCCTGCTCATTTGACATCTTTACTTGGTCAAAATGCACAGAAACTGACAGGAGCTCTTCCTGGCCTCTCTACCCTTACTTATCCTTTGCTTAAGCAAAGCATTATACATTTATCCATATGCTTAATTCATGCAATACTTTAAATCTTATTTAGCTACCTGAATCTTCTTTACATATATCTGCTTTAGTATTCTTGGTCTTAGTCTGAAGACCTCCAGAGGTCAGGAAATTGGATATGACTTCACTTTGTACAGGACCTCGGAGAGCACCATATGCAGTCCTGTGCTTAACAAAAGCTTTTAGATAATGCTGACAGTGATAAGCAGATGCCAACCCACCACATGTGAGTAGGCTTGTAAAGAGTGGGTCAAACCTTGAAAAAAGTGTAAGATATTGTGTGTTGGAATTTGCATTTCAGGTAATGCACTAGCTACTTATGCTACCGAGGTACCTGTTTGGTGCCTAGGAACAGCACTACATTTAGTTAAATGATCTGAAATTGTCATTATGCTGTTTAATTCACATACAGGAAAGAGTCTCCAGTTTTATCTTAGTTTTGAATCATGTAAAATAAAGTAGACACCGAATGCCACTTAATATTTGTGAATTAATTAGAAGATTATATTTTAAAATTACATTGAGACAGATTTTTATAGTCAAAAGTTCATGATGTATGTGTTTGCAGAGGTGGTACTTTCCCAATTTTATCTCCATTTTATGGACTCAGATAATTACTTCTAAGAAACTGAATGAAGTTGGAAACATCCCATGCTAGAATCACCCAGGGAGCTAAGGTTAGATGTGAGACTAGTCCACCTCTAATCTTACACATTCCATAAGCCCTATGCCACTAGTTAAATTATTAAATAGTATCCATGATACTTGGTTGTTTTTATTTTCTATCCCCATCCATCTTACATTCCATTTAGATAATGCTAATATCTAAGTATTTTCTTAGGCACAGGCAATGAGCCAGCTTGAAGAAAATAGCATAGTTCTTTATAAGTCGTGGTACCTGTGCTGTGGGAGTGTGTATGTCCCCCTATGATGCTGCAGGAAATGTTGTTATATGGTAAATAATGACTAGCTGTGAAAATCTGAGTTGCTGCAATTCTTACACTACTGAAAGATGAGTAATATACAGGAATATGGGAGGTAGATACCAGGTCCCCCAACATGACCCAAATTAGCTTTCTTCTTCAAATTTATAGAAACTGATTCCCAATATAAGCTGCTATTGCTGCTTTGTCCCTCCTCTTCCTCCTTTTCTCTCCTCCTCCTCTTCCTTCTCTTTCATATTATTGTTATTAAAGTGACTGACCTGGCTGATATTTCAAACTTAGGTTTGGAAGAAAACATAGACATCTGCGTCTCCAGATCTACCTTACCAAAATACTTCTGCCTACAATTCTTGTCCCAAGCAAGTGCAAGCTAATTGCGTTCCCTTCAAGGAAAATGGTACAGTTTGTCCTACAGGCTTCTGCTTTCTCTGTCCTTTCTCTTTTCTAGTGATTACTCCAACTTCCAAACACTTTAATTACCCCAGTTAATTTATATTTTCTAATTAAAGTTATTTAACAGAGTAAAATCTCTGATACTAAACATTTTACCTCAACTAGGTGCTTAATTTGTCATTTTTTCTCTGGTGGCAGAGTAATTATTTCTCCCATTCCTGTCCCAGTAAAAGGGGGTTTAAGCATTAATAAGCCTCGTTGTGTTTTGTGGGGTGGAGGTGAAAGGGGGCTGTGGAAATGAAACTACATGTTTGGCCTTGAAGGTAAGTTAGATTTAACTTCTTAGGTAAAATAGGTGTGCATTGGTTGAGGAGGGATTGATCAACTGGGACCCTTTAAGATTTCTATCCACCCTGATGGCTCCTTACTCCCCTGGGGAGGATGAATCCTAGGTTGGCTCCAGTGAACAGCTGAAGGGTAGGAATTTGGCAGGGTCTTTCTTTTCTTTCCATGAATCATGGGTTCCCTTCGACTGGCCTAGGAAGTTAGATAGGAAGCCAGCTCTATGTCATGGGATTTCTCAATGAGTACAAGACAAAAGAGTATAGCTGCAGCCTCAGTAAGGAAGACACTAAGGAAATTTCCATGCCAAACTGTCTTTCAAGCCAACCAGATTAAAAACACTTGATTAATGACAAATAAACAGAAAGTTCTGTGCATAATGGTCAAACTGGATGTAAGGAAATTCCTTTAACCTCACTGGCTTTTGCCCAAGTCTGAAAGATCTGAAAAGGACTTTAGTCTAGAGAAATAATAGCTGACACTTGATTGGAGATGATAAAATCATATGGGAGGATTCCCATTAATAATGCAATAAATTAAAAAGAAAAATTCTCTTTCAATAATATCCTCTGTCCCTAGTGAATGACTATGTACTTTGAAGGATTCAGTTTATCTTTATGTTCTCCTTGAGGTTTTGGTGTAGGGATGATTCAAGTTATTTAATTTATTTCACCAGATGGTTTCCAACGTAAAAAAGCTTCGTATTGATGTTATTTTTCATCTTTTTAAAAAAATATTGTTGTTATTGTTATTTCTTTGAATGCCAATTTTTTAAAGCAGTTCTAAGTTCACAACAGTGTTGAGCAGAAGGTGCAGAGATTTCTCATATTCCCCCTGTTCCCACACATGTATAGCTTTCCCCATTGTCAATATCTCCCACCAGAGTGGCACAGTTGTTACAATCTATGAACTTACACTGGCATATCATCAGCATCTAAAATTCATAGGATGACACACTAGAGTTCACTCTTAGTGTTGTATATTCTATGGGTTTGGACAAATATTAATGACATGTATCCATCATTATAGTATCATATAGGGCATTTTCACTGCCCTAAAAATCCTCTATGCTTTGCCTATCCATTCTTCCTTTCCTCCTATACCTCAAGCAATGATCTTTTTACTGTCTCTGTAGTTTTGCCTTTCCCAGAATGTCATATAGTTGGAATTATAAAATATGTGGCCTTCAGATTGACTTCTTTCACTTAGTAAGATGCATTTAAGTTTCCTCCATGTCTTTGCATAGCTTGATAACTTACTTCTTTTCAGTGTTGAATAATATTCCATTGTCTGGATGCACTACAGTTTATCCATTCACCAACTAAAGGACATCTTGGTTGCTTTCAAGCTTTGGAAATTATGAATAAAGCTGTGATAAACATCTGTGTGCAGGTTTTTGTGTGAACATAAGTTTTCAACTCCTTTGGGTAAATAAATACTAAGTAGTGTAATTGCTGGATCATATGGTAAGAGTACTTTTAGTTTTACAAGAAACTGTGAACTGTCTTGCAAAATGGCTGTACCATTTTGCACTACCACCAGCAGTGAATGAGATTTTCTATTGTTCCACATCCTTGCTAACATTTAGTGTTGTCAGTGTTCTATATCTTGGCCATTCAAATGGGTGTGTATTGGTATCTCAGTGTTTTAATTTGCATTTCCCTGATAAAATATAACTAAGAACATCTTTTCATATGCTTATTTGCCTGTTAAGATTTTGGTCTATTTTTTAATTGGGTTATTTGTTTACTTCTTGTTGAGTTTTAAGAGTTTTTTTGTGTATTTTGGATAACAGTCCTTTATCAAACGTGTCTTTTGCAAGTATTTTCTCCCAGTCCATGGCTTGTCTTTTTATTCCCTTGATAGTGTCTTTTGCAAAGCAGACATGTTTAATTTTAATGAAGTCCAGCTTATCAATTCATCATCATCATTTTTTTTTGCATGTGGATGTCCAGTTGTTGTAGTGCCATTTGCTGGAAAGACTATCTTTGCTACATTGTATTGCTTTTGCTCCTTTGTCAAAGATCAGTTGACTATATTTATATAGGTCTATTTCTGGGCTCTTGATTCCTTCCATTGATCTATTTGTCTATTCTTTTGCCAATACCACACTGTCTTGGTTGCTGCAGCTTTATAGTAATTCTTAAAGCTGGGTAGTGTCAGTCCTCCAACTTTGTTTTTCTCCTTGAATGTCATGTTGGCTATTCTGGATATTTTATTATTATATTTTTGTATTTAACAAAGTGACATGTGAACCTACTTTAAAAAATCATATATACTACTGGGTTTAGATGACTTTTTCACAGCATTTCACCCAATACCTGAGAAAAAGCGCAGATACAAAATAAAAATCTCTTACCTGCATTGTTGCAATAGCCCCCTAATTGGTCTCTCTGCTTTTACTGTTGTCTACCCACACTCTACTTTCAATTAAAGAGCCAAAGTAATCCTTTTAAAACTTTAGTCTGATCTTGCCTTTGGCTAAAACCAGGAAACTCAGAGGTAAAGCCATTCAATGGTCTACGATATCTGATCTCAGTGCACACAACATTTTTGCTTCCCATCCTCCAGTATAGTACACTGGCTCTTGGCTTTTACCATTTCTCAATCAACCTGGTGTACTCTTACCTTAGGGCCTGTGCATTGGCTATGCCCTCTGGTTCTAACACTCTTCCCCTAGAGATCTTCATGGCTAATTCTTTTACTGCTCAATTCATTGCTCAAATATCACCTTTTAAATGAGATCTTCCATGACTGCCTTGCTTAAAGCTAAAATTTGACCTTTCTACTCTCCTACCCCCTGGCTCAAATCTTCCTTTCACTGCTCTGATTTTCTGATTTTCTTTTTTCCCCATAGCACTTGTCACCTTTTATCATACTATTTTACTGTGTAACTTATATAATTTTTATATTTATTATATTTCCTGTTAACTCTTTCTCCTCGTTCTCCTTCCCCCATGTCTCCCCCAACAGGCTACACAGTTTTTTTTTTTTTTGATCTGTTCAGTGATATATTCAGCAATATAGTGCCTGGCACATAGATGCATAATAAATATTTATTGAATGAATGAATATAATACATAGTAATTTCTCTTTGGTAAAGAAAAAAATGAACATTGAGATTAAAAGCACGCACTATATTCTAGGAATTTGGATGTGGAATACTCAACATGGATAAATATCATAGTATTAAACCTCAAGGATTAAAAAACAAATTCCTGAGACATATAGGTAAATAAGGTAGATCACCTACTATGGCTTAAAAAGCATCCAGATCTCAGATTCCTTCATAACAACATTCCATGCCAGATACAATGATGCTATTTCCACAGTTTTACAGAAAAGCAAGAAATCTAAGATGTCAGTAGAGAAAAAGGCAACAGGCAGACATTCTCAAACATGAAAGAACTCATGGAATATGGCACTCCTGAGTCCTTGAAAAAAATGCTTGACAATGAATTCTAGCTAATTAAGAGATAAATCAAAATAAAGAACTTGTGAATTGAGAAACTGTGATAAAAAGGACTGATGGTGTTTGAATCCATTTAAATATAGAAATATGACTAAACAACTGAGGGAATTATTGCTATAGAAAAAAACATGAACGTTATTAATCAGAACAATGTAAAATTAGTAGTATAAAGATAATTGGAAAGTGTGGGAAAGGAAGATATTCTCATATTTCTAAGCAAGAGTCTGCTGATATTGTCTAATATTGAAATATATAATAAAAACAATAATGACTCCAACTCTTACTGCTTTTCATATCCCCTCACCTCACCCTTTCAAGCTTAGAGAGTTCTTAATCTTATATTACTTACTTGAAAATCAACAATTCCTTTAGTCTTGCTTTTTACTATTAAAGTAGAATTAAATTTAATATGCCATTAATAAGGATAGTATCTTTATATAATCTCATTTTAGCAAAATGCAATGCAATCAATCTCTACCTATCATCTCTCTATCCACCTAGTTATTATTTCCATCCTTATCTGTTTATAGCCATACAACGAGATCTGAAATTGTGTTCACCTAATATAATGGCAGTAATTTTTGGATGATGGAATTTTGAAGTGGCTTTTTATTTACTACTCTGTGTATTTCTACATTGTTTAATTAATTTTTAATGAGCATCACCATTATTTTAAAAAATTGAAGGAAATTTTAAAATTGACCTCCAACCCCACTCCCCTCAAAAACTGGAAGAAAATAAGCCTACATATTAACAGTAATTAAAATTATGTGGAGTAATGTGGATAATTGTTTCTTCCATTGTTAAACCTTTCTGTATTTTTTTTTAAGTGTCCTTTCCTGATCTTCTTTTTCTCATGGTTTCACTCCAGAGAGTCAAGAACTTCAGCCCTTTCAAAAATTTCTTCTGATATTTATCCACATGTGTTTGTACTACTTTCTTGATTTTAGACATCATCTATTTATTTCCCAGTCTTGTAGTGGTGTAGAAAATGTGGTAGTGTATCTATATTATTCTAATATAGTTATAATGTAATTTTTTGTTAAATAAAAACTCAGTGTTTATATTATAATGACTGCAAACATGTTTATGTTTGGGCCGTTAAAGTATTCCGAGATTTTTTTCCATCACACGACCTCTTGTTATTCCTGGAGTTAATAACTGCTTCATTTTAAAAGTTTGCTCAATTTTCTACATGCCTATCCCTATTTTCCCCAATGTTTTAATAGATTAATCAAATGCCTAGCAATAATTCTTCCAAAATGCTCAAACATATTATCTATCAATTACATCTCTGTCTTCCCCTGTCCTTTTTGTTTTTTTTTTTCAATCATCCAACTTCTAGCTTCAAGCTGGACTATTTATTCTCTGAAAATTCCCTTCACTGGTCTCCTGCATAACATCCTTCTTTCTTGGATCTCATACCTCTCTTTGTTAAAGGTATAATGTTCATGGAGTACTTACTTCAGTACTTAACTTTCTCTTGTTGAGAAAGAATAAACATTTTTTAGAGCTGCATGCTTGAAATTGCCCTTATTCTGCCTCATACTTGTTTAGTAGTTCAACTAGGCATAAAATTCTAGAATGAAAATAATTTCTTTGAGAATTCTGAGGGCAGTGTTCCAATGTCTTCTAATCTTCAATGGCAATATTGAAAGTTGGGTGTGAGTCAGATGACTGCTCCTCTGAAAATGACCTGTCCCATCTTTCCAGAAGATTTTAGCATCTTCTCTTTCTTCTCCCTGTTTTGAATTCAATTATGTGATGATGTTCCTGGGGTGGGTCCTTTGTGATTCAGAGAAGTGGGCACTAAGCAGGCCCTTCAATCTTGATGCCCACATCCTTATGTTTGGGGAAACTTCCTTGTATTTTTCCTCCATTTCAACTTTTCTTTCCTTCTAGAACTCCTAGTTTTCAAAGTTGGACCTCCTGAGTAGAGTATCCAAACTTTTTCTTTATCTTCACTCCATTGCACAGCTCTCTCTCTCTCTCTCTCTTTTTTTTTGTCTGTTTGTTTATTCTCTGCAGGATGTTCTCAACTTTATCTTCCATCCATTCAATTGAATTTCTAATCTCCTCTTCCACATATTTAATTTTTAAAATAACTTTCATATTTTCTGATTTTTCCTATAAAATAACACCCTATCTTTACTTCATAAATGCATATTTATTATTTTTTGTTTACATACATGAATTATAGGTTTTAAAGTATTCTTTCTTCTTCCTATATTGTCTCTCATTCTTTTGAATTCCTCTTTTCTGTTTGCCTGTTTGGGCCTCTCTTTAGGCCTTTTTCTCAGGCTCTTTGCTTCTCCAGAGAAAATTGTTTTAATCCCTGGATAAACAGTTTTATACCTGATTGCTGACAGAAGAGCAGAAAAAAATGGGGCCAGAGACTTTACCTTTTGGGATGTGTAATTTTGTATACTCATCATTTTTTATATGATATTTTGCCCCTGCTTTCCACTGTGCCTAGTATTTCTGGATCCAGACCATCTCATGTACATTTTCTCTAGATGATTCACTTCCAGCCTCCCACAGGGTAGATGAGGAGTCCGGCTGCTCAGGGACCCTGAGGTCTACATGTTCTTCCTGCAAGTCTCAATATACCCGCTCATCCTCACTCTTCCTCAGTGTCTGGTACTCTAAGTTCTCAGATTTTCTGGGTTAAATGGGGAAAAATCTTACTTCTCATAGACATTTCCCTCTTTAGCTCCAGGTTCTGTCAGCTTCCTCCCCTCAGCTAGGTCATTTTCCACTCTTTCACCTGCTTTCACCTTTCAAACTTTGTTGACATCTAGTCCCCTGTTGTCTCCTGTTCTATGATATTTTTCACTCATGCGTTCAGTGTTTATTCCTGTTTTGTCATTTTAGTAACGTTTCAGAAGGTAGTTCAAACCATTATATATAATCTGAGGACATCTATACATATTAATTTAAAATGATTTACTCACTTTCTGTTAAATTAGAGGAGCTTTAAAATTAAAGCACAGTTATAATAACATGAAAAAATTAGCATGTCCAAAAATTAGATCCAAGATGTAAGAAGGGAGAAGAACAGCTAAAGTTGAAGAGGATCTGACTGAAAAAGCTGAATATGACCAAGCAACCTGGTTTTGGTTCCAGGCTGTTAGGAAGCAGTGCAAAGAGAAAAACACCATCACTGTTTGCACAACTTTCACTGTTCAAAGGAAGGAAGAACACTTTGTCTCTAGGAGGTAAAACATGCTGGCCCTGAACTTTGAGAGTAATTTGTTTATATCCAACCCATTCATCATTTTACTGGTAGAATGATTTTTCATTCCCACAAATCTGGTTATGCCATTCTTTTGCTTAAAACCCTTCTGCGGCTCCTGTTGCCTTTAAAGTGAACTCAGGACAGCATGTGTTCCCTGTATATTCTTGTGCCTGCCCCTCCAGCCTGATTTCCTGCTACATTGCTGGACATACGCTCTGTACAATCATAGTAGCCTCTTGCAGTGCCTGAATGAGTCATGCTCACCCTTCCTCCAGGCTCTTGAACCCCCTTCCTTCCTCAGCTCATTCACTTGCCTGAGTCTTGGTCCTTTAAGACTCACTTAAGCTTCTCTTCCTCTGACTCTTCCCTTGCTCCACTTTCTCCCAAGTAGGGTCTGTGTGCTGCCACTGCTGCTACCTGGAGCCTTGAGCATACTTTATCATAACACTTATCACACAATGGAAACTGTTTACTCCTTTCTGTCTCTTCCCTTAATCCATAAACTGATTAAGTGCAGGAATTGTTCATTCATCTTAGGGTCTGCATTGTCTCCTGCATTTCCTCCTGGCACATAGTAGGCATTTAATAAATATATTTGAATAAATGAATAATAAATGGAACCTAGGTATGTAGCTTTCTCCCATCTTGCTACATGAATAAAGCTTGGAAGCTCTTCAGGGTTGAATAGGTCATATGTTACAGAGAAACCATCTCGAATATCAGCCCCCTCAAACAGACCTTGGAGAGCAACTAAGTAGCAGAAAATTGCAGGCTGAGGTTGCTAGCAAGAACCCGAAAAGAAGATAATTCTGCATTGCTGCTGAAAGCAGAGCCCTAGGCTCCAGATGCCAGCTGATGTTTTACTGTGGGAAGCCAGGGCCTTCCAAGGTTGTGAGCCTGGCTGAGGGCCGTGCTCCCCGTGTCTGCACAGTTGCTCCTTGCTCCTTACACTTTAGGGACTCGGCTCTTGGTTCCTCCTGTCACCCTCCATATCTACCTCTGCTCTGGCAGCAACGCTGGCTGTCCTGCTGCCAGCCCTCAGGTTCTCTAATTCTCTCCTTTGAGTGAACAGTTATTTGCACTTGTCATATTTGATTCAGATATTTTTACAAAGAAATAAAATATTTCAGATGTAGCAGAAGCTCCATTTGTAGCTGTCCCAGATCCCATCTCTCTTTCTTCCTCCTCACACCCATGGGTCCATTCAAAACAATTGTAATACTTTTATAAATCGACAAGGTAGCGGGAATCAGACCAAGGAAAAGTTTCTGTTCAGTAGCACAAGACAGAGGGGACTAGGTAACTATCACTAAACCACCACTAGTTAAGATAGAGCAGATTTATGAGCATGAGTTTCCACCTTAGGCCTGTCATATTTTTTCACCTTTATGTTAGTTAATTGCAGAGTAACATAAATTAACTTTGGAACACAAGCAAAAATGGGAACTTTATTTATGAATTTCTTGGATTTCTTTACCTCAAGCCAAACAACTAAATTGCTACTTAGCATAAATTATTTATGGGCCCTGGCTCAATACCATCCAGCACCAGCCCCCGGAGGTATGAGAGATATAAAAGATTTAAAGCATCGCTGCGACAGTGTTCGGGCCGCCACGGAGCCGTGTTTCTTTCCAGAAGGGTCCACTTTATTTTGTTGTAAATAAATAGAGGCTGGATTTCCAGGGAGGGAAGTTAGCTTCCAGCAGGACGGTGGTAGTGTTTTGCATATGTTAATTACACAACCCTTTTATGACAGATAGACACAGTGTTTGCATAGCTATTTCTCAAAAGGCCCATAGACCAAAATGGATCTTTTCATTTCCTGGCATGGAGTAGTTTCTCTCACTTGATCTCACTTCAAAATCTGAAGTTATCAAAGCTTGCGACCCCAACTCAGCAATAAAAAGAAAAATAGTTCTATCCATAAAATTCTAGCAAGAACAAATGCACATCTTCTGCAATCTTTAAAATTTAAACTGGACAATGCCTCACTGACACCTGTGACAAATCCATTGTCACTTCCTAGGTTGTCTTTCCACAGCTCTAACCTCAGCATGTCACCCTTTGCTCCAAAATAGCCTTACATACCTTGTTTCTCAGGCACAGTCTGTTTCTAAGACAAGGTCATCGCCGCCTTTTTCGTTAGGGCAGAAATATTTTGCTTGGTTCACACAATGCTTAAAATTGGAGAACTTCACATAAAATGTAAATTTCTAAGTTCAACTTCCAAAATTGGAAGCAATCCAAGGCTGTTATTTCCACCAGGGGTTGTTGGTGTGAGCTGAGTCGTTCCTACCTCTTCTCCACTCTCGGGTTTGCTTCAGTCCCTACTAGTCCTTAGCAGTTGCCCAGCCCCTAACACATGAAGGCATTTGCATTTTTAACCCCTGAAATAGGCCATGCTTTGCCTGATACATTTATAACTTTGATGTTTATCTTGGGTAGCATTACATATTATAAATTACTAAATCAAAAATGAAAGATCTTGGCAGGCTGTAGCAATGGGCCCGTAAGTGTGACTATCACTTCTTAGGATGCAAATATACAAATATATTGTCACTTATTAAACCACAGACGAGGCAGATTGGCTAATTTTTCTTTTGGAACCATGGTGTGTATGACCACATTCCTCAGACAACAGAAAATGCTTCTGTATCATTCATTATCTTAAATTCTTGGTATAATCTTTGAAATACCACTTTGTCTTGTTCACTTGTTCAGCCTAACACCAGTCAGGCCATGCTCTCTGCTGTCTTTCAGACATCCAAGTGCAGGCAAGCCTTGGGTTTATTCTGCCTGATCTGCCATTTGATTCATCCTCACTTGTCCCCTGTTCTTTGGTGTTCCCTTTATCCTCCCAAGCATCTATCCAGCTTCTCTTCTCAGGCCTTGAATTTCGTTGAGTCACTGTTCCAACATGTTCAGTGGTTTCTTCCTACATTGCAGATCAGAATCAGATCCTAAGTGTCATCCACAAAGCCTGTGATGAGATCAACCTGGAAAGCTTAACTCTACTCTCCGGTCCACTCTTCTGTTTTAAGGGAAATTTGAAGCAGGGTAGAGGAGAATGATTGGGGACTTTGGATTCAGACAGGCCCAAATTCCAAATTTCACCCTGCCTATATTAGACTCACCTCAGCCTCAGTTTTCTTACCTTTAAAATGGGGGAAATACCACCTACCTCACAGGGTTCTTGTAAATATAATTGTAAATATGTTGTTTTAACCACTTCAGTACCGCGCTCACCGGCTGCGAAACCTTGCCCATAGCCGGCACTCATAGTCCGCACGATAGTTTGTGCTGTGCATTGATGACGAATCCGTTTTGCTCTTGTGTGATGAGGAAAGCTTTAAAGCACTGAAAGCTTGTTTTACTTTACAGGCAGCTTTAGGAAAATAACTATAATAACTCCTACTAAGGACTTGTTAAAAGGTCACAGATTCATAGTGACTTATTAGCTGAACGTACACACTGCAACTGCAGAGATAAAAGCTGTAAAAGTAAAAGCTTTTGGCTGTCGGCTAAAGTCGACGCTTGGCTGTGCGCGTTCATCTGTGGCTATCGACTATAGTCGACACTTGTACCGAAGTGGTTAAAGACATTCAGTGAATTATTCCTGTGGATCTGCGTCACATGCTATAAATTCTCTTGCTCTGTTCCCCTGTCTCAGATCATCATACTTTTTTTTGTCTTCCTTCGAGGACAAGAAGAGAAAGTACTTTCTTTATCTCGTCATCTTTCTTTCTGCCACTGTCTATGATGAAGGATGATCAGTGCCTGAAAATACCCTGATTTTGTCCTCTCTTAGTTCTGCTCCCAGGACCTGTTACACACCAGGGAAAATAGAAAGCAGCTTCCAGCAGATCCTGGGCCCAGGCCAAAGGAGAGACCTTCTTCCTTCAAGAGCACAGAGAGGCTGCTCCCTGTGAGGGCTGGGAGAACTTGTTCTCCCATCTCCTTTATCTCCCAACCCCAAGGAAAGGGGACTAAGATGCCACATGAGTGATCGTTCCAAAAGTGCCCATATTGCATATTTTTATAACCAAATTGTATGTGTGGATATTATAATAGATAATCTGAATGTGTTATACACATCCTACATAAAACATAAAGGGTTGCTTGTCTCTGTCTCACATGCATTTAAAAAGCTCATTTTAATATTTAATGCTGCTAACAGTCATCTAAATCTCAAAAGGTAAGCAGGAAATACCACAGAACAGACCCAGAGTCTGAAACAAATGTCACTGATATAATCTGGAATTTGCCTCCCCCTGTGCCCAAATACCCCATCCCTCATCATTTTAGCTTCTAGACAGCACAGGCCTGGCATAGGCCCTTTCCTCCTCTCTAGCTCTATGAAGTACTTTTGAAATTGAGGTTATAAAAAGATATAAGAAATATCCACACTCTTGTAACCCAGTATTCATAAATCACTTTTTAAATTCTACCTTTTGCATTCTTTTTTTTTCAATTTGGGTTGCTAATTTTTAAATTCATAATTTATGTCATAGTGTGTTAGGCCACACTCATCCCTTAGCCAGTCAGAATAATGACTTCTAGGACTAGGGTATGTCAGTTGTGATGGCACCGAGGGGCTGCTATCTACAGCAGCTGCTGTGCTGGGCAACTCTTTGGCAAACCTGGCACAGATCTAGGTCAGGCTATTCACTTGCGTATTGGATGATTCTTCAGCAAAATGAATAGAAGCCCCCTTGGCAAAGGTTCGGTCACTCAGGTCATTCGTTTAAGATTTAAATGTCAGAAAATACCGGGATTTAACCCTTAGAGATGATTGGGAATGCCAAAAGATTGGCTGAATTCTTTAAACTTACAGTATAGAATGGGCCTCAATTTCCTTCAGCTTCTGTTAAAAGATTTCCTTTCCTTTGCTGATAATCATGTTGAAGCTGCTTTAATTGGTCTGAACTCAATTTTAGTGGGAGACCATGGGCAGGCTGGTGTATAAAGAACATGGTCAAGTAAAGTTTTTAAAAATGCACACTTTTCTGCTACAAAAGCAATTTTAAAAGCCCCACCCTCTCTTTCTCCTCCAAACCTGGATTCAAAATGTGTGAACTTTGCATTTAAACTTTGAATGTGCCTAGCACACAGAAAGGAAAGCTCTCCTGGGTAATTTAGAGAAATATATGTATTAAAAATGAAGTTATGAAAAATTGAAAATTGCTTTTGAACATCCATGGTAGTAAAACCCATATATTGCTATTTTCCTTACTATTTGAATATAGAATTTTTGCATGAGAGTCAAGTAGCCATGCCTTTTAGCTTCTGAGGAGAGGTAAATCATGCCTTCTGTGTAGTTATTTTATGTTTTGTATATGGATGTCAGCTCCTTACATAATTTGTGTTCTAACTTCTATTTTTCTTCTATTTAAAGAGCAAAAAAAAAAAAATTCTAAAACACCTTTTAAAAGGTACTAATATTTTTTAAACACACATATGAAGAAAGCTAGTTGTGATTCACAATTTCAGATGAAATCAATCCCATTTAATAATTATGGAGTTTGAATTTTGGAGGGGGGACTAGGAAACACCCTTTTTCTTGCCATAATTTCCTTCTAGGTGTGGCAAGACCTATACCTCCCTATTCTTCATTTTCACTCTTCATTTTGATCAAATTTACTCTTGCATGTGACCTATTGAGAGGTAGCCCTCAAAGGTGACCTCCTCATCCCCAAATACATCCTCTCCCTTTCCTCACACAGGGACAGCCATAGGCCTGGGGACCCCCCATCAGAAGGCAAAAATAGGTTAGAGAAGGAGTCTTGGAAGACCAGCCTTCCTGACAGCCTGGTGCTCTCACTTCACTCCTTATTTCCCCCTTGTGTGTTTATGAGTCTTTCTTTTTTCTTCCAGAGTTTAGTAAAAAATAAAGCAAAACTACAACAAAAACAGTGAGGAAAATCAGAAACAATATCAGTTTAAATTACATTCTTAACCACCTTATATATACTTTCACATTTGA
Source organism: Cheirogaleus medius (assembly GCA_008086735.1). Taxonomy (NCBI): domain Eukaryota; kingdom Metazoa; phylum Chordata; class Mammalia; order Primates; family Cheirogaleidae; genus Cheirogaleus; species Cheirogaleus medius. The sequence goes on along the minus strand of VBSM01000361.1, from coordinate 52,251,359 downwards.
GACTTTTCTGCAATTACCTTTGATATAAGATTTCTGAGATAAATAGACCAACTTTAAGTGGATATGCATTTTCATAATCATTTCAACTCCTCCTTCTTGTAATAGGATGGGCAACTGAAGGAACTAGTAACCAGAAACAGCAGTGCAGGATCTCAGGGGCCTAATCTCCCCCTCTGAGTGGTGAGTTGAGGAGGGAGAGGGTAAGGGGGTTGTGTGAGGAAAAATCAGAACAAGTAGACAAAAGGGCACTGTGAGGAAGAGACAGTATGGTATAGGAGGAAGGGCACGATTTGGAGTCAAAAGACAGGGGTCCCAGCCTTTGCTCTGCCATTTACAGGTGACATAATCTCTGGTCAAGTGGTCTCTGGATTGTGTGTTCTCTTTTGAGTCCTTTGAAACAGGCATCTCTTCTAACAGAGACTGCTGCTGTTTACAGAATACGGGGAGGTCTAGTATACTACGTAACTTAACTGTTTGCCCAGCTGGGCTAGGACCCCCTTGGGATCCCAATTAATCCAGGCCATAGTTGATTCTTTTCAGAGACACCTGAGTCCTCCCAGGCTTCATGATTTGCTCAACTAATTCTGTTGGAAACCCTGAGGCTAGGTAATCCCACCCTGCCTGAAAATCCTGATACACTTGTCACTGCCCCTTGGCTATCTGTTCATTCACACAAACTGGCTCTTCCCAGACGGCCAGGCTTCCTCTTAGGCAGAGACTCAACACAATGTTGGATTGGGAGAAAAGGTGTGTGTCCTTTTCATTCTCCAGGATTGATTCCAGGTTGGTATGCTTCTGTCCTTGGGGAAAAACAACCCCATTCTTTGAGGCTTCATGCCTTCCCTCTGAGCAGTCCTAGCTGATGACATCTACAAATCTCTTGGCCATGCCTCTTCATTCACTGATGACTTTGGAGCCTGTTTCACTCTCTCACACTGCAGTTATGACATGATCCTGGCACCGGGAGCTGTGTGGACATGTCAGAATGCCAGACTATGTATTTCTTCACCTCCTAAATTCTTTGCCTCCTCATTAATTCAGCTACTCATGTCTCTTCACTGCCCCTAACTTTTCCAGGAACTACTACACAAGTGAACCCTTGAATTCAGCACTCTGGCCACAACCACCTCACTTTCTATTACTTGCAATTGACTTCCCTGTCACCTCTCATAGTCACTTCCAAGTGCTGTACAGATTGTCTGCAATGGGACTGGAGATGAACCATAAGCGAAATGGGATTTTCTCCTTGATCCTAAAGTGTGAAAAGTTGTCAGTTTTTCAAGAAGTCAGGGAAGTGTGAGTATTTGTTGGCAGGGGACATTAGGGGTAAGAAAGGGGAATAGAGTTGCATCTTGTTTATCAAATGGCTTTCATTACAAGTTCAGATAACTCTGAGGCAAGACTCAGCATCTGACTCATTGGGGACTTTTTTTTGAAATGTCTAATGAAGAAAATACATTTTCTTCTAACTCATGGTATAGAAAATTTATTTCTGGTAAATTAGGATGCATTGCCCTATTTCTCCAAATTCACTCTTCATGATGTTCCAGTTGCATGCAGGTGATACAACTAACGAAGGACGTACAACTTGCACACTCTTCTTCCTTCCTTCACTCATTAATTCAACAGATATTTATCAAACACTTAGAATGCACCTGGTACTACACTGGGCTTATCTATGTCCAGATGCATATCATCTGATAATTTTTTGACTTGCCTTGTTAACTATTTCACTGCTCACAAATTGAAAGAAGCAAAAAGGGAAATTGCTAATTCTTACTAATAAGGAAGGTTCATTTAGTGGAAGGAACTGTGGGATAAAATGACCATATCACCTTAAAGTCTACAAAGCCATGGCAGGAATGACCAGTCATGAGCCCTCAAGATTTGAAAAGCAAATTTTAATACTTGTCCAAAGAGAAGAGAGATATGGTCTCACAGCTTGAGACCCTGACAGATAAGACTTTAAGAAGGATGAGGATAGGGAAAGGGGATCAAAAGGTGGTTCCAATGGTAAAATTGAGTGAATGTGGTTTAGAATGAAGCACAGCCATTGTGAGTGTGAAGATGGGAGGTTACTCAGCTGCTCAAATCAGTCCTGAATAAAATCACAGAACACACAAAGTACTTTCTAATGGGACTCTCTGGAGAAATGCTCAGAATAAGAGATGTCAGAACATTCAAAATGAGTAAAAGAAATTCTGAATTTTAAAATTTAGTAGAGGTTAGATTGTAGACACTGCAGATCATTGAGGCTTTATGGAAATCTTGGCATAATTCTATAAAAAAATTTTAAGTAAAAGATTTGTGAGTACCTGGAAAAAGATGTGGCAGGTATATGATATAAGGATTAATTCACTAAGGGAAAGTCTCCACAAGGTTTTATTAGGTTTTTTATTAATGGATTTGATTTCAGGGGTTTTGACTCATAAATCAAGAGTTCTACACATATAAAGAATTCTGATTTCTTCCAGACATTTGGCAACATTTCTTATGCTTACAGAAGAGATAAAATAATACGGTCTGGGCAGTACGATTGTGAAAATGTGGTTAAAGAATAGATTAATTGAGCACCATTAACCTGAAACAGTAGCTTTAGTGGGATGCCACAGGATTTTGTCTTTAACTATACTCTGTTGTCAAAACATGTTTTTATAGAACTGATGATTTACACAATGCCCTCAAACGTATTAGCTTAATAACAGCTTTAATAATGGCAGTTTATTAAGACTGCACTGTTTTTCAAATGCATAAATAGAATATCTCTTTTAATTGTTGGAATCAATCTACAGGGCTGCTATTATTATCCCATTTTATAGATAGGAAACAGTCACTTTATAGGAAACAAGTACTTCCAAATGCCATACAATCATGCTGAAAGGTTAGGATATATATCAATGTTATAGAGCTAAGAAATGGCAGAGTTAGAATTCAAGATCTATTTTGTCTGACTCCAGAACTCAACAATAACTCTATGGGATCCTTTGGAATTTTTAACTCCACTTTTCAGGTGAAGAAAAAGAGACTTGGTGAGTATGGAATTTGCTTATGGTTACAGAGCTGGTAAAACCAAAACCAGAACTTGAATCTAGCACTTTTGATCCTAAGTGCAGTGCTCTTGTTCATAAAGATATGAACAAGCAGAACAGGCTGAAATATAAAATAATAATAATGATGATTTGGCTAATTTTAAAACCTTTCATTTAGATTAAAAATAAGTTGGACAAATACATTACAATCAACACCTGACTTACCAAGTTCTGTGAAGAAAACTAAGTCAGGGGTTCTCAAAGTGTGGTCCCTTGACTAGTAGCATCAACATCATTTGGCAAGTTGTTTGAAATGCAAAATTTGGTGCATTACTGCAGAGTAGCTGAATTAGAAACTTGGTGGAGGGGATGGGGGAGAGACATGGCAGACCTTATTTTAACAAGCCCCTTAAGAGATTCTGATGCATATCACATTTCAAGAGCTACCAAGCTAAGCACTTTAGTTGAAAAATCTTCATCAAGAAGCAAAAGTGAGAACACAAACAGATCTCTTGGCTTATATCCAGGGAGCAGCAATCTCTATGTTTACTTGTTAAAGGAACTGGCAGTGTCTAAGCCTGTTCGAGGTGACTAACATAGCTTTCATGTGAGAGATGAATTAGCTTATTCTGATGTCACAAAGTTTATCAAGTGATTGCATTTTTGAGGTAAAAGAATTCCCAGGAATCACCAAGAAGCACTGCTCTGGCTGAATCCCCTTAATCTCTAGCTTCATTCCCTCACTCTGGACTTAAAATTTCTCTCTAAAGCTCTCACAATTAATTGACAGATTCTCTTCTTGTTTATAGGCCCTTGTCTTTCCTCTTCACCTCTGATTCTATCTTTTCTCTTAGGACCACATATGCTTCCAGCTGTTCTGAGAAACACCTCAGCGGGAGCCGGCTAGACTCTGAAGGTCACCCGGGTAGGATCCTCAAGGGTCCTTCCTTAACCCTGACAGAAATACTGTGGCTGCTTCTTGGACTTTAAAGTTTGCCATAAGTAGCACATTCAAAACACCTGCAGTCAAGTTCAGGAACACCTGGAATGAGGAGGAACACAAGGTTACAAGTAGAAACTGTATAGGTGAGCTCAAAGGTGAGAGCTGAATATGAATGGTCATGCTTAATGGAAAGTCAGGTTGCTGCAGAGGAAGGCCACAATTGAAGGGAGATTTTGGGGTTAGTTTACTAAATAATTTTTGGGTACCAGATGGTAGTTTCTTTGTCTCTCAACAGGTGGACTGGATGAACTTTAAAGTCTCCTTAAGTTCATCAGGTAAGTCCATGAGTTGGAAGATGATAGATAAAAACATAGGATCTCAAGGCAAAGCATCATTATGATACACCCTGCTGAAGGATATAATAATGGTATTACCAAAGTGCTCTGGGACATGGAGGGGTGGAGCCTGCCCAAGTCATAGATTTGATTCTTTAGAGATGAATAATTTGCGACATAGAGAAGAGGGGGAAAGGCACTCCAGGAATTGGGAAGTATGTGCAAAAGCAAGGAGGAATACAATGGTATTCCAAAAATTCAATGTGTGGTGCCAAAAGTGGTGCCACACTAAAAAGTGTGGTGCCAAGGGCATGTATGTGTGAGGGGAAGGTAGGAGACTGTAGTGAGGGGAGTCCAGGGCTTTGGTCATCTTTGGGATCTGAAACAGCAGATCAGAAGAAAATAAGTCTGAGCAGGGACAGACGAGATGTTGGCTACTGTAATGAGCGACAGGCATTTGCCTTGTCCGTAATGGTCTGAACTAGGCTAGGTTAATCTGAGACACAAAGTGACATTTGTCTGGAGGAGCAGTGGTTGGCATTTTAAAGTGTTAAAAGATCTTGAATAAATTCCTGTGATTTTAGGCAGGTAGAAAAACCTTAATACAGAGGGGATGAAAGCAAAGTGTCCGGAGCAAGAGCTCAGGAGATGAGGATTCTATTGATCTTATTCCCAGCTCTTAAGCCTCTAGCTGTAAAACCTTGGGCAAATGATTCCTTGTCCTGGATCTTAACTCCTCTAGGGATTCCTGTTAATCAACTTTGTTTCCCTACCTTTAGCACCAAGCCTGGCTCGTAGTAAAGTTCAACAAATGATTGTTTAAAAGAATAGGATTTTGTCTCTTTTATAAAACTAGGCAGTTAGATTAAAACAAGACAGTTAGCAAGGACTATTCTAGTCTTGACATGTTATGATTTCATGACCTTAATTTCTAATTTTTAATAGCATTGACAAACCTATAACAAATGGAGACATCATATTGTGTATTGCTTAACTATTTACAAAAAACACTTTCACATATTTTATCTTAATAATATGTAATAACCCCGAGAGCTCAATTTAATCACTCACATTTTAAGGAAGAAATTGAAGCTAGAGACAGGAACTAATAAAGTAACAGCCTGGATTTAAATCCAAATTACCTGATGGCAAATTGGGTGCTTTTTCCACCCACCTCATGTCTTCTCCCACAGTTTTGAGGACCCAATTTTTCTTGTCTATGTCATATCTCTTTTCAGTGCTTTGCTGCCACCTCCCCCCCCCCCCCCCCCCGTTAATATGACATTGCCACATAGTCTATTGTCAAATTTTAGAAGAGAGAAGATAGCTTATGCGAGGAATCTGGGATAGAGCCAACATATCTAGCAATTAAAATAAGGACATTTTGAAACCTCTAGTCTTTCAATTATCAGCTATGACAGTGACTATGCATTTGCAAGGGTGTCACCTTGCAAGAAGAGCCCATTGCACAGAATCACTTGCAGAGATAAGTAGACATCCGTTCTGCTTTCCACTGCGCCTGCCTTGAGTTTCTTGAGGAAGTCTAATCTTAACACGAGATCAGCTTTACTGGCATGAGGCATTAGGTAAGTCTAATGTAAATGAATCTAAATTCTGAGAGAACACAGGGAAGCCCAGTTTTAAACATTCTATCAGAGTTCTTTGGATAAAGGCTCAATTACATTAAATTAAGCAGCCTGCTAGCAAGGCTAAAAGAGTTAGTAGACAAATACAATACACTCTTTTACAATAGCTCCAAGAACTATAGGTCAGTTTCTACTTCTGTTGGGAAAATAACATTAGGGGGACATTTGTAAAGGGCCTATCATTGTCTTGATAAGTTGATACTGAAACTGGTAATCAGTAAAATTGGAGGCATCCTATTTCCTGTTTGAATAGAACAGTGAGGCAGAGACACAAAGAGAGAGTCCATCTCAATTTGTCCTAGGATTTCCTGATTCAGATCTCTCAAGCCAGTATCTCTTACTTAGCCAAACCTTAGGTGTAGCTTCCAGCGAAAGTCACTGATACAGTACACGATAAGAAGTAATTATAGGAGATTGGATTAGCTGATTTTTCCTTTATAAAAGCAGGCACAGACAATAGAAGTTCTTATTGCATAAACAAATGGAAAAAAATCTTTAAGTGGATTCCTGAAATATGTCTTTGAGAATAGTGAAATTTTGTTTGCGATGCAGTGCAATGCCTTTCAAATATTAAACCCACAGGTACTGTGCTGTGTAAGAGTTTCTAGAAGGGAAAACAAAAAATATTCAGTCAGTTAAATTCTTGGCTTTGCACAGGGGAGAAGAGTGTTACCCTTTACTGTTTGAGGTGTCTGGATATGCATTTACTGAATTACAAAGACATTTTGGTCTGCAGCTAACTGGACACCGTTTAGTTTGGCATGAGTTTTAGGTGCCTTTCCCGTTGCTGTTTCTGATGACTCTCTCTAGTGAACAAGTATTTTTGTGCTTAGACCTGGGAATTTGGCAGACACCAATACTGCAATCAATTGTCTCTTCCTTGTACCACAAGCCACTATTATCTGTGTTCTACTGAGTAAAGGTCATACCCTGCCATTAATTTTCCTCCTGTATTTTCTACTTATTGCAAAGGGAATGTTGCTCCCAAATTAATGGCAGAGAATGTCCCCAGGTACTTGGAGGTTTGCAAGTTGTGTTTCTTGGAACCATGAATTAGGCAGACACGATATATGGGCACGAGTGACATGTGAAGGCATTTTAACCCTCTATTTCCCAAAGTTATGGTCAAAGACGCCCCAATGCAGTTATCATTTATTTTCTGTCTGAAATTTCTTCTTCTCTGTAACTTGGTGCTCTGAATTTAATATTGCACTATTATGTTTCTCTGAGGATGTGCTGTATATACTGTTGAATAGTTATGAATATCATTGTGCAGCCTCTGATCAGACAATCATTTCTTTCTTGCCTGTAGGGCCTCACATGCTGCATAGCTAGTCAGGAACCAGGCACTCTTCTGTCTCTCTACCCCAGTTTATCTGTGGTATAATTATCCTGTAGTTTATCTGTACTACATTGTGAGCCCCAAATACTCATCCAATGCCTCAAATTCTTTGGGTAAAAGCAATTCTAAAACAAATGATTTCTCATATTTATGTGGTTATCAAATCACTTTTACATATAATTCTTTCTTTGATCTTGGCAGTAATCTTGAAGGTGGACTGGCCAAGTATTATAAATTATTTTCCACAGATGGTTATAAGTAACATATTGTCAGGATACCTCCTCTCATCAGGATACCTCCTCATTTGATAATGAGTATTTTATTAATATTTCAATGATATTTATAAATTCCAGGTCTAACATTCAATGACAATGTAATCAAAATAACATTCTGGTTTAAATGACTGAAAAAAATCCTCCCCCTTTATTTATCTCTTGATTCAAATAAGAGTTAGTTTCACCAGAGAAGAATTTTGTGGCAACTAGAAATCCTTATAGATGGCGACAAAACAATTGGTTTTATGTTACTTCAAAAGTTAAGAAATCTTTTTATAAAATTAGCTGTCATTTGGAGTTTCTTTTGTGAAGTCTCTGTCATTAGCCAATATTTCTATTGTGTTGTCTGGTTTTTTTTCTACTTAAATTTGTGGTTTCCTTATCCTCATTTGATGAGAACTTTTATCAAACTATTTATGTATTAATTCATTTAAAATAACACTGATAAGCCCATGCATGTTAGTGTAGTTCATCTATTTGATCAAAATGCCTATATTTTCAAACCAAAAATCAATATAGAGTGACATTGTTTTACTTTTTTGCAAATCTCTTTACTGTTTGGCTTAATAGAAAATAACTGAATTTGTATGCCTGCTTCTTCATTTAATTTTCAGTAATTTATTTTTATTTCCTGATATTTAGTGATGTGGATGTACTACAGTTTATTCAGAAACTATCCAATTGATGGACATTTACACTGTTTTCAATTTCATATTTTTTGTTTTGTTTTTGCCAAGGTAAATAATACTGCAATAAACATTCATGTATGTTTCTAAAAATCAAAGGAAAACTTTTCTGGAATCTACTAATATTTAATAGGAGCTTAACATAAATCAGATCTTTCCACATGCTATCTCATTTGACCCCACAACATACGATGAAAAATCTAGGCTCAGACAGTTTGAGTTAATTACTCCTGATTATGTAGTAAGCTGTAGACCAGGGAGGCAGAGGCAGCACAGCTGATTCCTACCTTGGCTGTATCTACATCTGGTAGACAGGACTCTGGTTAGACATGTCCAGGGCCCTGTCCACTTATGAGACACAGCTGCTTCTCTGAATCACAGTGTTCCACCTCTCCTTGGAGGTCATCAGCTGCTGGCTCTGTGCCCACGCAAGGCCTGAAAGTCTTCCCTTTAGATCTTAGGAGCAGATTGTGTAGGACTGAGCCATCAGGTTATGGAGAAATTGTTCCTTCCTTTAATCCTAAGTCCACAGGGGGCTCTGCTCCATGAATTTGTGATGGTGTATTTTCTCCTGGTCTTAGGCTCAGAATATACTGACTATTGTTGAGAAATTCAAAAATAGTCTGTGCTTTATAAAAATCAAAATCACATTCCTGTGAGGTTGGCAAGGGAGCAAGCCTTTTCCTTTCATGGATGATGAAATCAGCTCATAGAAACATTAAGTAAAATGCTCAAGATCACACAAGTAGTACACACTATCCGTACGAGTAAGAAGGTGTGTGGAATCAAAAGTGCCACTAATGTTCCTGGGGCCATTCCTTTTATCTGCCTTGGCTTTTGTGGAGTGAAGCATGTTACTGAAAATAGACTTTCATGTTCTGAGAGGTCTTAAAATGCAGATTTGATGAACACTGTACTTTCATAGTGTTCAGAACTATTCTGGAATTCTTCCAACTGAAACTTTTGTTTGCAATATTTTATATTGTTTATCCTCTTAAAATAGTATATAAGGTGGTTTGTGAGGGATACATATATAATAAAGCTATTAAAATAAGTACAAAAACCCACCATAAAATCCAAATAAAAAGGCCAAAGAGAATTTTTCTTCCTACTTGGCTGTCTTCTTGCCTTTCTTCCTTGCTGAATAATTTAGCCCAAAAGCTAATATGTGGGGCTGATCATGGTAGGGATTCATTGGGGTTGGGGGCTTAGGATCAGGGAGGACAGCTGAAGCAGCCTAGCCTGAGATGTCAGCATCTGTGTGGATTTACGAAGGATATCCCTGAGGGTGGATGATGGTAGTGGCCCAGGGTAAGGTGTTGGAGCCTGGTGTTTAGACACAGGAGAGATTAGAGTAATAAATGCAATAAGGACAATATATTAGTTAATGTAACAACAAAAACAGAAGTTAGGTTTCTTATTACTGAAGAATGCTGTTAAATATATGGCATGGTGAAAGCTAGAATAAATTCTGCGATGTTGATCAGACCCATGTGGATATGGGTCTGAGAGCAATGATACTCTAATAACAAGGAACACATGTAGTGCTCAGATCATGGTTTCTTAAATATAATTTTCCACTAAGAGGAGCCAGGTCTCCTTGGAAAAATAGTAGGTTTTACGATTGAGTGTGGGCAAGTAAAAGATAACCCTGGAACATCTTGCACCAGAAACAGAGAAAACACTCAACACAGATGCCAGCTTGAAAAGGCTCTCACTGGCCAAATCTGGGATAATTTGAGCCTCAAAATAACAAATACTCACACAAATATATGAATGAATGAATGAATGGTAAAAAGAGAAAGCCTTTCCTAACTAGTATTTGTAGAAGAAATGATTAAATTAGAATATTAATACATTTGGAGGGAATGATTGAATTAGAAAATCATCATTTGCCAAACCTCAGTGGATGCCAATGGAAAAAGTTTGATAAGGAATGGAATATTTACCCAGTCTCAGAGTATCTCCCCTTAAATACTTAGTAATTACAAAGAGAAAGGAAGAAGTTTATAGTAGGGAAACCTGGCTAATTCCACCTTAATCAAATGATCAAAGTTAACACCACAAATAATGAAACAACTCAAAAACATCTACCATCTGAGAAGACCAAACAGAATATAGCATATCTTCTGTAACATTTCTGCCAAAAATAAAAAAAATGAATCTAATTATAGAGAAATATCAGCAAATCCAGATGGGGGGACATTATAGAAATTGACCTGTATTATTCAAAAATGTCAAGGTCATGTAAGTCAAGGAAGAAAGGAGGAACTGTTTGTGACTGAAGGAGACTAAAGAGACACAACAACGAATGTAATGCATAATTTTGGACATCCGTTTGTCACTAATGACTTTATGGGAACAACTGGTGAAACTTGAGTGAAATCTGTGGATTTTATGATGATAATGTATCAATGTAATTTCCTGATTTTGATGTTTTTATTGAGGTTATGTAGGAGAATGTCTTTGTAGGAATTACACACTAAAATATTCAGGGATGATGGGAAATCATGTTGGGAAACTTACTTTCAAATAGCTCAGAGGAAAATGTTTATGTTTTGAGTATTGTACTTGCAAATTTTTTATGGGTTAAAAATATCTCAAAGAAAAAAGTTAAATGGAAAGGCAAGAGGAGACATTTTTTAGTTAAACTTGTACTCAGATTGAACATGCGATTTAGCTTTAGTGGTCAGTGCAGCAAGGTAAACAGCAATGTCAGGAAGCAGAACAGCCTGTTAGGATCAACCAACTTTCTTAGCACCAAAGTCCATGAGAAATTGATGGTATGACGTGTATATTGGTATCACCTAGTTAGCTATAGTTCTTTCACACGATGGCTTAATTTGCACAAGCAGCTACTTTCTATTATTATGCTTTTATTAAAGGTGATTTTCCTGCTAGTTTTAGTCAAATTATGAAATAGTTCAGCCTCTAGATAAACATTTTCTATCTTAGGGTGAAGCCATCACTTCCACATGCCCTGTTATGCATGATGGTTTCTTTCTACTTATCTGGAGAGGGGCACTGGGGGCCAGAGTATGTGGAGGGGACACACTTAAATAAAAAGAACAATTCCGTACTTAATGAGTACAATGCCCACTATCTGGGGGATGGACACACATAACTTTAACTCAAATGGTACAAAGGCAATTTATGTAACCAAAACATTTGTACCCCCATAATATTCTGAAAATAAATAAATAAATAAATAAACAATCCCTGGCATTTCTTCTTTAAGATAATAAATATTTCTGATCTAAAGATATACTGTGCCATAACTTATGTATTTGGTGGAACTTAATAAGTATTTATAAATAACTATGTGATTGTAAAAATTCAGGTAAGAAATGTAAGGAGGACTGGTTGGAGTACATAAATATTAAGTCTTTTTCATGACATGTCCAACCCACATATATCTAATTAACAATAAGAGCTATCCTTTATTGAACATCTATTATGTACCAGGCACTCTACCTACATTATCTCCAGACCTAGACAGACCCTACAAAGCTACTATAATTTGTGTCCTCTTTAAAGAAAGGAAGCTGGAGGTCAGATCACTTAAGTGATGTGACTAAGCATACAGATAGCATTTGATGGAATTGGGATTCAACCCCCAGTCTGACTGGGTCCAACACCTATCTTCTTTCCACCGTATCTGTGGTTTCTTTAATTCATTTTATTTCACATGCTCAAGGGAAATTAAGCCTTAAGTCAGATCTCTAAAATAAACCTCTGTTTTTCAAGTTTTTAAGCCAAATATTAGGAGTGAATTATTGCTCTCGGTCCTGAGTACTTGAGCTCTAGAAATAAGATGCTGCAAGGACCTTAACCTCATTTCTGTTTTCAAATTAGGCACGGTTAGAGCTGCTACATAAGCTTTTCCAATCCACCAAGGCATTTTAAATTAGTATGTGAATTTTGAAACAGCTTATCATGTGTAACCTCAAATTTTAAAAGTATTATTATCCTTCCTATTGTTTAAAATTAAATGCTAGGTTCTTGACAGGTCCAGAGGCATATGATTAACAGTGGGTTGCACTCAGTCCTAACTGAGAATATGACACTATCCTGAAAATCATGTGGAACCTGTGTGACAGAGGAGCCTGTGTTCAAGTAATACTGGAGTTAGACCAATATCATACCCTTGGCATTACTGGGATAACAAGCCCCTTGGATTGGGACTCAACTGGTTTCAAATTTTAGTGTTAATCTGTGCCTACGTGATGATATATGCATGCATATATATTGTCTGTACTTCATTAAAAATGATAAAAGAAAGGAAAGACGACAGAAAGGAGATTTGAGCTGATTCTGGTTCCAGCCCTGTATCCTTTTTATTACTTGGCTCTTTATTTCCTCACTGGTAAAAATATCAGTGATAATAATATCCATCTCATAGGAATGATAATATTACTTAACACATATGGTAGTTCCTAGGTTTCAATGAGTTAGTGTATATAAAGTACTTTTAGCAATGCCTGGCTCATATGAAGGCCTTGTAAATATTTGTTATTATCACTATTAGTATATTTAAAGGGATTGATACATAGTTGCTATTCAATAAATGACAGTTTTCTTCCATTTCTTAAAAAATAGAATAAGTATACAGAATTTTTATTTACAAAGGATCAGTTTAGCTGTTTGTGATCAGAGAAGTATCCACCCACATTGCTGTAGAACATCAGAAGCTACATCTGGGCATTTATTTGCATTTGGGATGCTACCAATGGTGATGTAATATACTGTTGATATACTGGTGAGTTGATATTGCAAGCTATATTTGACATATGAATAGCTTACATTTTGATATATTGTTTCTGTACGAATAATATGTATCCCTCAGGATAAGAAATCATCCATGTGGAATAAATAACACTTTCTCTATGTAGGTATACAATTATCTGAGATGTAAGGGTTGACAAATGTTTGGTTGATTGAAAGTTTTGCAGTAATTTGAGTGTTTGAAACATTTTTGAGATGATGCTGGCATTCTCTCTCTGTTTTTTATCTTTTGGTTACCGAGATTCACTAGTATTAATGTCTGGGCATATTCCATAGAAGAGTGATTTGAATTCATGGTAAATCATAGCATCGTGAAATTTTGTTGCTATCAGAGACATTAGCAATCTTCTAATCCAGAGATCAGCAGACAATGGCCTGCAACCCGAAACCAATCTGCTACCTATTTTTGTATGGATTGTTAGCTAAGAATAATTTTTATGCTTTTGGAAAAAAAAAACAGCAAAGAAGAATGTGCAACAGAAATCATGCATGATCTGTAAAACCTAAAATATTTACTATCTGACCCTTTACAGAAAAAGATCTGGTGATCTCTGCTCTAACCCAACTTTCTCATTTAAAGAAACAACAACAAAAAAAAAGAGAGAGAGAGAGTGTAGAAATTGAGGCCAAGGAATATTATGTGACTTTACTTAGGGCAACCCAGCTCATTGGAGCCAGATCTGGAGCTTGCACCAATATTCTTGGCTTCTGGCTTCATGCTCTATCCTCAACACCCACTTTCTCAGCCATTTTGCTCTCTAGGGCCTTTTACGAGGCTAAGAAGAATAATCGCATTTAAAAAGATAACATTAGTATTTTAAACTTTTGTGGCATCTTCTCCCTGAAGAGCTTAAAACACTTTGCTTTGGGTTGAACCAATTCTGCCACCGTATGAATTGCTTCTGGGTGGTAAACTGGACCACTGGACAGCAACAACAATTTAGGTCAACCTGTTATTACATATTATCTGGATTAACAATGTATTACAAGGCAAAAAACCATATTTAATCTGTTTATAAGAAGCAGTAAGATGCTTAACAAAAGAATCATATTATATTTTTAGGCTTCCAATTGAATTACCAAAACCCCAGAATAATGGTTTTAGCGCTTCCATGTTAACTTACATGGTTAAAGGTTTGAGCCTTGCTAGATAGGAGGTGAGAGTGGTGTTTCAACAGTTAATTGGAATATACTCAAAACTTCTGCTAAATTTTTATGAAATTATTGTTTTGAATTTAAACAGTGGACATTTAGAAATCTCTGGAAGGATTTCATGTTAGGGAAATTGTGTACTTCTGAGTGGATTTTCCAAGTTTGCCAATCAATTCCCCCCAAAAAAATCTCTTTGTGAGTTGAGGATGAATTTTTGGTCCATTTTTTTCCTGAGATATTTGAAGTAAGTCAACATTTTCCTAGTAATTGAACATTTGTCTTTTCAATTTCAACTGTGTCTAATTCTATACCCAAAATATTAATAATTAATTTAATGTGAATCAATTATTTTTATAAGTTTACAAGAGAATTGCTAACTTATTAAGTTTATACTGCCCAATAGGATTCCTATCCAATATGTTCACTCAAGTCCAGATTTTTCATAAAACCAATTTTATTATTTTTAAAAAATGTCAGGAACTTTTCTTTAAATCAAAACTCCAAACTAGAACTATATCAGCATTATAGCTGCTTTGATCAGCATTCTTTCTTTGCAAATGCTAAAATAAGGATGTGGGTGTAATTGGGAGGCATGCATTTGATTCTACCTGAATGGAAATTCCCCTATTGAACTAGCAGATAGGTAGATTTCCTGGAGTGTCTTTTTAGGTGCTTCTATTATAAACATTTTTCAGATCAGCTGATGGGTGATAAGGAGCTCTTTATATAGATTATAAAACATTGCCCAAAGAAGTGAAAAACATATGCAAATTTGAGCACATAAAAATGCTTTTTCGATTTAATACATTTTTCAAACGAATGGCTTGAATCGAGACTTAAATATTCTATATATGTTTATTTATAGGAATATCCTTATATTTTGTAAAATATAGCATTAATAATATTGTTTTCCTTGTGATTTCAGAACATCTATAGCTGAATACATTAAAGCTATATCTCATAGATAGCTAATATATGTTTTTCTTCCCGATTCCCCAAATTTAATGGTGGAGCGAGGAAGCAATAGGCACAGCTTTACAAATTATTATAAAAAATTCACTGAGATGCATTAATACACAATATGCTCCAACCTATACTGCTCAAAAATTACAGTAGATATTATTTAGACATACATGTTATGAAACTGCAAAGGGCATGATGAGTACCAGAGAAAATTACTACATATGTAATTGAGCAAATTGCTGTATATATTACATGTCTTGGTCATACCTAGGTTAGAAAGCTATTTAGAGCTTGCTGCTTCAGCCACAGACTGTTTATTCCTCACATAATGCTAATCACAGTGATTGTGCCTGTCTCTGTTATGTCTGGCAAAGCAACGTGTAAGAAGTCAGCTCTGGCCGGGACAGCCAGTTGAAAACACATGGTATATATATAAAAAAATCCATTTAGCTAGGTTGCCTTTTCCAGGCCCTTTATTAAGGGTCCCAAATTGTTGGAAATAAAAAAAAATCTCAATGCCTGGGTATCTTTTGATATTTGCCAATTTTAATTTGATATCTGGAAAAATTAAAGCAAATGATTATTTTTGTATTGTTTAAATACATTACCTTTTTATTGCTTTTTTCCCCTTGCCATCATATTTTTGGCTAATTTTACTCCCCAGAGAGATGAAATATGCATCAAGTAGCTAAGGGGTCATGGCTTCTGGTAGACCCACTTCATAATAAACATGACACCCTCCAAGCCTTGCCACATAGGCTTTTCCCAGAGAAGAAAGTGTGGGTCTTTAGGGTAGCTACTGGGCTCCATACAACAGGAACCACATGAGTAACTAGCATTCTAGTCTTAGGTACTTGTTTCAGAAAAATCCTCTCTCTCTGACAATAGTCCCATTTAAGGAATGATCTCTTATGAGTTAAGGACAAGTTCATACTGAAATAGAAATTTTGTTAGACTTAAGCCCATTTTATAGCTAGAAAAGCCAATGCAAAAGATTTCACTTCTCTGAAGTCATGTATTGAGCTACTTTGTGAGGAAAACTACAATTCACCATCAATCACAGAGACCTAAAATACTCTTTTGGTTGTTGTTGCACTCTAAAGATAAAGGGTATATCCACTCAGAATTGAATGCTTAACATGATTTATTTAAGAATGCAATTTATAGCCAATTGACTATTTTAGAAATTAACAACAACCTAACTTAGTCAAAATTGGTCTTAAGCTTTTGAGAGTAATACCACTAATCTCATTTGGTTGACAGCACTTGCATTTATTGCCCTAATATTAAAGATCTATATAGTTGTGGTGTTACTTAGAGCATTTACAATATATTGCCTACCATATTTCCAAAATGTTTTGTCCTTTTAAATTCTAGCCATATGACAAGTTGTTTTTGTAATATGTGACTAGAACATTTAAACTTTAATATCTCTATATGTTTTATAATTCCATGCATTTATTGCCACAGTGTAAACAGTCTAATGTAAAATGGTTACCTAGGTTTTTCCATTGATATCCTACCCAATATGATACTGTTGTTATATATTTCTTGGTGTTTCTCTTTATTATTCTCCCGGATATTAACTGTTCTATCTTAAAGTATTTAATTCTATGGTGTGAACCTTAATCCCATTTCAGAGCACTCACCTCTGTGTCATGTTGTCACAATTCACTCCTAAGTCTAAGTCTGGGGTGGGGGATACTTGCTGCCCCACCCTTTTTTTATAAATAAAATACTTTTTTTTTTTTTAACAAATTTGTTTTGCTTGTTTTATATATGTGCATATATTTATTATATATACATATTTGCTTTTATTTAACAAAATAACCACATTCTGAATTTATCATGTATTGGAAAAACAAGTCTTTATTCATTCAATGAGCAGACCATGCAGATTTCCATAAAATGTAGTGCCATGTTGGCCAAGGCTCTGTGCAAACAACCATCTATTGTAAAATGGTAGGAGAATAACTGTGAACCTCTTTTCTAACCAATAAAATTCATAAGTGGTACATTGT
Source organism: Cheirogaleus medius (assembly GCA_008086735.1). NCBI lineage: Eukaryota > Metazoa > Chordata > Mammalia > Primates > Cheirogaleidae > Cheirogaleus > Cheirogaleus medius. The sequence goes on along the minus strand of VBSM01000361.1, from coordinate 52,234,182 downwards.
AACTCGGTTTGCAATATTTTTTCCCAATATTTTCTTAAAGCTTCATGTATGGAAAGTGTCTTTGTTTTCACTCCATTTTGCATTTTGCCAAGAAAAAGTGACAAAACAGTACTTATCATCTTCCTTCAAAACATATGGCATGTGCCCACGGAATATTAAATGATCTTTTACAATGACAACAAATGTTGTGATATTTCATCTGAAACTCTCAGAATGTAAGGTTTCTTGAGGCAGGCAGGAAAAGCAAAAAGATAGTTCAGGAGGATTGGTTTGCTGGTGGAGATGGTGATGAAAACATATGCTACTTCAGATCTGAAGGAGTACTGTGTATATATGTATGTATAAGTGGGAGTGGCAGAAAAAACATATTATTTGGACTTGGAGGTCTTAAGTAAGATTCTGTAGCCAGTTTTGTGTCCTCTGGTTTGAAAAAGACAAGAAATTGAATTTACAAGATTAGGTTGTCTTTAACTTTTTTTCTGTTTTCTCTCACTATAGGCAGAAGAATTTTCCAATGATCCCAGGTCACTGAGAAGAGGGCTTTCCACTTTTTTCTCTTTCTCTCACAAACTTCTATCCAGGAAAGAAGGAGTCTTTTATTTGATCTGTATGGCTGGGAGAAGGAGCTGGGCGTGTGTAACTTGGTCTTTTTCTAGTTGCTCTCAAATCTGCCTGCTCCAGCTGAATGTATTTTGCTCTGATAAGCATACTTTCTTTAGGTCCAGACCTGCCTTCTAGAGGCAGTGCTGCAGATCCATCCCTCTTGTTCCTCACTGTCAGGGCTCTCCATCGTAATTGGTCTGATAAAAATATCTACTCGGCAGACCCAAGCTCTTGGTGGTCCCAAGGTCTAGACTGTAGGTGGAAGTGGGGTTGTGAAGTGGAAGGTTATCACATTTATGCCATAGGTTAAGCCATAATCTCTCCTGCAATTAAAAAAAATTTTTTACCAACAATAAAGCTGATATCTCAATCTCTATCTGTCCATGTTTGGAGTTTGTCATTTAGTTGGCTTAGAACACAGAGGAGAAATTCACATTACTATTTACCACTCCTCAGTACTCCAACATTTACCATAGAATTGAATGATATTTGATATTCATATTCATATTCCAAACTAGTAGTTGCTATTAATAACAGATCCCTGAGAACAAGTTTTTTTTAAATGTCACTACACTCCTTCCATATTAATGTTTATTTAGATAGTAAAAGCAATCCAAATAATATTTCCAAAAATTTTTTATTTTTATTATTTTTATGTCAAAATATTAAGGGCAGTACGGATATTTCTGTTACATGGATAACTTGTGTAATGCTTAAGTCAGGGATTTTAATGTGCCCACCACCAGAATGGTCTTCATTGTACCTGAAAGGTAAGTTTTTACCCCTCATGCCCCTCACCTTGTCTGGGCTTCCAACGACCTTGCTATCACTTTGTGCCTGCATGTGACCATTGTTTGGTTCTCAATTATTAGAAAGTATATGTGGTGTTTGTTTTTCCATTTCTGAGATACTTCCCTTAGGAGAATGGTCTCTACACCCTTCCAAATTGCTCCAAAGACATTATTTCATTCTTTTTAATGGCTGGGTAGTACTCCATGGTATATATTATATATGCCACATTTTCTTTATCCACTCATGAATTGATGGGCACTTAGGTTGATTCCACATCTTTGCAATCATGAATTGTGCTGCAATAAACATTTGAGTGCAGGTGTCTTTTTTGATAAAATGACTTTTTCTTTCAATAAATACCCAGTAGTGGGACTGCTGGATCGAATAGTAAGTCTACATTTATTTCTTTGAGGAATCTTTGTACTGTTTTCCATACAAGTTTACTAATTTGCAGCCCCACCAACAGTGTATAAGTGTTCCTTTCTCTCTGCATCTATCCCAGCATCGGTTGTTTTTTACTTTTTGATAATGGCCATTCTGACAGGGTTAAGGTGATTTATTAATGTGGTTTTAATTTGCATTTCCCTGATGATTAGTGATGTTAAGCATTTTTCCATGTTTGTTGGCCATTATTTGTTTATCTTCTTTTGAAAAACTTCTGTTCATGTCTTTTGCCCACTTTTTAATGGGGTTGTCTTTTGCTTGCTGATTGGTTTGAATTCTTTGTAGAATCTAGATATTAGCCCTTCACCAGATGTATAGTTTGTGAATATTTTTCCCATTCTATAGATTGACTATTTGCTCTGTTGATTATTTCTTTAGCTGTGCAGAAGCCTTTTAATTTAATTAAGTCCCATTTATTTATTTTTGTTGTTGCTGTAAGACCTTTGGGGTCTTAATCACAAATCCTTTGCCTAGGCTGATGTCTAGAAGAGTTTTTCCTACATTTTCTTCTAGATTTTTTATAGTTTCACACTTTACATTTTAGTCTTTTATCCATCAAGAGACAAGGGTCCTATTTCATTCTTCTGCATGTGGCTATAGAGTTTTCCCAGCATCATTTATTGAATAGGGCTTCCTTTCCTCAGTGTATGTTGCTGTCTGCTTTGTTGAAGATCAGTTGGTTGTCAGTAGATGGTTTTATTTCTGAGTTTTCTATTCTGTTCCATTGGTCAATGTCTCTACTTTTATACTAGTGATATGCTTTGGTTACTATATAGTCTTTTAGTATAATTTGAAGTCAGGTAATTTGATGCATCCAGATTTGTTCTTTTTGCTTAAGATTGCTTTGGTTATTTGGGCTCTTTTTTGGATCTAAATGAAGCTTAGAATTGTTTTTTCTAAATTTGTGAAATATGATATTGGTATTTTAATGGGAATTGCATTGAATCACCTTGGGCATTATAGATATTTTAACAATGCTGATTCTACCAATCTATGAGCATGGAATGTTTTTCCATTTGTTTGTGTCATCTATAATTTCTATAATTTCTTTCATCAATGTTTTATAGTTCTCCTTGTAGAGATCTTTTACTTCCTTGGTTAAGGATATTCCTAAGTAGTTAATTTTCTTTGTAATTATTGTAAATGGTATTGAGTCCTTGACTTGACTCTTAGCTTAACTATTAATAGTGTATAAAATTGGTACAGATTTGTATATATTGATTTTGTAACCTGAGACTTTGCTGAATTTATTTATCAATTCTAAGAGTCTTTGGGTGGAGTCTTTAGGGTTTTCTACATACACAATCATATCATCAGCAAACAGGGATAGTTTGACCTCTTCTTTCCTGATTTGGATTTCCCTTATTTCTTTCTCTTGCTTGGTTACTCCAGCCAGGATTTCCAGTACTATGTTCAGTAGAAGTGGTAACCTTAGGCACCTCTGTCTTGTTTCAGTTCTTGGTGGGAATGCTTTCAACTTTTCACCATTCAATATAATGTTGGCTGTGGGTTTTTCATATATGGTATTTATAATTATGAAGTATGGTCCTTCTATGCCTATTTTGTTGAGGATTTTATCATGAAACAGTGCCATTTTAGCAAATGCTTTTTCTGCATCTATTGAAATGATCATGTGGACTTTGTTTTTGCTTTTGTTTATGTGGTAAATCACATTTATTGATTTGTGTATGTTGACCTATCCTTGCTTCTCTGGGATGAAACCCACTTGATCATGGTGGATCTTTTTGATGTGCTGTTGAACTTGGTTTGCTAATATTTTGTTGAGGCTTTAAGTATACTTTAAAATTATAATCAATCTTCTAACTCACATTTCCTCCATTATAAAGTATCAATTGAGAGGTTTATAATGCTTAATGAAAGATAGGAGAAAAAAACTTTTGTGTTAAATTAATAATACTATTAATATCATTATATTAATTAATTTAATTTCTATGAAAATTAATATTCCACAGAGAACTCAGGCATCTGTGATAAAGACATGGCTGCTACTTCTCACTGACTACTTTTGACACTTTGGAATTAACAGACTGAATACTTTCACTGGTAAGCAAATTATTTCAAAAGAAAAAGACATTCTTTCGTTCATCAAATATGTACCAAGAAACAACCATGTGCTAGGTATTGTTCTAGGTTCTGGGGTTACATCAGTGAAAATATAGACCAATATCTAGGAATTTTATTCCAAGAAACTCACATTCTAGTGGTAGGGAAGATATAATAAATAGTAATTACTATATATAAGCACTTTTAGTATTTTAGAAAGTGGTAAGTATTAGGGAAAATAAATATGGCTGAGCAAGGATGATTGGGTAGGAGTTACAATTAAAGTAGATTGGTCAGGGTAGACCGCATTAAGGAGGTATTTGAGCAAAGACTTGAATGAGGTGAAGAAGGAACCAGGTAGACATCAGTGAGAAAGAGCATTCCAAGCAGTTGGTACAGCCATTGCAAGGGCCCTGAAGAAAGACTATATGTGTAGATGTTTGAGGAAGCAGAAGGAGGCCAGTGTGGCTAAGGGGGTGGGTGGGTGGGGGGGAGGATAGAAGTAGGGATAAAGGATAAACAAAAAGAGGGAGGGAGAAAGGAGTGGTAGAAAATATGACCAGAAAGAGATTGGATAGCAAGTTGTTGTATCCTATAGGCATTGTGAGAATTTGAATATTTCTCTGAGAGAAATAGAAAGCCATTGGAAGATTTGAGAGAGAAATAATATTTGACATTGTTTAATAGAATCATCTGGCTGTTACCTTGAGAACAGACTTCTGGAAGATAAGAATGCAAGGAGGAAGTCTAGTTACGAGGTTGTTGTTAATATTAAGGTGAGCAATGATGATGGATAGATCATATGCTAGCAGAAGTGGTTGGATTCTTGATAGAAATTGAAAGCTGAGCCAAAATGGTCTGCTGATGAATTGATTATAAAGTGTGAGATAAAGAGATGGGTCAAGGATGGCCCCAGGATTCTGGTCTAACCAAGGATAGATTTTCCATTTACTGAGATGGGGAAAGTGATGGGCAAAACAGGTTAGGAAGGACAAGATAAGGAATATAGTTTTAGATATCTTAAATTTGAAATGTTCATTAGAAATCTCAGAGAAGGTGTTGAATATGCTGTTGATATGTGAGTCTGGAGTTCAGGGGAAAAGCTTGGGCTGAAGACATAAATTTGAAAGTCATACATATAAAGATGATTCTCAATGCTTGTAAAAAGGAGACTTTCCAAAGTCCTCTGAAAGGTGAGCTTTTCTTCTAAGCCAAGTTTGAGACTCCAGAAAGGTTAGCATTTTAAAAGGGAACCATTGAATGATGAACATTTTCCCACTGAAGTGACATTAAAAGAAAAAAATACCCTTCAATATGATACACATCTCACCTCTGCAGGTAAAATGCAAAGGATTCAGATAATCCAGAGTTAATTTAGAAAACTCAGTGTCAAGCAGGCAGCACCTTCCACCATCAGAAGTTCTCTTCAATTCTTTGCAACTGCCTCATACTTTGTGTCTTTGCTGTTTGTGACCATGCCCTAGACTGGCTTGCAGCCAAAATCAGAGGTCTTGCAGCTTCTGTAGTCAGAAGGAAAAAAAAATGACTATTCTGTTTAATAGTCACACTTGCTCATCTTTTGTAACTCATTTATATATGGTACAAAAGTAGTTATTAGATACTACACTATGGGCTTGAAAGGGTTAGTTTCTCCAAAGAGCCCAATGTAATCCTAAGGAGTTTCCACATTGGGAGAATCTGGCTCAAAATAACAATCTACACAAGACTTTCTGAGTCAGAAACCTATTTAAAGAAGAGAGTGCTAAACATTAGTTCCAATAAATACTGGTAACTCTTTTGCATTGAGCATACCACAATAGAAAGGGGGAAATAACTATCTTTAGATCACAAGGCAAGATGTGTACAGAGAAGGTAAAAACCTCTGAGTTCCTGCCTTTAGGCTGGGTGGTCAGGCCCTCCCGACAGGAGGGCGATTGACAACTGAGTGACACTAGTTCTAACACTGTGAACCTGACTCTCCCTCTGATTTACCTCCTTGGCACAGAGTCATGTAATATCATTACTCCTGAGAGAGTGGCCAGGATCAGGAGCCTTAGAAATACTGCTTTGGTTTTTAGTGTCCATCAAAAAAGAATACTAATTTTTTTAAATGCAGAAAACAAGATTTTTGACAAACCTAAACTTAATGTAACTTTTCTTGAAGAACTTATTCTTAAAACAGTCACAAAGATATTTTCTGTTACAGTAAGTGCCCTCGTTCACAAAGATTTGAGAACACCAAACAGAGAGATGAGTATAAAATACACATTTCAGCACCTGGCCTGGGTGGAAAGCCAAAGGTCAATGGCTTGGAAGATTATGAGCTGATATCACTGTGAAAGGTGAGGAGAGAGACCTGGTCCATGCTTTTGGGAGTGTGCCTGGCTTTCCTCCCTCTAAATGCAAATGCAGACTCTGTGAACTGCTTTTCTTCCCCTGTTCTGTTGCACACCTTGTCTGAATGGGGACTTTGATCTGAGCATGGTGGGAGAACTGAGGTCTTGGTTGATGGGAACCAAAAGAGCATTAGGCATGAGTCTTGGCAACAGATTGTCCCTTCCCACTGAGTTTTCAGCCACACACATGTGCACTACTTGAGAGCATATCACTGGTGAGCTGGCGATCTCTTCCTTCAGAGAGCGCAAGCTGGGAACAACTTTTCTCATTTACATAGAGTAGAGGGAATACTAATTAAATATGGAAATCCGCTAGATATCCATCTATCTTCATAGTCTGTGCTTTCACCAGGTAGATGGGTGGAGGGAGGAGGGAAGAGTGCTGAGTCAGGAGACTGTCTAAGGCTCTTCCTTCCAGCTCACAGGACGCTGGCTTTGAGGATTTAGGCAGTGATTTTTAGTTGACTCACTTTCTCATTATTTAAAACAGCTTAGTCTGGAGGTGAGTACCCTGTGTTTTAGGTCCTCGTGTTTCTAATGTCCACAGAATCCTGTTTTCCAAACAGCAAACCTACTGAGGAGTTTTATAAGAGCTTTACAGCCCCATTTCTGGCATACTGTACTGATGCCTGGATGTATTTGATTAAATTTCCCTTAATGGGTCACAAAGGTGTCCCTCAGGTCCTCAAGGGTAATGTTAGGAATAGAGCAGCCTTTGGAAACTGCCACCAAGTGAATAAAGGGTTGATCTGATTTTTTTTAAAGCACTCACTTGCTCTCTCCAGACCTCACATGTTTGTTAAATTGGGAAAGCTCAGCGGGTGGTGTGTCTGAAATCTTTTTTTTTTCTATTTCTTTTGCACTTGATACTTGAAACTGACACAAAGACAACTGAAGCTGCTTGGTCACATTTCCTGTCTCAAAACAGAGGGCTGCTTCTGTTCAAGAGTAAACCGGTGTGAAGCAGAGTAATTGGTCTCTAAGTAGTCCCGCCCCTGTCTCCAGGACGGAGATTTTAGTTAAAAGGCCCTGGGGTCTGTGCCTCCAGCTACTGAAAAACTCTTATCTACTTGTAGTACAAGTGGGAACTGCCTAAAGAAAAACATGAAGTATTCTTTTAATTAATGATTGAATGCATGCTATTTGCACTTTCCTCTCTGTAGAAAGAGAATATACACTAGCCTTCCCACAGTGAGTATTTACTCACATTCCATCTGCATCTTCTTTCCTCTGTGGGAGCCCAGCCCAAGGTTACCTTCAGAGCTTGTCACATGGATCAGCTGACTCTATCTCACAACTAACTAGCTTTCAGCTGACTCTGGGCTCCGAAATTCCTAGTTTGGGCTGTTTGGCCCTCCTAGTTTATGCTTTATGCTTTATGCTTTCCAATTGGGTCCTTTGCCTTCTGCTTTCATGTAACCTGCTCATTGTCTTCAGCCATGTTTATCTGCTTCTTCCCCAGGCTGTCCCCAGGCTAAGCCATCTATAGCCCTTAGTGTAGTTCAGCTCTTGCAGATGAAATGACCTGCATGCATGCTGGTCTATATTTTTTTCCAATATTCAAATTAAATAAAAGCCGTCCTTCTCCAAGGAGCTTCTGATCATATAGCAAAGGCTCCGCTGACTTATTTAATCCTGTCTCACCAGCGCGTTCTTCATATCTGATGAAATCCACGGTGGCCTGGAACTCTGTCTTCTGTCCTCTGCCTGCATCCCCTAGAGGTTCCCCTAGAGGTGCACTTCTCACACTGGCTGCTCTGGGTGACCAGGAGAGACTTAACGATGGTAATTATACCTCTTGATTTTCTCTCCAGGACCCTGTACAATGCCTGGCGATAAATCTTTTTGGATAGAAGAAGACAAAGAATATCCTTCTTAGTGCCTTAGATGTTTATTTAATCAGAGGGCAGGGACTCTGGGGGAGGAGATGGGACTGAGCCTAGGGGTCCCATAGCAAGACTGAGAACTGAAGATGAGAGTAGTGTCCTGCAACCCACGTTACTCTTTCCCCAGTCTTGTCCACCTTCTGTTCTGTTATTACACGAGCCACCTTGGGTTGTCACTGGGGCTGGAGTCAGGGATTAGAAAGGAAGAGGGAGGAAGGCAGGGAAATCTTAAGGGGAGACAGCAGGGGAAAAGGATTTTCTGAGGCGGCCACTCAGGGTATATGGAAGGTGGGTTTATGTAAATCAGGAGCTACTTGTTTGCAGAATATTCACAGATAAGAGGCCTTGATTTCACCAGATGCAAGACATAGCCCATTACTGGGGTCCTCCCCTCACTCCCTCACAGAACTCTGCTCTGTGTGAAACTATCTCTACCTTTCTGGTCCTGTGTTCCCTTCGAACAAAGGCCCACAATTGCCCTAAGCTAGGCTAGATCTGGGATATACACAGTCTTTGACAACTGTCTCCTTTGGAGAGATTTGGTATTCTCCAAGTATTAGCATTCTTAGCCTTTCTGAGCCTGGGAACTTTCCTAATCCAACACATGTTGATGGGTGGTCCTTAATTGCACCTCCCATTTGGGCTCACTGGGTTTCAGCAAATCTTATTCTTAAGTGGTGCTAGAAGAGTGGGGCTAGAAGAAAGGACAATGCATTTTGATTATTACCTTCTCTAGTTTGAACTTTTCATAGGAAAGAGACAGAACTCGTTGATTACTAAACCTTGAGGTCATCTGGGCCTTGTATTTTGAATTCATACAGTGAAAGTATTTATTTTTTAAAAAAGGGGAAGAAAATCCCTACTTGCATGCTTCAGCATTATAAGAACTCATTTCATGTTTATAATTGTTAAATTCAAAAAAATTGAATGAACCTTTCAAAGTGAGTAATTTTTTATTTGAATTCTACATGCTTATGTATTATGTAACAATTAGTAATGATGTGATGGATAATTTTCTTTGGAACAGTTCCTGATTCCATTACTCAACTACTCGATCGACCAGTAATTATGAATCATATCTTTAATTAGCTGCTGCTCTTCAGAAACATATGAAAGCCAAGGGCATAAAGTAATTGGCATAAAAGTTTTCCTAATTAATTTATCTGTCCGTGTAAGTAACCAGGGCTAGAGTCTGGGGATCATTTATAACTCCGGGAAGGCCAGCCCTAAAACTCACTGTCGAAAGAGATTTATATTTGTGAATTATAAAAAGACAACAAGCCACAAAATTGCATTATCCCCCAACTCTAACAATACAGCCCATAATGTGCTATTCAGAGATGAGCAAAAAGTTCCTATTGATCCAATTCATTTTCATCATATCCTCCAGTGAATCTTTCAAATCTCTCTTGCCTTTTCCTCATTCAACATTGTAACAGTAATCAAGCACATTAAGCAATTCATTAAACAACAGCCCCGCTGACCACAGGGAGTACTGCAGCTAACATTCATTAGGCAGCCAATAACTTTATTTAAGTAGCAAAGGGCTTGGGAGTAAAAACCAACTCCTTTGTCTCTGTATGGAAATGCACGTCTCAGCAATGATCAAGGCTCACACCCTCTGGCTCACGAGGTACTTTCAAATGAAGTTCTATCTCCACATGAAGTCAAATTAGTATAGGGTTGAGGTGTCCCGATTATATCCTCTCCTTGCCAAAAAGGTAGTCCAAGATTTAGATCACTGCCGAGCATGGCTATGGAAGATTTATGTCTAGTGTAGAAATGGAATGTTCAAATATTGATATTTGGGTGCCAGATTTTCAAATCTGACTTTAAAAATGCTAAATGACATGAGAGCTAGCATGTTTGCATGGCTTCAGAGAAACTTGGCTGGCTTTGTGTGGTTAATAAAAGTGATGGATGAATTTTCCTTCTTGACAACAGAGAAAGAACTGAAATAACAAAAGCAAGCAGCACAAATTGTTTCTTCAAGCCACAATTAATTAAAGGCATCCTAGAAAAGTCCTACTCATCCCTCTGAGGTATGGGAGGAGTCCTGGGGAGAATGGAAAGGAGGAGGATACTGAAAAAGTGTGCCTAAGACTGAACTTTTCAGAGGCACCCAGCCAGTGTCACTGGGGGCTGGCACTCCTGCATAGGTGTCCCTCTTGCTTTTCTTTAGCTGGTGAATTTTTCTTTATAAAGTAGCTTGAGAACATTGTTACATAAGTTAAAATTGTATGTAGGTGGTATAAATAACACCATCCATGGTTCAAAGGATTTATTTTCAGAAAGGAATTTTTTTTCCTTGAGAGGACCAAGGGAAATCCCTTTTTACAAGGCATTATTTTATTGCCTCAAGAGTCTCTAGAAGAAATATATAAGAAAGTTTCATTTCTAAGACTTTCCCTCCCCCACCTTTAAACAGTGGGCTGTCCGGATTAACCCTTATTTGATAAATTTTCCTCTTAATTCATGAAATGCTCTCTTCTTCTAAACATTTTGTCTCATGGGTAAGGTGTTGGCATCACTTTTTCTAGCCTGTATTTATTGATTAAGGTACTGACATTATGCCATCAGTAAATAAAATTGTCTTCGTTTTAGATTTTGCTCTGTGGTACCACTAATAAAAGAAGGGTGTATAGCAGAATTGAAGTATGATTTCCTCCCCCTGCCTGTCACATTGGAGATCTGGGTTCAGAATGGGGCTCATCCCCATGCAAGGGTCATTTCTGAGATCATTCTCTGAGTTTCTGACAAGATTATATATAAGGCATGAAGCAGAGCAAGACCCTAGGTTAGAACAGAGGGAAAGGAGGTCTTGGAGACCAAGATTCAGAGCTGGGCAAGAATAAACTATCATGGTAATGCTTATCACCTTTAGAGAAAGTGCTTTAAAACAGAATTAACAAATGCAAATTTTACTGCCTCATGGGTTAACAACTAAGTCAATTTTGTACTCTTAAAACATTTACTTGAAATACATTTTGAGACTATTAACATTCTACTTTTTGGTCATGATGATTTACATATAGGATTTTAGGTTTCAAAATATAGCAAATTTGTGGGCCCCCTCAGTTGTACTGCCAGTGCTGCTACGTTCAGGCTGTGGCTGACAGCAAAGAAGAAGGAAAAGGAATTATAGTGTGTCAAAGACAGTATTGTTGAAGACAGAAATCAGAGTGAAATGTGGCTCTGCCCGAGATTTAAATCCCTTTTAACCATGAGCTGTTGTGGTTGAATTCATTTTTAATGGGAATATGTTGAATATAGTCATATTCTCTCTCTCTGGGTAATTCCATAGTGCTGTGTTACTTTCTTGCCTTAATGTTTAGAAACATCACAGATAATCATTCAGGAGTCTTAATAAAAATGTTTAGGGATGGTCAAAAGTTCCTTTGAAAGAAATATTTTTAAAAAACTCCAATCTTTGGCCTTTGTACTGTTTAATAATAGAAAAGGCTAACATTGAATTCATAAAAAGTGCTATACATTCTAGGCACTGTGATAACAGCTTTGCTTGTAGTATTTCATTTAATTCGGTCAATTATACAATGAGGCAAGTACTATTATTTTTTCTATTTTATCATTTATGAATCTGGGAATTAGAGGATTCGTAAGACTCTTCCCAAATTCACTGATACCTGGAGCTGGCCAGTATTTGTTTAAGAGAGCCAACTGTACATATCTCTCCTCAATTTCTGTATTTAGTGAGTTCATAGTGGTAACTTGCATTGGCCATAGTGGGAACATTTACACCATGGAAATTGGGAAAAGCTACAAATCAGGGTCCCCACACTCAAAAAGGCAGTTACTAAACAGTTGCCAGCACACTGCTTCCAAGATCATGCAGGTAGTAAATGGAAGGGTCAGAATTTGAAACTGAGTTTGATTTAGAGTCCATATTTTTTAGTGGTATATTAAATTGCTGCATTGAATTATCACTCAGTTCATGACATTTAATGAACATTTTTCCCCCTACAAAGTACTGTGTTTCATACTTTAGAGTTAATTTTTTTTTAAATCTGTGTTTATTTAGGGGAACCAAATACCAAACTGGGAATACATTTAAGGACATCTGTCCCCCTGCAGTCTGGTCAGAGCCGTTGGGAGGGCAGACTCTGTTTAACAGTGCCAGGTTCCCTAGCCATAGGGTCAGAGGATAAATGAGGTTATTTTTAAGATTCTCCAGCTAGATGTTGACAGGCTAGTCAGATCACAGAGGAAAGGGATGTTAGATTTACTGAAGTGGGAAATAATAAAATCAAAACAGGGGCAGAGACACAGATTAGATATTACCTATGTGCAATGATTGGTACCGGCCACTGCAGGGGTAATAACAATAATAATAAGAAGCTGTTAAGTTTTTATTTTGTAGATGTGTTATAAGTATTGTAGTTATGTTTAAAGGATTTCTTATCTTTTGCAGATACTGGTATGGAAATATTTACAGATGAAAGGATATGATCTCTGCAATTTGTTTCAAAATAATCTGGGAATAGGAGAAATAGGGGATAGGTAGGAGTATAGGTGAAACAAGATTAACCATAAGTATATATTTTCTGAGGCTAGGTAATGGGAACTTGGAAGTTCATTTTACTATTCTCTCAGTTTTTTCATTTGTTTTGAAATGTTCTATAATAAAAAGTAAAACAAGCAAATAAACAACAAACTAACCATTGAAACACAAAGGTGCAATTTGGTGCTATAAGACTAAAGTACAAAACTTATGACAAACCTATGCATATCTAAGTTTACAGATATTAAAATATAGTAACAAAATCTCAATGGGAACTAAGTATGAAATAGTTAATCTTGACAGACCCTATTCTATAGTAAATAAGACTGAATAAAACAGTAATATAAGACCAAGAAGGGAAATTTCAAAATGTTAGATAGTTATTTATGTCTAATGGCTGAAATTTATATATCAAGCATTTTTAGCAAAAACATTCCTTTTTTGTTTCCAGGTACCAGGCAGGACTGTTACACTGGCTTTACTTTTATCAAGTTAATCCTGAAAATTCAGCTTCTTCACAAAAAAGGAAAACAGTGAATTAGATACACCAATGCAACTTTTTCTAAACATTGAGTGTTTATATAGCATCTTCTATAGATTTCTACCAAAGGCCACTGTGAAGGCCACTACATTAAAACACAAATGGCCATTATTTGTTATCCAAACATACATATTTTAAAATGGCAATATTTTAATAGTACTAAACAGCTGCAACATTCAATAATAAAACTTTAAAGTCAACTTTTAAAGTAAATTGTTATATAAGTTTGAAATCTTTCTCCCTAACAATTATCTTTTCCATTATTGATGAAGCTTCACTCTCCTTTTCTATGCAGTTCTTGGTAGATTTTTTTTTTTTTAACTCACCAATCTCATCTTAACCTGGAGCTACCATGTTCTCTGAACTTTGACAGCCCTGTATTTGAGGCAAGCTTGGGGATAAAGACCCAATCTCTTTTCTCTCAGCTTGGGCACCGACTTGTCTTGGTCTCGGCCACATACGATCATCACTTCACTTAGATTGTTAGAACTCACTAAAAGAAGGTCTTAACTTTCAGCCCGTCAGTTGGCTAAAGAAGTTTATGCTGCTCCTCCAGTTCTTTGGCCTTGCATTTCTCCATGAAGCCAACAGTATTTTTCCTCTTTAGAGCATGGAACTGGTGGCAATGTTGCCACAATGTGAGAGAAGTATTTTTCTACTTCTTTTTCTTTTTGAAAGAATTCAGTCCAACTTTTCTTCCCCAAACTCTCAGAGGAAAAAAAAAAGTCATTTATTTTAAATTTGCAAACATCTTTGTTTTCTTTTAAGAGCCACAACTTATTTGGTGGCTTTTTTGGGTCAGGCAGTCTGCTGGATGCTTTAAATACATTAACATTTAGCATTCAATTATTATGTCCCTCTTTAATATAAGAAACTAGGGATAAGGGAGACAAAGATGGAGTATAATAACTTGTCCAACCAAGATTACCGAAGTAGTAAATACTGGAGGCAGAATTAGAATCGGTGTCCCCTGACTGAAGCCTGGATTAGTTCCTGTTGTCTCACAGATTATCTAATTAAATGTTTCTCAGCTTGTTCTCCTTAACAATAGTTTTCGGCTCTGTCCCTGCTTAGTATGAATTACACCCAAATAGCAAAGTTTATTTAAAAGGAATCAGAAAAAAAATTGCTTTCTTCGTAGGGGTCATTATTTTATAGTGGTCTTCAAATAGCAACTTATTTTCACTGCAGCACTTAGTTAATTATTAGCATGGTAGCTTAATATTTGTTGAGCTGTCTTGTTTTGAACTAGGTAATAAAACAAGATCCTACAACACAAGTTCTGTCTTTAAGATGTTTATAGGAGCATGTAAATATGACATACTCTTCCTTCTCCCCCATGTTAACTTCATGAGATTAGCTTTCAAATTGTATTTCCGCTTTGCACTTTAAAAAAAGCCTTTAAAGACAAAGTGAATGCCACCGGAAAATGGTAATTGGTGAATGACTTAAGGCAAGTGAGAGTCCTTATTCCCCTCCCCTGGACTGGTAAGGTTGTCTGCACTGGGAGTAAGAATGGGAGGATGAATGGCCCCTGTACATAGTGGAGAGTGAAAAAAGGTGCAGAGGAGAGAGATGTTTTTAGAAGGTCGTGGACTGGAGCGCAGGGGCAGTGGTCTAACTGGTGTGAGAGCTCTAGGAATTAGACTGTACAAGTCAGATGGCTTGGAAGTAGAACCAAGGAGTCAAACATTTTAAACCAGGAGCTTGTCCAAGACAGTTACTTTTTATAGTCATTTAAAAATTTGCTTGGGTGAAAGATTAAAAGTAAGGAAGTCATTAAGAATAAGGATTGAAGGATAGAGGGACAGAAATCCAATTATGGACAAATCTTCATTTAGAAGTGAGGTTTTAGAAATTGTGACTTTCAGAGATAGTACAAGAAAGCAGAATTTGGGGATCACATGGCTGTTGGTGAAAAAGAGACACGTGTGTGATCATTTATGGTAGCAATGATTCTAAGAACCAGAATCTCAGAAGCGCATAGTGAAGAAGAATTAAGAGAAAGAACAAAATTCAGTCTGTGAGCAACTAATTTGGATAGGACACGGGGATTTTCAGCCTGTATGTGGAAGACAGGAGAAGATGTAGCATTGAACAGCAGAGGTGAATATTGCAAGGTAAATCTAGAAGGTAGGAGTTCAAGTCATCAAAAATAAAGCATCTCAGATTGGTTTATAGCTTCCTCTGAGTTAAGATGGACTTACTGTCTATAGTGCCTCACGAGTGGTTGGTATGCCAACATTTTTGTCATATTCCAGAGAACATAAAATGCTTTGTGTTCCTTTTTTCAATGAGATTTGGGATTAAAGACCAATCAAACTGTCCAAGTAGAACAACAATAGGGATTTTTTATTAGTGATAGGGAGAAAATATGATAAAAAAACACCTGGAATAAAACATGTTCTACTGATTAGATATATTCCCCTGACTGCCATATGCACAGAAATACATGAATTACATGTGTATATAAAGCTGTGAATATATCTTGGCATATCTCCTGGAAGAGATGCCAAGTTTTACACATCTATATATACACACATATAGTTACATATATACATACTGCATACAGAGTTGAATTAGGTTGTGTTGAGACGTTTGTGTAGTCCATTAGACACTAACAAGCTATTGAATAAGTAAAAGCAGAACGGTGCCAATTGAACCTTATGTGCTTGATTGGTGGATGTGCAGTCCTGCCTCAAGGCAGGGAGATAGACTCCTGCTTAGCACCAAGCTGTGTACCCTGCGGCACTCGATAAATACTTGTTAAGTGATTGACTAAATGACCTCTCACTGCTCCTTGCAGCCCATCTGCTACATGGCCAGAGTGTGTTCTAAAGGAAGAGAATCTCCAAACAGAGTAGAGAAGGACTGTTTACTATTACGTACATGTGGGTGACTGGAGATACAAAGGGGCAAACGTGTTATCTGCACTCTCTCTGCTCAAATTTCTAATACCAATATAGGTAAAACCCAAGCCCCTTTCTCTTTAATTACTAGAAGTGCCTGAAGATGTCTGTTATGAAACAATGGTCTCTATAACACATGCTTATGGCCAAGGAATTGAGAGTGGCATTACCATATTCCAGTATAAAATTCTATTTCTCCAGTGTGCCTAAGAGCCAAGTGTGAAGCAAAGGAAGACAGTTCTCAGAACAATAAAGATAGGAATTTAGGTGTTCTTTCCAAATGAAAGTCAGAGGTTTTTTTTGTTCAGATCCAAGAGAATATGTTGAGGTATTTTTTTCTCCTCTTTTTCATGTTTGAGACTTTTTTATTGGTTCCAAGATTATTCAGGGATATCTAATATTTTCCACATGTAGTCTTTTTATTTCCTTTTGCTACCATACTTTTCCCATTTTTAATTAGTCTATTGATTTTAAAGAACTGCAAATGCCTTATATAAAACTTTCAATAACATCCTTCTTTGAAGCAATTCTTCTTGTGTGTCATTTATGTTCTACATTTCCACTGTTTTACTTCTAAAGTAATTTATTAATATATAGGTACTACTGAAATAACAGCATCTGGATTTCTGATTGCCTGTTTCATATTTGATGAGAGTTACTCCCAATTGAAAGTATGTGTTTGTCTTCCAGACATCACAAGTAAATTATTTTTAACCAGGGCTTATTTTGCTTTTAAGGTACCATTTATCCATAAATATTATCAGAACATATGGGGGAACTTTCTTTTTTATCAATTTAACTGATCTTAATCCATTACTGTCCACTCTTACAGTATGATCACAAAATTACAGATGTTTCATGAATGATTTTGAATAAATACAACCTCAATAAGTATGTTTCTGAATAAGTGTTCTCTGTTTTTTTTAGTAGGAATAAATGCTTATAGATAACTGATATATTTGCTATGTTCATAACACACACACAATGACACACACAGATAATATCTTCTAAAAAGATATATAGAGCTAATACATTGAATAACATATTTAGCATGAGATTGAGTAGCAAAAATCTATATAATATTACAAAAAGTTTCTTTGTAGATGTCCTAAAAACTTTGATATGACCTTTCCTTTACATCCTTCAGGTAAGTTGTTAGATTTTCCTAACACCAACAAACTTTTGAACACCAACAAACTCTTGGCTCTTTAGAAAAGCTCGCATTTTTAACAATCAGAAATGAAGTTCATAAAGAAATTTTGTATTCAATGAGTCTGCCCATGGTTAGGGTCCCTAAGTCTTACTCAGTTATCCCTTGAAATTTAACATTGTCTTATGGTTTATCTGCCTATGAATGTTTGGAAGACTAACGTATTAACACAAATACATGGCTTATAAAGTCATCAGAATTCTTCTATGAAAGACACAGTACAAATGATTAATCTGGATTTATTTTGAACAAAATGATAACTGGGATAGTGATCATTATGCACTTTTTTAGAGAGAGGAAGTGAAGCCCAGAGGTTTAGGCAGACAGAATATTAGATTTTCAGAGTAGGAAGTTACATCAAAGATCATAGATTTCAATCATGTGATCAGAGAGGCACCCGGAGACCAAATATTCAGTTTGTTTGAGTCTCCATTCAAAAGAATAAGAACACGTATATATTTTCATTGTTTGAAACTGAGTTGGAGGTAACAACCATCTGTAAAAATTTTTCAATATTTCTCTGAATGCATAATTGCTTTATAATGGAACTTTTTCATGTCTTTATTTCAAATCATGACAAGTTTCACCCACTTTGGGCATCTGATTTTAGAGCTGCTTGAAGATTGAATTCTGCCACCCTCAGCTGAAGTAAAATTAGCTTGGGCTCTGGGAAGCTTTCATGATCTGGGGACTGGTTTAAAGCATCAAAGGGACCAGGAAGCCTTATAATTAGCCCACATAGGATTTATTATGTCTCTATGGGGAAATGTTTAAAAAGGGATATTTCCTACCTATTCGTGGGAACATTCCATGTATTTTTGAGTTATACTTGTCTGAAACTTATGTAAAGGAATTTTGATGGTTGCTATAAAACTAGTTAGACAGTCTAGTCATAACTTGATAGACCAAAAAAGGAAACTCAATAGTTAAATTTCAGCACTCCTTTCAAGATGATTATTTAAGCTATCAGAAAATAGTAATCTCATTGTATATTGATCAGTAAAAACAGAAAGCATTTTTTTTTTAAATAAATAACATCAGAAAAAAAATCATGAAAATGTTTGGGTACTAATGCTTTAACCCAGTGATCTTTACTGGATTTAAAACCCCTATTCTCCACTATTTTGCTAGCCTGGTAGAATCATAGAGAATGTATGTTTCTTTATATAAGGCTTTTGTTTCTTCTTGCCAGTTCTAGGTAAAGCCCCAATTCTTTTTTCCAAATCTTATACATACTCTAGTTCCTACATCAAAGCACCATTGACTGAAACTATATAAAATCCTTGGCCTCCAACCAGAGACGGCCTAAATGCAGGAAAGTAAGGATAAATTAAAGTGACAGGGTCTCAGCAGTGGAAATTAGTGCAACTCTTCTAATTGCATGTCTAGCCTGAATGATGGGATACTTAATTCTTACACATCCCAGACAATTGCTTTATACTAACATGAGCTCTGGGAAAAAGGCAGATTCCACAGACATATGGAGCAGTAGATGGAGTGGAAAAATAAATCAGAGGCCCTAGCTACTCTGGAAAAAAAATGTTTTATCTACATTGTTAATAAAGGTGTTGCCACTGTTAAGCAACGTTGATATTGTCCTCTTGGTCCATTCTTTCCATAAAAACTGAGCATTAAATAATTAAATGGCGGAGATCCAACCTGCCTGTGTTAACTCTTGAGCCACAAAACAACAAAAAAAGCAGATGGGTAAAGGCATCGTTTCTTTTGTAAAAAGCAAGGACACAAACCTAAATATAAATCCCAAGGGACAAATGGATCATGAACAACAGCATCCTCTTCTCCCACTACTCTAAGGAGTGCTAATAAAAGCCTTCAAAACTAGCATGGGTTCTTATATCTATTTAACCTTTCGCCCCAAGAAGCAAAGAGCATCTGGTTAAGTGGAGAGTAAAAGCACAGCAACTTTTCATTATCAGAGCTCACAGGCAGAGTGTGGGGAAGCTAGAGCTGCCAAGCCTGGGTTAAATGCTTGTTGCCTTCACTGCCTGAGGCCATCTAGCGTGTTTAGAAATGATTAAGTACTGCAGCCTAGAAAGGACCTGTCCTGAGCGTTCATCTCTGACTTCCAGCAGAAAGGAGAGGCTGGCAATGACAGAGGCAGATGGATGAGTCTCATTAGTATGGCGAGGCAGCGAACCAGACTGCCTTCACAGAGCTGTCCAAAAAGAGGGAGCAAATTAAAATAGGATCTGGGAAAACCAATGAGCAAGTGTTTTAACTCTCTGCTACCTGGTTTCTTCAGTTGGGAGGCTATGCAGCCAGCTTGGCTTACTCGGAAACGCTGCTGCACCACGAAATGAGAGAATGGCTTTGCAGATTCACAGTTGCGGTCTGTCATCTCTTTTTGCATGCTTTAAAAAATGATTCTTGCATTTCCTGTAGCAGAACAATGCAGGCGATTTCATTCTTACGCATGTGTTACTGCCACTGAGTAGAGCAAGGTGCAAGGGAGAGGGGAGAGATTTCTACCTACAGAGAAGGTAGGAGGCCTTGCATTACACAGTGCACTTGGCCAACTCTGAGGTGCTATATAAGGATCAGAGGCCTGCTGGAGAGCCAGGGTTTCACATGAAAAGGCTGAGGCTCTTGTTGGAGAAGTGGCAACTCTATTCCAAGTCCATTACTTTTTACAGTGAAGGAACTTGGGTTGTCTTGAGGGCTGCCTTACTGTGCAATTTCAGAGACAGAAAGTTATCAAACATCAACCTGAAAGAGGTGTCCCAGGGGAGCGAGGGGCTCATAAGATTCTGTGATGTTCTCTTTGTGTGGTTCTTACATTAGGGAGTTTTGGGGGATGTAGGGCCAAATAGAACCTATTGTAAGTTTTCTGAGTGCTGTCAAACTAAAAGCAAGGGGCAATTCATTGAACAACATACTTTATCTGATGAAAGCCTTCTGGCCTTCCTCTCTCCTGTTCAGTTGTTTGCTTACATCTTGGGCTCTGGCAAGAACTATATGCCATACTTAACGCTATGGGACACCCCTTAAGGTTTTGAAAAAAATTGGCAGAAATTATTTAGTTGTTTATTCATTCATTCGGCAAACATTTGTTGTGTTCTTCAGGTGATATGAAGCCCAGGGAACCAAAAGGGAACCAAATAGATCTTTGAAAGATGGATGTATTCCCTGCCTTCCTTCAAAGATCTATGCCTAGTAGGAGAAGACAGAGAAGCCGAATGATTATGTGAGAGGCCTGTGGAAGAGGATAGCATTACTCCAGAAGCTGAGTGGAGGGTAAGCACTGATTGATACATAGACTCTGCCACCAACAAGCTTATGGTTCAGGGTAGGAGCCAGACACATGAACAATCAATTTTGGATAAAGGCAGAATGACAAAAGTGCCAACTAGATGTACAAGAACCCCGCTGTGAGAATCCTGATGCAGGAGCAATTAATTCTGCCTGGGTGGAGAGCAAAAGACTTCACAGTGTAGTTGGCATTAATGTGGTGCTTTGCAGTACACTGAGGGCATATTCTTTAAATAAAGAACATTTTAAAATAAGGTTTTGTTTTTTTCAAAAGAGCCATATTTCCTTTTCTAAATATATTTTTGCTTGGTCAAGATCGAGTCAATGTTAGGCCTTACTTCATCTTGACTTGTTCCAGCTGATTGTGTGCCAAAAAAAGGAAACCATCAGAAGCTCCATGAGGGATTGTGAGAAGTAAAACGTGGCCAAGGAGGTGAGACTGGAGTCCGCTGAGCATCTTTTTATGCTGGTCGCATTGTGTGCTCCTCTCTCTAGAGAAGAAGAGCAACAGAAGCTGAAACTGGAGAGAACTGTTACTTTTCCTTTAAATGACTACCTTTACTTTTTTCCTAATTTAAAAAAGAAAACAAAAAAATAAATTAAAAGATCAATGACAACACAAAAGGATATTTGAGATTCAGCCTTAGGTTAAAAAAAAAATCCTCTACAAGTAAGAAACTTCAGATTATAGAATCTGAAAAAATTCCCAAGTTGTATATTTTTCCTGGGGAAAGCATCATTTTCACAAATTGAAACTCAGATTGCATAGGTTTTCAGTTAGAGACCTAAAAAAAAATCACAACAGAACTTGCTCCAAATTTACAAAAGTCTAAGCTATACATGGGCAGAAAAATTGATTTTGGACAACAAGCATTATTCTGTAACGTACCAACTAAAGCCAACTCCCAAAGTGTAAATTCCATAGCATCACAGTAACCTTTACCTGGAGTTATCACTTGCAGAGAAGCACAGAGTTAGCACCCCGGTGGTGGTATGCCTACCATCTAAAGCAAAGGGTTAGTAATAAATAAGAAGGCATTGTGGAGAATAGGGCATTCTGAGTGCCTACAAAGACAGACATGAGAAAAATATATATTACTATTATCCCTTATGTCACTATTGCTACTCAGATAGATTTTCTTTGTACACCTATGTAACTCCTATTGACGTCAGGGCCTGAGAGGCTGAGCCAATTGACTTTGTATTTTAGAGTTGCTTCCTTATCCCACTCAATATAAGCAGAAACCCTTTCTCATATTTATCTTCATGTACAATGTACATGGATAAATCATTTAACTAAATGTAAGGTGTCAGAAAATGGTTCATACAAAGAAAATAATATTATGCAGTATAAACTCCCATTAAGTTGTAATGTGGCTGACATTGATTGAAGGAGATTAAGTCTAAGACTCTTTCTCATGACATTTGTTCAAATAAATAAAGTAACGGGAAGGAAAAGTTGATGCTTTCTTCTTATTTTGCATATAAATTTTACCTGTGTGATTTTTTTTAGTCACTTTTATTCACAGTGCAGTATTACTGGGTGTATTAAGTGAATCCTGAATAGCAGTGATAACTGTCAGTAAAGCAAGGTCATAATTGACCTTTATCACTGAAAAAAGGTTGGCTACCTAAAGATAAACTTTCGTGTCGAATTTGGAATGTAAAGAGGAGGACTGAGGCCATGAAAGGAGCACATCTGAATAGAACTCTATGAATATTTCATGCCTGTTAAGAAGTTGGAAACTTAGTATGACATTACCCTGACCCTTGTCCTAAAATACTTTCAAAAGAGTGTTCTGATCGGCAGCAGACAACGTCAGCAAAGGTAGGTTTTTCTTGCTTAGTAGGAAAATTAAATTGTGGTATAAAAATATCTGTACTTAAAACTGTTCTCTTAAATGAACCAAACGGCATGCTTATGTTCTGGAAGGCGAGGCTGACCAACATACTTGCTGAAGCGACTTTACCAACATTTCACTTCCCTTCAGGTTGGGAGCACTCGCTGCCCCTGTGGCTGTTCTGCTGCCCCAGATCCAGACACGCGGACTGAGAAGAGTCACATCTACTTCAAATGTCAGCACTGAGTATTAATAAATACTCAGTGAACACCTGTCTCATTAACTGGGTATGTTGTCCTTTCTACCCTGTTACCTAGGTTCTGTCAAGCCAGAAATTACTTAGTCAATAAAAAGTAATTTATTGAGAAATGAACAGGTGTCAAATACTGTGCTAGGCCCCTTGAACATTTCAAATAATAATATAAATAGGTGGCATTAATAGAGCACTTAATATCTGCCAGGCATTTCATTAAACTCTTCAAATATATTTAAGTTGGTACCATCATCAACTCCATTGTACAGATGAGGAAACTGAGACATGCTTAAGCACAGACATTTTTCCAAGATCACACAATTAATAGTTGATTGAAACTAGAGGTGCCAAATTTCTTACCCCTATAATCTAGTAGAGAAGATTAACTTAGCAAGCAAAATGCAATCAGGAACAACAAAGTGCTTGTGTGGTAGAGATCACATATGTGATAGGGAATCAGAGAAACAAGAAATGTGTAGTTTGGATCAGTCCTTGAAGCATTTAGAAAACAGTAGCCTTTAGAAAAGAAAGGAAGGACAGGGCATTCTGGGGTTGAGAATGCACCAATGAGCAATGGTGTCTTCAGTGTGAAGCAAACAAAAACAGAGAATTTGTTCAATTAACAGTGCTGAAGAGCTGCTGGGCATATAACTTGTATAATCTGTGTTTTCTTTGATCCAAAGCACCCTTAAGAGACTATGTGTGTACCTGGGCTGATCTTGACAGTCTTACATTAAATTTGTCCCCTTAGACCATATACGATGATACCTGGAACACTTATTTCAATCTGGAATACCCTAGCCTTCTGGATGCCCTGGCCTGGCATCCAGTTGGTACCTGACAAGTTCTGAGGGCTGTCCATGTGTTTCTCTGTGCATCATTTCTGGGGCACTCCCTGGCTTCATCTGAAGCCTAGAAAGACAGGGAAGGGTGAAGTATGGAGATAAGGGGGTTCAGGGTGGAGATTGTTGACATCAGATTCTAGCAACCCTTTGGATTAAATAAATAAGTAAATAGATAAAGCAAGCAAAATATGCTCCTAATCAAGAACCTAGTTTGGAAGGTAGATATCTGTATGTGGCGCACAGTCTAGGCAACGCTGCTGCTTTTTGACTGAATGTCTAACCAAGGAATTCATCTAATGAGAACTGCGGAGGCACAACATTGAAGGAAGCATATCCACCAGAGGATTAAGAGAGCCTTTGGTGTCTACAGGCAGTGTAAAAATGCCTGTAGGGTTATAAGTGTAAAATTGGACTCTTTCAGGAAACCCATAAACATGCTTTAGGCTGAAATTCTCCAGCTGGGCATAAAAAACAGCGGTTTGTGTATACTTCTGGTTATGAGCTAACAGGTGTCTGGAAATGAAGAATTGAGTTACATTCCTATGATACAGTGCCACGGAATTTCAGACCCAATAATTTTTCTTTGAAAAAAAAATTACTCTGTTCTATCACTATTGGTTTATAATAAAACAGAGCTTGACCTGCAAGTTAATAAAGAAAGCATGTTTACTAATTAGGCTTTATTCTCGTCATCCCATGTTAATTGCAAAATATCCATCTATCTCATTTATGAATATGTTAATTTATGTCAGAGAGGCACAAGTTTTGAGTATGCACATTCTCCCTTTAATTAGATCAAAAGAGGGTCCATCACAGCTTTACAAGATGGATTCTCATTTTTATTTAATCAGTAAAATAAGTTTGGCTCCTAAAAGGGATCTTCTTTTGACAGTTGGAAAACACTAATTAACAGACATAACTGTATTAATTGTATTGTATCATTGCATTCTTATCAGTTAGCTTATGTTGTCTCCTTGCTAATGCAAACAGTTGCGGCTTTGGTGGAGTCACCTCATAAACGTCTTCCTAATGCTAACTAGCAATCAATGCATGTGAAATTTCTAATGTTTCTTTAGGGAATTCCACATAATAGATGTAGTTTCTCTTTTGAGTTATGCCCTCTGATTTAGTATAATTAGTTCTTATAGCTGCACCTATCTTATTATCAGCTTCCTGAGAGATAAAGAACATATTTTATTTAAGAACAAAGAATTATAATAATTTACTTTAGGAATCCTGCAGTCGTAGGCTAAATGAAAATCTGTGACCTACCAAATAACTTCAAATTCATAACAATTAAAAATTTGTATCTTTAGAGGATCCATTACAAGACTCTAACAGGGAGGAAATAGCTGGGAAAGGTTTGTGGTGTTGGCTCCAGAGTCTATCCACAACAGTCTTTTATCACAAAACCCAGAAAGCTGCCACTATTTCCCCAAACTCAGGCCCTTCCCGGGCCCCACCTCTATTTTGCTTCCAAAGCTCATTGACTTCACAGCCTTTTCCTTGAGCCTTCCAGGAAGGATGCCACTTTGTGTTAATTGGTGAAAGTATTTTTGCTTCTTCCTTCCAGGCATGCAGCTGAGATTAGTTACTCTTCTCACACAGGTGACTGAAGATGTTTTAAGACGATCCAGAGAGCATTCTACTTGTGCTCTTGAGGTAAATTTCTTTATGTCCTGTGAAACAAGTCTGCCTTAGAACCTTTTGGTTAAGTCTTGATGATGGGGCATTAATACACCTTTCCTATGTATAAAAAGTATTCCCAATGAAAATATGCAGATCGAGTTAGTTGAAATGAGGGGTCCATGATAGTGAGACTAGGTATAGAGAAAATAAGAATCATGCAAGGGCTAACAAGACATAGGAAGGGGCTGCACTGCAGTTAAGTCACACCCAGGGGAAGCTATTAGGACCTAATTTTGGATCCTCTAAATCCATGCACAATCAAAACCCTCCAGTGCATGAAGGAACTAGTTCTGCAGATTTGCTAGGCCTCACTTGTGTATTCCAGTTCACTTTTCTGAAAATTTGTATCAGATTCTAAAAAGCATATGAATCCACAACAGAGAGAGAAGTAAAATTGACATTTATAAAAATACCATCCTTGCACTTTGGAGGTACTTAGGACCACAGCCATACACACTCCACATACTAATGTACAATGCAAAAATGTCACTGTTTCTAGAGTAGGCATCTTTTTACATACACTCATTTATCATCTAATATTATGGTAATTTAAAGGTAAATTTTCCACTTAGTCTTTTCCCTTGTGTTTCTACTGTTTCCACCTCCTTTTCTCACCCCAATCCCCCTAACAAAAACCACAAAAATAACAAATAAAAATTGGTAGAGGGAGCTGGGAAAGACAATTAAATTGCATGGAGAAGGCCAGGGCTGGGTGAAAAGGACAGCTGAAGAGTTTCTGACAAGGAGGTTTCATTATCACCAGTTGTTTCCTTGTAGGCATTCATTAAAACGTCAGCTGTTTGAAGGTATACCGATACGTTCCTGCGCGGATTCCGCATGGGGATTTCTCCACAGACCACGGAGCGAAAGAAGCTTACATTTAGGTATTTAGGCTCTGCAGGCTTCCCATTTACATCTGACTGCTTGTCCATGGGCCATACACCTGGTGCTCTTCGTAGCAGAACATTACTAATATATGGTTATATATTCTAAGATATCCCTGCTCCTGGAAGCACTGGATATGAAGAACAAGATGTTTCCCATGAACTCTAGCATAAATCTCTACATTCTGGCACGGTACAAAAGTGTCAGAATTTCCTTGCAGCTGTAATATTTGTGTGTGAAAAGTTACATTCATTCAACTTTACATAGACTTTTCTGAGGGAGAAGTGTCTCCACGGCCAAGTCGTGCAACCAAAATGGAAGCAAGTTCCTATTAGAATTTCAGTGTCAAATTTAATTCTAAACACACCATTTTTCAAAAGAGAATCTCTCTTTTGCAGATTTGCTAGTTTGATTCCTTAGTATCGGTTGCCCACATAACCAAATACTTTTCAAATATTAGACATTTGTTTTTAGAGAGTGCAATTGGTACTGACAGTCATTCTAAATCAAACCTGGATTGCTTTTTATTCTTTATATGACTGTTATATGAGTTTTGTCATGTGGACACAAACTTTTGTTTTTTTAATCCCACGGTGAATAAATATTTATAGAGAATCATTATGTGCCAGAACTTTCTCAAATGCAAAGATAAGTACTGTCTGTATTTGTGAACAGACATAAAAGTTAACAAAGTAGAAATAAAAGCCTTGCAGAGGGTACAGCACCCTGAGCCATGTGAAGGATGGATGGCCTAGAACTGATTAATTATCTACTCAGATATCTTGCAAGTTACACTCAGACTGTTTTCTAACAAAGAGCACACACCTATTCATCTATCATCCCAAGGCCACAGTGCTATTCTTAGTGTGTCTTCTTTTTCTCTTTTAGTTTCCCTTTATTGAAAAGGCAAAGTGATTGTGTGAGATCTGCCCAGAGGACATTTAGGCATCTACCAGGTGGCTCGTAGCAGTGGAAGATCACAGGAAGTGATGCTAAGTCCTGCTCCTGGCCTGTTCTGATGCTATTGGGACATGACACCAGTCCCTCAAAGACTAATTCTCAGAATCTTCATTCGAAATCCCAGAGTGGCTGCCTGGCTGCCTCCTGCCCTACAGAACACACTCTGGTTTCTCCCTACTTCGTGTGACTTAGAGCTCCTCTCAATCTGGGGATTTCTTTCACAACTTAGGGATCCAACTCATTATTTTCAATTTCAATTAATTCTTTCTCACCAAAATTTCTGGAAGGTTCTCTTTCATAGAATCTATTGCCAATAGGATTTTATTTCCATTTCTCTTCTATTTGTTTCTTTCCTCCTATTAACAAGGAGTTAAATGGTCTTCTTATTACCATCTTATTTTAAGAGAGAGTTATTCATTTATATATTTTTTCTATTCATCTCCCAAAAGGATCTCTAGCAATTAGGTGATCTAGCTTTCTGGTGAGTAATTACTAATTTAAAACATTTCAAGATACCAGGAAGAGCTTTTCTTTCAATAGGTAAAAATATTTCCTCACAGTATTTTAAAATGTTACCTAAAGTGAATTTGTTAATGAGAAAGTTAATTTAAAGTACCTAATACAATAAGATTCTTACCTTTTTGATCTAAGAGGCAAGATGGAGTTTTCATTCTGAGTTAGGGATAACATGAGGTATGAAGCCATTCAGATCTGAATTGGACTGAATCCTGGCCTGCCCACTGCCATTTAGCAGACACACGACTCACCTGCCTCAGTGTCTCATCTGTAAAATGGGGATAATATTAGCTACTTCAAAGAGATGTAAATATTGAATTTTAAA
This sequence comes from Cheirogaleus medius, assembly GCA_008086735.1. Classification (NCBI taxonomy): domain Eukaryota; kingdom Metazoa; phylum Chordata; class Mammalia; order Primates; family Cheirogaleidae; genus Cheirogaleus; species Cheirogaleus medius. The sequence goes on along the minus strand of VBSM01000361.1, from coordinate 52,206,234 downwards.
ATTATGAAAAGCCCTTGAAAGATAGTGAGCACTCAAATTTAGTACCTATCTTTACCTTTATCCACTACTGAATTTTTCCAGAAGAAAAATAAGGTAAATCTCATGCAGCTTGAAGTAACAGTGAAAGAGATCCCAGTCCCTCAGAGCCACACGCTGGTGCACATACATGGGCCATCTTTACCTGGGTGTGGGGAGAGTGTGCGCTCACTGTGGATGACACATAGTGGCCCCGGCTCCTTCTCCACTCTGCTTGGAAGGGCATCTAATAGGTCTTCCCAAGTCAGGCACTACTGAGTGTGAGATCACTTCAAAGAAGACTTCAAAGGGACCCAGGAAGAGGAAACACATGCCTTCTTCCCTCTGGAAAACCCCAAAATGACTGTAAGAATTACAAGTCCAGAGTGAAAAAGAATACTTGGATCAATCCACAAAGCCCATTTGCTTATAAATTTCTGCTAACAGGGTCAGTCTGGTTATGGGAAGTATGTATGATTGGCTGAAATGGAAATATCTGTGTATTATTTGGTTATTTATTCAGCAAATATAACATTTATAGACGACCTATTTCAGTGCTAGGCACTGCCAAAATGGAACAATTAGTACAAATAAACATGGTTCCTTCTGTCACTGAGCTTATGGTTTACTAGAGAGAAAAAAAGTCAAATAACCACACGATTAAAGGCAAACTTACAATACTGATAAAAAGCATAAATGAGAGGCACATGGTATGCTATGGAGCTTTTCATAAGGAGACTTGAACTAGTCAAGGAATAGATGGAGAGTGAGTGACCAGAAAAAAGGCTTTCCTGAGAGCTTAAAGTTGAATAAGAGCTCAAAGAGGGGAGGAAATAGCAGAGGCAAGGCCCCGTGGCAGAAGGAGCAGGACGAATACCTATTGACCCATTTGGAAAGATAGGCAAAAGTCAGGGTTCTCAAGGCTTCACAGGCCATCTGTGCATCAGAGTTGCAACATTTCAGGGAAGTGGGTGAAAGTGTTGATTCTAAAGCCAGAGGATTTAAATCCTGCTCTGCTTCTTCCTAGCTGTGTGACATTGAACACGTTGCTTAACCCTTCTGAATCTCTGTATCTTCAACCTTATAATGGGGTTGATAATAATGGTACCTACCTCATGGAACTTTGATGCAGATTAAATGACTTGGTAAATGTAAAGTCCTTAGAGCAATGTCTGACACATAGCAAGCCCTATGTAAGTGTTAGGCATCATTATTATTTTGTCATTTATCCTAAGAGCAATGGAAATCCACTTGTTCTGTGGTTGTTCAGTGAAGGGCAAGATTAATCCCCCACCTCAAATTGATTTGGACATCAAGGTTAAGGATGCCACATATGCATTGACCAAGAGAATATGAAAAGTTTATTACAATCATAAGGAGGCTTTCTGGGGACAGCAGGGCAGGCACCCAGGCCACTCCAAGATGGCTTGAGAGAAAGGAGAGGTGAGTAGTTTTGGTGGGGCTAGGGTGGGAATTCCCACCCACCAGGCCAGGCTTGTGTGGTTTGAACTTCACCAGCACCAAGGGAGGGAGTGCTCAGGCTTTCTTATTAGCTTGCCCAGATGTGGGGCAAAAGAAGGGAAAGAGGAGATGTAGGATTGGGAAGTGGTCAGTGGTACAACATCAAAAACAGAGTCAGACTCTTTATTTCACTACGAAAGTGTTGTAAGAAGGAAGATGATTTGGTCATGAAGATAAATCTGGCTTCAAGAATTTATGTCCTCTTAATAACATTACTTATCTTTCATACTTTCTTCAAGAAACAAAGGACTTTATTAGTTCTAGGACAACAAAGAGGGCTACCATTTATTTGTCAAAACATTTTGTCAGCTGGATTGTGGCTGTGTGCATACACATTTAGTTCTTGGCCATTTGAATTGACTAATGCAAGTTAAGTGAACGATATATGTCCCATTAGAGATATAGCCTCCAATACTTTCATAATATGCCAAATACTGACTGAGGTTACTATCTGATGCTTTTTAATTCTTTGATCATTTTTAAATCTGCATTTCATATCATTTCAAAATGACTCAAAATAATAGGTACTGCTTAAGAGACAATGTTGTAATTTTTATATTTTTAGTTAAAATGTATAGTACTTCTTTTTGTCTCTCCTCTCTATCTCTGCTCTTTCATTCTCCATTCGTTAAATTAGGCTAAACTCATCGAACTCGGCAGAGGTAAGAGCACAAGATAAGTGTTTCATATTTCTCTTTAGTTCAACCATTATAAGATCATCCAGTGTCTTTTCTATGTCAGGTTTGGTTATGCTGGTCTGAAAAACAAACTAAGCAAGTTGGCATTTTGTCCACTATAATTTCACTTAAACATCGACTTCAGTCATTCTGAGCAATGAATCTATTATTTGACCCAGCCCACATATTTGACTACAATCTTGGGTAGCATCTGCCATGACTGCATTAAGGCTCATTTTAACTTTTAAATTTATGTGTGGAACCAAACTCCCTATCTCACCTTGCTCTAAATCTTTCCTCCTTCTGATTTTCTCAGTAAACATTAATGTTTCACTCACCAAACTCTCAGTCATTTAGATGTGGAAAATCAGTCAACCTCTCACACTCTTCCCTTTCTACTGTTGCCAAATTTCGTCCATTAATTTTTGATTTTTAATTTTTAATTTACATTTTTAATCAAAATAATGCACATGGTTAAAAATCAAATGGCTATAGAAGAATTTGTGACAAAATATAAAAGCCACTTGCCTCACCCCAGGCTTGCTCACACCATTCCTTCTCCCTTATCTAATCCAAACCTAGTTACCATCCTGGCATTAGTGCCTTCAGTAGTTGACTCTAGAACTCCAATAACCCTGCTTAGGATTCTACTTTTTGTTTCCTCAAACATAGACAATATTTCTTTATCCTTATATTGAGAGATAAAGACACAGCTCACACCTTTCTTATCATCTTTGCTATCTTCTGCATCCCATCTCTGCTAGCAATGTCATTATTTTGATACTGTAATGGTAAATAAATAATGTTGATATTCTCTTCTCTTGTAACATGATTTTCCATAATTTACCAGTTAATTATAGAATGAAAACAAATCAACATTCTTTATATTATTATGACTTTATAGTTATTGTACACTTTGAGAGCAAAATTCTATCTGTTCTTATACCATTTGCCCTGTCTTTCTTTCTGTCTCATTCCCATACCTCTGCCGTAATTTGCAGCACCTCTTGCTCATACTAGTGAGATAGTCTCTAACTGGTGGTGATCTTCAGTCTTCCTCTGTTCAAACTGAACCCATAGTGGTGCAAGATGAGTCTTCCTAAAGCAAAGCTCCATATATAACATAGCTATTTTCAAAATGCTTCAACGGTTTGGCTAAAACATCTTGTTAGAGTTGATAGTGTGGCTTTCAAAATCATTTACAAACTGTGTCTCTATGTGTAGACTCCCATTTCTGCCTCCATCCATTTTATACTCTCCATACTTCCATGTGAAATCCCTGTCTCATCCCATTCTTATTCTTTTGCTCACAGTGTACCCTTGTCCTGGATATCTGCTCCCAGCCTATACCTGGTGAAAGTCAACTTGAAGGCTCAGATCAAATGTCTTCTTGATCTCCAAGGCCACCTGACATGGTAATCTCCTTGTAACATAATCCTTGTCTTGTATCATCTTTACTTTTGTACCTGCTTTGGTGCCCTACTTGGATTGTGTATTTGTAGACTTTTTAAAATTTTTAATTCCCCACAATATCCAGCATGCTGGGCACTAATCATACTCACTTAACTCAAATAAACATTTCTTAAATTGAATATACTTTTTAATTTTCCTGCACTGATAAGAACATTGCATTGCCAAGGCTTTTTGTATACTTTTGTATGTTTGATAGACTGGAAGAAGAATTAGAAAACATGTTTTGTGATTTGTAAATAACTTTGACTCCCATAGGAGTATAGTCATTACCGATACATATAAAAGATAATAAGACTGATAGAAAATTTTTACCTTTAAAATGTGATTAATTTAAGTATAATTTTCTTCTGCTGTTGACTCCAGAAAGATGTAGCAATTCAGAATACATGTACTACAATTTTCCCTTCCCTGTTCAATGTCTTTATACATGGATGGCTAGTTAAATAGCTTCAAAAGCCAGTGTTTTGGTATTTTCTTTTCCTTTCAATGCCTTGATGTTTCAGATGAACCCTGTCTGGGATTTCATTTTGTTCAGAAATGTAAGCATAATGATTCTCTCCGCTCTCAGTAATATGCTCTCTACCTGTGACAGTTCATCTGTGAATGGATGTTACTAGTGTGAACCAGTTGGATCTCCATGGCCCCAACTCCCTTTATGTAGGGAAATGGAGTCTTAAACCATTTCTGCCATGAGCTTCCCTCTCTGTTTTGTATAAATGCAGGCAACTTTGTAAACTTTATGAATCCTTGGAAACTTATTTTCAGAAACTATTCTTCCAGAGAATTTTATTATTTTTCAAAAAACGTACATCTATCTTTAATTTCACCTTCCTAAGAACCTACAAACATAATGTAAACTGGACATTATTTATGTCCATTGTATGAAAATAGAAACTGGTCAAGACAATAACAAACTTACTAGCAGTTTCATGGCAAAATGGTAAAAATAGAATCCAGATTTCCTAGCAACTAGTAGTGCTTATCATGATGTGGTGGAACTTCCCATTTTGTAATTGCTCAGATTCATATCTAGCTACCAAGTTTAATTTAATGATTAAAAAAATCCCTGTCATGCCAAAAAGGAAGTTATTCAACTTAATATCTGTGTGTATCATCTGTTTGTCATGGAGGAGACATGCTTCAATTTTTTCTCCACTTTTGTGTGCATAGTATTCTCCTTTATAACTTGCATTCTTTTGTGGAATATTGAACACTTGCAGAGCAAAATACTGAGCTATGGAGATATTATGATAATCATAGCAACTATTCTCTTTTTATACGTGACTAACTTTGATTTCCACAGATTTCTGGTTGCACAATTTCCCAACTATAGATCCTTGAACTCATTTTCCCTTCTATAAAATGGGGATAAAAATGTTGCCTACATTATGTGGTTGTTGTGCAGATCAAATGAGCTAATGTTCCATACATTTAGAACAATGTTTGGTATAGACAAATGTTGCGTGACAGTTTTCCATTTGTGTCAGTCAAGGTTCTACAGAGAAACAGAACCAATACATATACAGATATATTGAAAGAGATTTATCATGAAGGATTGGCTCATATGAAGATGGAGGCTGAGAAGCCCCAAGATTTGCTATCTGCAAGCTGAAGGCCTATGAAAACCAATGATATAGTTCCAGTCCAAGCCCCAAGGCCCAACAATTAGGAGTGCTGATTCTGAGGGCAGAAGAAGATGGATGTCCCAGCTCAAGCATGGATCAAATTCAGCCTTCCTCCTCCTTTTTGTTCTCCTGGGGCCCTCAACAGATTGGACGATGCCCACCTGCATTGGTGAGAGTGATCTTCTTGCTCAGTCTACTGGCTCAAATTTCCTCCAGAAACACCCTAATAGACACATCCAGAAATAAAGTTTTACCAGCTATCTGGGCATTCAGTCAAGTTGACACATAATATTAACCAACACACTATTATTATTTTCATTATTATTGTTATTTCAAAGTTAAGGAGAAAGTAAGAATGGGCAACTGTCATAATAAAAGTAGCAACATAGGAAAAATGGCTGTGTTTCCCTGTGTCAATTCATTCATCTGAGCATGGTGATTGTCATTTTAGTTTTCCTGTGCATATCAGTTGTGCCCTCTTAAATGTTATGTGATCACTCTAATCTGTTGTCATGGACAGAACACAGGAAGTTCCATGACCAGGAACCTCAGGCTAGTAGGCCAGGATCTCTGCCCTCTTTCTATCCCCGGCCACTCACGTGCCTTCCTATCATCTCCATTTTTGATTCTCGCCTCTCAGACCTCCCCACTATCCTATACTCTGGCCACAGCTGAGTTTTCTGAAACTGAGTTAAGCCCTGGGCATTTCCCCCCTGAAGTCAGTAGCAGTGGGTAGGAGATGAGGCAGGGAATGTGGGGGAGCAGGGAGATGCTATTCCTCACATAGGTTTTTACATATTAATGCTCTTTCTTCCAGGGGAAGAAGTGCTAACCTGTGAAAATTTCCATTTTAAAATTCATAATGAAGAAAAATTATCTATCCCAGAGAACACGTTTAGAGCACACCAGACTGATGCTACGGTTAGGACTTTGAAGAACTCAGAAAACTCTTAAGCTAAGACCTGGTTAGCTTATTTTACTTTAATGAAGGAAAATAACGGGGGGGAAAGGCTACCATAATAAAAAAGAAGACAGTTTCCCTTGAGGTCATTTTTGAGTCATGAAAAGATTTTTTTAAGCTAATTTATTCTCAGTCTGCACCTAAGAATTAGTTCACTGAAGTCATCTTTCTAAAGTGCCGTTCCATGGAGCAGAGAGTGACGTGTCCTCTCAGTCATTTACACACATAACTGGGGAGTGTAAGCAGCCAGCCTGCAGTGACAGCAGGTAACTGGTCTGCCTGCCTCCCGTGTGCAGTCAGTTCCCGGGCAAACTGCAAGAGAAGGCCAGGCTGGCCATGTTTGTGCCTAGGGATAGAGGAGTTTGGTTTCCTCTTACAGAGAATTAAAAATAGGGGCTAAAACATCCTTTTCTCTCTTGATTTTAAAAGCATCTTTCTTTTCTGGAAGGAGGGACCCAGACTCTGTCTGTGTCCCACGTTCAGGCTTATCAGAGGGACATTTGTCTTCATTATAGAAGACAACTGGGATGGTACAGACCCAGCAACTGCCATCACCGCCCCCCTCCCCCAATGCTAAAGGGGAACTTCCGCATCCTTGACTGGTGCAGAGCAGATTCCTTGAAGATTCAGCTGACAGTTACAGTCATGTCCAGATTTTATCCCGAGGCTCTTCATTCTTTCATGCAGTTGTGACAAGTAGAGTTTTAATACAGTCCCCAAGATTTCCTGCCCCCTTGTGCCCACACATCTCCTCCCAGGTATCCAACGAAATGCTACTTTGGTGCTTCTGTGAAGAGATTTTGAAGATATAATTACGGTCTCAAATTACCCCTAAGAAAAGGAGATTATTCTCGGTGGGCCCTGTCTAATCAGGTGAGCCCCTAAAAGGGACAGGACTTTTCCTGAAAAAAGAGATTCAAGGTGTGACAGGGATTTAATGCCATGGAGATTCTTTGTTCCTGGCTTTGAGGATGGGGGCGCCACATGACAAGAAAGGGAGGCAGCCTCTAGGAGCTGAAACTGGCTCCTAGCAGAAAGCCGGCAAGGAAATAGGAATCTCAGTCCTACAACCACAAGAAACTGAGTTCTGCCACAACTACGTGAGGCTGGAAGAGGACTGTAGCTCCAGATGAGAATGGCTAACACCTTAGTTTTAGCCTTGTGAGACTCTGAGCAGAAAATCAGGTCATATTGTACTCAGACTTCAAATATAGAAACAGTGAGTAAATAAATGGGTATTGTTAGAAGCTGTTAAATTTGTAGTCAGCTGTTAATGCAGCAATAAAAAGTGAATACTATGGTTGCAGCATAGCATGGAATGTTGTCATGAAATTACCTCTCAGTACAATCTGGGAAGTATGTATGTTTCTTTGTTCTGTTAGAAACTAAATGATCAAGCTTCCTCTCTCTCCTACTAAAATAACCCCACTAGATAAGTGACTAGTCCAGATCATATGACAGCTAGTAAGGGAAAAATCTTTATTCATCTTTTCTCATTCTTTCTGGCCTTACATGACATGAATAGAAGAGCATATACTGTAAACTCAAAAGTTCTTTAAAGTGTGCATGGCAATGTTTTTAGCTATTTCAGAGAACTTTCTGTGTCTTTGTGTGTCTAAGTCCTTATAGCCACATCTGAAAACTCCCTTATGTGTTCATAGTTAGGTAATTCCCTCTATGAGAATGTTGTCTAGGAAATGGAGAGGTTGCCCTATGCTTGTGCTTCCCTGATTTTCTAGGGAAGCAGTTTAGTTTTGCTTTTTGACAAGTTCCCAAGATGTTTTTTCACAGTCCACATGTTTAAATCTCCCTCTTTCTCTGTAAATAATCCTTGTCAATAGAGCGTATTTTTATAGGTAACTGAATCACTGCTGCTAAACTTGTGGTATTAATGAAGAAGTCAGAGCTGTCCCTGTAGGGCTGTAAGGAAGAGCTTAGAGTGTCTGGTGAGAGCTCGGCCACTTCGCTGGAGAAATCATTGAACACAGTTTATTGGATCGAGGCCCATTATCCAGGTTGAGTCCTGACACTTGTCAGGCTCCCGTGTTTACTCTATGTGAACACAAGGAAGTCTTGAGGATGAATTTTGAGTGTGGCTGTTGGTTATACTGATACTGCAAACATATACTCAACTATTGTTTAAGGGTAGTGCAGGAAGATATTCTCCATATTACTGAAGACAGATATGGTATTATATAATTAATTTATTTTGGACTGGCGTCCTAAAATTAAGAATAACCAAACTCTTGTAAATGATACTAGACTACTTTGTCTCATTTTGCTACTTTAATGTGACTATTTCATTATATGCAGATATTGATCATTTAAAACATTTAACTCTCTTTGCTCTGTTGAAGCATGCTTCTTATATTTAAGTGACCATGTGGAATGTTGCATTCTGAGGTGCATTATTTTAAGAAAAGAGAGTCCTGTAGGTTTATCTAAGATTACACACATTGGAAAGATCCAAAGCAAGGCCCCTCCTCTAACTGCTGAGCCAAATAAGCACTGGGGCTGAGCAATTAGTGCGACACAAAGGCAGCCATTACCGTCTCAGAGCAAACCTCCATTGTCTCATTGCACCCTGCAGACTTGACAAGTTTTCTCATGGGCTGCAGCTACAGTGATTTGGAAAGTAAACAAGTTCTATATCACATGACCGGATTCTTCCTTTAGGCATCCAGATGCCTGCCATGATCTCTGGACCCCAACCTCAGCCACCAGGCTGGAAAAACTCTCCAGACTGGTTCGAGTATTGGGAATTGAAGTGAGAAGGATTGGGACTATGCACCTTGCTGTTTTGTCGAAGTGCTGTGCTGCCAAAGAGCAGAGGCCTAAAGGACATGGGTGGGAGTGAAGGCGGTGGAGGCTGTGGGGGAGGGTGGCAATGGGAGGAAAGTCCCAGCAACAGGGTTGAGGTTTGCACAATCCAGGAGAATTTGATCTGGGTTCTTTCAGCTTGGAAATATAAAAAGGCAACCGAGACTGCCTCCCTGTGTTCTGGGATCTCCTGTGTCCTGGATAAGATGGTGAGATGTAATTCTCCAGTTTGGAGAAGTCCCAGAAAGCCATCCCACAGCAGTACTGGGGCTGTATAAGTGGGCACAGGTGTTTTCTGTGCCTAGAGATGCTTTATTCCTTGAACTACCCACTTGGGACCCAGCCATTTTTATCTTTCCTCATATGTCATATACATAAAGACATGTAGCAACAAAACCCTCAAGAACAAAAGTAGGATTTATCTTCTTACTGGTATCAAGGAGAATTCCTTTAAGTAAATGAATGACTTAGGCAGAAGGACACATCCAAGTATTCAAAATAAAATTCTGATTCTCCTTTGTAGGATATCCTGCTCAACCACAAATTTACCATAATTATTTCAATTGCAACAAACATGTCCACCTAATCCTTTTATATCTCCAGTTATCCAATTTTATATTTGGCTAATGAAGATTAGAAGCAAAAAAGCTGTTGGAGCATGGTTTCTAAAGAAATCATTTCTCTTTTGAGTGATGACCTTCGCAATATATGGGATTTATGGAGCCATCTGATTGATGGCATGCCACTCATCCGTAATGATCTATATAATGTTGGACAATCATTCCCTAGATTGGTGCTGGTCATTGAGTAGGATGCTGGGGAGTATTTCAGGCCATTGTACTGTGCAAGAGGATGTCGGTCTATTGATGATGTTTCATGCAAATTTGCCCAACCAAGCATAGAGGTTTGTTGTTTAAGTTTAGACTGTCCCTGGTAGGAATATATTGTATTGCCACAATGCTATGTATTTTATTTGACATCATATTTTAGATAAGAATTGCAAGAATTGAAAAACTGATTGTATTTGAAATTACTTCCTACAATAGCCATTTATTAATGAATATTCATATTCAATTTTTCAGTAGTTCTATATTTCATATTTCTCCATTTCTTCTTTCTTCCTTGATAAATTTATAACAAAAGACTATAATTTATTTAAAAGAAAATATGCTTCAAAATTGCTTCATCCTTATTAATTAAATCCAAAATATGTACTAACTTATTGTATCCAGTGGCCCTTATTCTGGTTAGTTCCTTGTCAGGATACAGCTTGGGTTATGACAAGGCTTTAGCAGGTGCCTTGTCTGTGTTGTATCTTGGCTGAGTCAGACATATAAGGTGCTGGCTCAGGGTATGTAACAGAATAGTTAATTACACATACTTTGGAGTCAGAAAGGTCTTAGTTGAATGCTGATTGCACTATTTATTGGTTCAGAGACCTCTGTGATTGTCTCTATGCCTCAACTTCCTCATCAATAAAATGGGCATTCTATTTCGTAAGGCCATTGTAGTGAGGATTAAAAGAGATAATATATGTGAAGTCCTCAGCAGACTGCCTAGCACACTGCAGTTCCTGAAAAAATGTCCACTATTAATAGTAGTAGCATTGTCATTATCCATCTTCTGTCAGAGGTATGCAGTTATTCTCTTAAACACTACAGATAGAACAACATCTTGTCCCATGCTCTATCTCTGTCCCTGCTGGAGTCTGCATGACAATGACATCTATGGTAGGATTTGTCCACTTCATTATAAGCTCCTCAAAGGTTCTTTCCAGCAGGAGATGAGGGGACTAGTGAGCTGGGTTGAGTTCGCTCACAGCAACTTGGGTGCTTTCAAGCAATACTGCAAATGAGGGCAAAGAAGGAAGCTTGGAGGACAATGCATAGACCCAATTTCTAGTGCTTCAGTGACTTCTCCTTTTCTGGACATTGTATTATTCCTTTCCAATCCTGGTTTCAAGAGGGCCTTGGCATAGTACTACAGCAGTCAGTAAGTAATGCTTTTGGGCCACAGGCATGGTGAGCAGGCTGCATTGTAACTGCAGCTATCAAATTCCTCTTGGCATTCCCTGACTAGATTACAACCTCTCTAGGGCCAGAAAACCAAGCAGTCCTTGTCAAACAATGTTCTATGGGAAAGGTTCTCTGGCAAAATAGGAGTGAGAAACGCTGTGTATGCTATCAGTCTCTGAAAAGTTCGAAATGTACATTAGCATTCTAAAGGTTCTAGACTTGTACTAAAGGAGCTCAATTAGTCAAGCACTTCATCAAACATATTTGACCAAAGAATCACCGACTCCTTTCCAGAACACGTAAACAGAATATCTAACACCTCGGGAGACTCTGGAATAGTAGTTTGGTCCGCCATTGTGAGAAGTATTATTCTATGTTGACCATTTTACTTTCATGCCTGGAAAAGAGGCTTTGGTCAGCCAAAGAATGGACATTTTAAATGAAATAACCTATTAGAGTTTTTCTTCTAAATTATATGGATTCTCTTTGTGACAAGAGCCTGCACATATATTACTTATATCACACCACCTTTGAATTAGGCTCATTTCATAGCTTTAGCCTCTAGTTTTCCAAGATTTCACTTACTGGAAAAGAACAGGCATAGCACACACTATAGCCATGAGCAGTTTCCATACATTCTGATGAATGTTTACATTTGTTGCATGCAGTCACAAACACTGTAATTAAACATAGAAGTAATTCTGATCATGATTCTGGGTACAATTTGCATTCAAAAATTATAAAGTAAAATGGAATATCTTTACTGAAACACAAAACAAAAACAAAACAAAACAAAACAAAAACAACCCTGTCTTCCCAAATAGATACACTGGGCCTTCCTCTTTGAAAAAATCTGGTCAAATAAAAATTATCATCTCTCCTCTATTGCAGTGATTGGCATATTGGACTCAGTTAACTATCATGAAAGGATTATGGAAGAAACACAGAAAATTAGGTTGCTTCATGGATATTTAGTTTCATTCTTCTGAGGCTTTACAAATAAGATGATTACCCATAATGTTGTAATTTTAGCTTGGTAAATGTTATAATTGAACAATTGTAATCTTTTTCTTTTCTTATCTTTCTCTTTGTACACAAATGTGCCATGTATCATCTTTGCATCAGATCTGTCTTCTAAATTAGAAAAGCTTCTGAAAACTTTCAAGAGTATCTTTTAGTTTTAACTGACATTTCTGAAAATCAGCATCAGATACTTCAGTAAAAGGAAATTTTTATCTTTCTGTATAAAATCACTGGTATGTTTTTTATGGCAATAATGTTAATCAGTTAGTTTATAGGCTTTAGGATAAGTTTTGTCAAATTATTCTATAAACCTCTTCCAAGTGCTAAAGAAGTAACTGATTAATACATTAGCATCCAGAGAGCAAGACCACATCTTTCATAACTCATTTCCAGGGTAGTTCAGAGTTAAAAAGTTTGAATCATTTCTGAGTTGAGCTGAGGTAGAATTCTTAGATGTTATTGTACTGGTCCTTGCTAAGCCACTTTATATCTTGCCATCTCAGCTTCTCAGTCTGCAAAATAGTGGATCATGATTCCTTTTTTGGCATACTTTCTGAGAATGCGTAAGTGATTAGTCAACTAATATTTAAATGCAGTTTGGATTTATAGAAGAAAATACCAGGTTGTTGGATTAAGTAATAGATTTTTCTTCCTTCCTAGAATGTGAACAATGGGCAATGTTATTGGAATTTGATATTAGATAGTAACAATCCGTGATCATAATAACTCTTCTGAACCTAAGTTTTTGGAGAGCATTAGGAATGGGGTATTTTTAAAACTCCAATTGATTTTGCACCCAGAATGTTTATAGTGGCTGTCAGCTCTCTTGTGGCTTTGTCCTCAGGGGGTACTGGAATCACCTCAGCCCTGACCAGTGGTCAAAGCATTGTGTCTGAGAAGCTTCCGGTCAATAGTCCTGTGGTTCTTATGATGTCCATACTATATGGACCCTAAAGTCACCACTCTAAATTGCTTCATTTATGAGTGAAAGACTTATATAACTTACTACCATCCATATAATAAAAAACAGTTGTAAGAATAATAAATACTTAATTTTTATTAATATATTACGTACAGATGTGGATATTATAGGAAGGATGTATAATGTATTTAGAAAGAAGTAATAATAACAATAATAAAAAAACCTTCAGATCTTTGGGCTGAAAGATCATTGCTATAATAACACTACCAAGATGGATTTTGAAAAATACTATTTGGAAATAAAAATAAACAAAGAATAAAATGATCCTGTGAAAGAATACTGTTTGAAATAATATGTTCATTTCATTTCTATGCCTCTATTTTAAAAACGTGCAACTTTCTGAAGCAGAATGACAGCCCATAATACAGTAGAATGATCTGGCTGTGTTACATATTTGGGTGTGAAAGTGAATTTCTTTGAAGTCATAAATACACTCTGGATTTTTAGTTAAAGTTCAGATTTCCTGAAAGTTCTGCTACCACTAGACTTTTAAAGCCATCCAAAACAAAATCTGTAATTTATTTTCCTATTACCTTTTTATGAGGTCTTATAGCCACCGTAACTTCTTTTGTGCTTTGAGATTTACAGGTTAGGTCCTGTAAAAGGCACTTGTGTGACCTCTGGGCCAGCGCTGTATATCTTGCTTTTCCATTGCTAGCTCACCAACATTAATGAAGGCATCTTTACAGGACGGTGTCCTTATAATGCTCAAATGACTGGAGTACAAGAGGTTAAATAATTTTGCCACCACTGTTTCAGAATTTAGACACTATACTCAAGTGAATTGACATAGAAGATAGTGTCAGCAGTGCTCTCAGTCCCTTTTGCCAGATTTCAAGTGGGAACTAAAATATTGATAGAATTCCATTTGGGATATTATCAACAGTGTGGTATCTTTACTTTGAATTTTACTCGTGTTTGTGGTATTATTCAAAAATCGAATGCACCACACTGCCGCTGTCACTCAGAGTGCCCTTGTTGTTTGACTAAGGGAGACTTCAGCTCCAGGGCGCTGTGCTATTCAGCAATACGTGGTGCCAGGGAGGGCAGCTTTGCCTGCCTGGGAGAAATAGCCTCTTTTATAAATAGCCTTACGTTGCTAGTGCCTTTTAGACTTCTTAAAGCATTTTTAGCTAAAAATACACAGCCATTCACAACAGAAATTGTTCTGTCCCCATCTTTTATTTTTTACCTTCTAATTTACTACATAATAGAAACAGCATTTTATGCCCCAGCATTCTTTTCTTTTAATATCCTATATTGTACAGTTTTTCTTTTTCCTAAAGACTCCTTTAAACTACAGTAACAATATTTGGACTTCAACATAAAATATTACCCTTTTATCCCAAGATAATAATGACTCTATGATTAAAAATATGTATATATAAAAGAGAGAAAAGAAAGAAACCCCAAAGAAGCCACACCATCCAGTTTCGGCCAAGCTGCCAAATCCTATTACAGATTCAATCCTATTAAAACGTTCCCAGGTTTAAGCCTGCTTTGGAGTTTTTCATAGGAGTGCATGACCCCTACCCAAACCCCTACATGTGTGGTCAGGGACCACAGGATAATCGTAAACTGCCTGGACTCCCATTAATCTCGCACAGTCAGATATTAGTGCTTGTAAATCAGCACCTAAACAAGAACAATAGTTAAAGCCATCAATAGTCTTTTAATGAGGCAGATCAAAAACAAATGAAAGCAGCAGGACACTCGGATTTGCCAAGGAGGGGAAGGGGAGGGCCATAAGCTTTGTCTGATTTCTTATAGAAAAGAGTAGATGGATTTAGTCCAGGTCCTGTCTTCTAACTACTGCATCCACTGTTTAAAAAATATATATAAAACAACATTATTTCCAAGAATTTTCTTCTTTTTCTTTGTTTCGGGCATAGCAGCTGTCACTTTCTTTTCTTTTTCCCTCTTTCTCTTTATAGTTCCTCACAAACACATATCGACATATGTACATTAATGTACACATATTTAAAAGAGGAGGCCATTGCAAATAATAACTGCATGTAGACACATTAGGCAGTGATCAGTTACGCTTTGTCAATAATTTTAATTACTTATCTGCATCCTTGCAGGCATTTTATATGTTTTTGAAATTTCCACAGATGTTTTTTGTCCATTAGAAAAGGGGGGAAATATCTTGTTTTATAATTCCTTGTTTTAAAGAAGGAGAAAAATAAAGCAAGATAGGATTTATTATCTAGCACGCATGTGCAGCAGCATTATAATGGTTGCCAAGCAACCTAAAGGAACCATATCATAGTAAAGAGGGGGGCAAATGAATGAACAGATGCATGGGATTAGATATAGGAGGAGAAGAGAAGAGGCTGCCCTGAAATGAGCTCACCTTGGCGCATTACTTTTTGATTGCGATTTGCTCTTTTTCAGGTATATTTTTCTTAAATAGCTCCTTTTGATTTTGTGTGGAATTTTAATTTTCACTACCTTTTTAGTTTGCCCTTTGACTAAGAAGCTCAAAAAGAAGAGGTGTGAAATGCTTGTAAAATCCTCATTCTTTCATTGTTGCCTATGACATCTTTTAAGACAGTATTTTAAGAAGCAGAAAGGTACAGAAACAAGCATTCTCATACATTTACTCTAACATCACCCAATACAAACACACACCTTCCAAGACAGTATTTCTTTGGAGGTGTTATCAAAACATATGTTCACATCAGAGTGACAGCTTACTAAACCACTTTCATTGTCATCATGTTAAAACCTCACTATATATAATTTTATGCATATATAATTTATGCACAAACATATACATACATACATATATATTACAGGTAGCCTATAGATCAAAAATAAAGCACCATGTTTTTTTGCTGCCAGATTACAGATGTTTCAAGTGAGCACTACATCTCTCTTTTTGAAGGGACGCAGACAAATGCATAGTGCATACCTAAAACAATTTAAATGGTTGACTTAATTGCACCTATTCTTACATAATAGTATACAACCTAGCTTGTACATTTGAAGTAGGAAACTTATAATTTCATGCATTTAATAGCAAATATGACTAGATAATCCAATCATGGAGTAGAGGCAAGCCTCAATGTTAAACTCTAGAAGGCAGCTGGGTCTCAGCACATTCTGGAAGACCAGTGCAGTTTCAGCCTCCAAATGGGAAAAAGTACAAACTATTTTCAAGCTCCTTTGAATTATTTGAGAAACAACACAGACCATAAATTAGTAAATACTTAAAAGTGTGACTACTGAGTAGAGAACATTCAACTGGGAAATGTACACCATGTGAGGTGTACATGTATTCCATGTGAAATGTATTCCATGTGAGGTATGAACTGTTGGTTTCTCAGAAGTAGCCATTCAAAGAGGAAGAAAGGTCTAATGGACTCAGCAGACGTGCGATGGCAGGTTCTATACCACCTGAGAGCCTCAGTTACTTCCTATCTCAAAGCAGCTGCATTCATGAGGAGGGCTGGCCTTATATTATAGCAAGATGTTGACTGGGCCAGATCAGCACTTGGGGATTTTTACTTTTGGAATATGTGATGAAATTGTAGCTCTGTAGTTTTCCCAAGAAATGGCATATTGAGTTGCATTTTAATCGTAAATTGACATTAAGCTATTGGGGAATTATGGTGTGTCTACTAATATATATTCCACCTCTCTTGCCCTAATGAGATCACCTTACACTGACACTGATGCAAACATTTAGAGCTGAGTGCTCAAAAGAGGCTGGAGTACAAATGGTACATAATTCATTACCCTGGGAAACACCATTTCAAGGCAACATAATGCAAGGTGCTCTCAAGTATTTTAGAGGCAGGAAGAGTGTACCACAGTCATGGTGAAGTGACTGCTTACATCAACCTGATTTGTTCTTTCCTAGAGCTAACAAGCTCTCTGCTGTATTATTGCAACCACTTCTACTTACTGGACTCTGCAGATAAGTTCTTGCAGCTAGAGGAACAAACTCTTTGTTGTACAATCCATGAAGCAACAGAAGCCTGTGTGACTGAAAAAGGAAGATCCTGGGAATTCTAAAGAACATTTATCTGAGCTATTTTGTAAGGTCTCAGCAACCTGGTGAATTTGCATTTAAAATAAAAAGTCTATTCTCTACCCTTACTTTCCACCCCCATTCACTCTTGTTAATAACCAAAAGATGGCAGCATTTTACCCATCATTCATGAGCGACACCTTTGGTGGAGCTAAGTTTGCATTTCCACTTCCATGTGCATTGTTATTTCTTCTTGGTACTAAATGTGGATTGATAGTACTGTGGCATTTATTAACATCAACAACAACAAAAATGTAATTTCAAAAGCTCAGAAGATTAATTATATGAATTATGGTGTAAAGCATAAGAATTCCTCTTTGATGAGGAAATACACACCAGTCTAACTGCAGTGACTCTGCAGAGCAATCAAGCTCTGCTAGTGGTATCAGAACCCAAACACCTTGTCCCTCCAGCCATTAGGCTTTCCTGGCTGTGGGCCAGAGAAAGGAGTGGGAACTCTTGGGCCTGCAGGCTGAACCTAATGTGGGGGAAATGAAAAAGTACACTAATGCAAATATCTGACAAGGTTTCCACCAGCCCAGGTATACTCTTCATCCCTTCCCAAAGCACGCCCTGATAATGAGGGCAAGGTTGGTTGAGTATCTGAGAAAGGGCTTGCCAAGAGCTTTTACTCTTGGTTATTTGAAAATGAAATAGATTCTTATCCATGAGGTTGTAGGGGCACTTATTCACAGGATGCCTTTCAAAGCCCACTCTAGACATTTGTCTCAATCATTTGATTTCCAACAGGACCGACAGCCTCTTTAAAAAGTCTCCTCATTCTGTGAAACAAGAGGGCACAGCTTTGCCACAGTTGCCTGCAAAGGGAATTTGGTCCTGTTTTTCTGAATGTTCATTATAAATAGGGTCGACATTTGAAAGCAGTAAGCCTCAGCAGCCTCCTGCTCACACTGTGTAGTCTGCTTATCTGGGCTGTTATTTTCGTCTCCTGCATTGTTGATTAGCATCATCGAGATACAGTGGTAGGCCTCATTCCCTCCTAAGTACCAATATTCCCAATTTTCTTGAAATGAGGGCAAAAATCCCTTTATTATAAAATAGAAGTTCATATTCAGATTTGATTAAAATGACCCAGGAAAATGTATGCAAAAACTAGGAGCCTCTAGTGTTTGTTTAAAAGAAATCAATTATTTGGGGTTGCTTTTGCTTTTGGACATGGTATCAATAAATCTAAAAGAAGGATTGTCTTCCTTCCTCTTTTGGGTGGCACTAACAGAGCTTTCCCCACTCTCATCTTTTTCTAGGCCACTATATTGGTATGTGACAGGAGAAATGTGAATTCCATTATAGTATAATGGGTAACACTAACCAAAGTGATAAATGTTGATCTCTCATAGAATTGAAACTGTAGAGTGAGTTTATAGATATAATCAACATGTGTACTTTGCTTATATAGTTTAAATATGTACAATTAAATATAGGATTGATGTAATTTAAATTTAAGAAACTCCATGAAGGGATTCAGTAGGGAATTGTAATTCAGTTTCACAAGTGTCTAGTCTTTAAAAATAATGAATTTATTTATAAATAAACTTGAATTAGAAATACATAGAATTACACAATTCACAATTGCAAAGATGTGGAAACAACCCAAGTGTCCATCAATGCATGAGTGAATTAATAAAATGTGGTATATGTATACCATGAAGTATTACTTAGCCATAAAAATGGTGAGCTAATACCTTTTGTAACAACCTGAATGGAACCAGAGACGGTTCTTCTAAGTGAAGTATCACAAGAATGGAAAAACAAACACCACATGTACTCGCTATTAAATTGGAACTAACTGATTAATACTCCATGTGCACATATGGAAGTAAAACTCAATGGAAGTCAAACAAGTGAGAGGGGATGGGTAAATTCATACCTAACAGGTACAACGCACACTATTTGGGTGATGGGCACACTTACAACTTTGACTCAAACTGCACAAAAGTAATTCATGTAACCAAAACGTTTGTACCCCTGTAATATTCTGAAAATTAAAAAAAATTAAAAAAGAATTGTATAGAATTACAAGGAGAGCACAGTGTGCTGTCAAAAATTGACAATGTGAAGGAACTGTTTAAACATGAGTTTGAATCTCAGTTTTTTGACTTTAAACCGTGTGGCTTCAGGAAAGTACTTGACTTTCCTGTGGTTCGGGTCCCTCATCTGTAAAATGGTGATAAAAAATAGCTACCTTCTCGGACTCCATAAAATTAAATAAGATGTCCATAAAGCAGCCATCCATCATGCTTACAATAGACGAAGTGGTATGATTGGTATTATTATTAAGATCTTTATTAATATTCATACTAACATATGACTCACTATTCAAAGGCATAACCCTACTAAAAATCATCAAGTTGTAATCCTGAAAAAGATACTAGAAAAAGATGATAGACCATTTCTATACTTTCCTACTCTCCTAAAATAGAGTTTATTATAAGACTTTAATATAACCATTGATCATTTCTTCTCCAATGTGGCACCTTAATTTCTAAATCAACATCTTTTAGTGCCTCCCTTTTGCCAGACCAGCTGTCTCTCTTCATCCTTCTGGCAGCGATATCACCATCACACTTTTCATGTTTCAAACTGACATTCGATCATTTATTTATTCATCCAAAAGTTATGGCTTGCCATCATGCACAAAGAACTATTCCAGGTGTTATAGAGGAGGGGGAAATAAAAATATGTTAAATTTTCTGCCTTTAAGACTATATTGTATTAGAAAAGATGACACAAACTTAGATAACTATGACTCAAAGTACTCTGAGATAGTGTTAGTGTTATTTGAAGGGGAGCTCTTCCATGACTATACCCTTCCCCCCCACACACATATGCTAGGACTAATCTCTCCCTGCTAAGTGTTTGGATGCACCCCCAGGTTTGCTTCAGTTACATTATATTATCATCAATGTTTATTATACTTTCTTTGTCATCTAACACATCCAATGCATCAGAAAGTCTCATAGACTGCCTCCAAATGTATCTTAAATTTTGTCCACTTCTCACCATATTTTCTAAGCCCCTATCATCTGTTTGCCCAGTGTAAGAATCTCATAATTGGTGTCTGTGATTCCACTCTCACTTCCTTAAAATCCACTCCTTCCCCAGCAATCCCTTACATGTCCAACTGCAACCTTTTAAGTTCTTCAAATGTATCAAGCAAGTTCTGGCTTTATGATCTTTATAACAACTATTCCCACTGCCTAGAATGTTCTTCCTCCAAGCTTCATGTGGTTGCCTTCTTGTCTTCCACATATCAGATTAAACATCACTACCCTTTCTATCCAAACCTGGCATGCAGTCATTCTCCATCACATTACCCTATTGTAATTACTGGAATAAAAATTATCATTATCTGTTATATTCTTGTTGATTCCTTTAGCATGTTTGTTTTCCCCAACTAGAATGTAAGCTCTTTGAGAGCAGGCAACTTTTCTGTCTTGTTTATTGTTATATCCTCAGAGCCTAGAATGGTGTCTAACATACAATTGGTGCTTGATAAATATTTGTTAAAGTAACAAATAGTTGATGATGATTTTGTACTTGTTTCCACTAATAATAATAGGCAAAAGGAGCCAGTAGAGTTATAGCCATGCTTTAAGAAGGTTAAATGGCAGATTTATGCAGCATAAATTGGGGAGGGAATGAGGGAGGGAACTAGTTAGAGGCTAGTATAATAGTTTGGGATGAAGTAACCAAGACAAAATTAGGATGGTGGTGAAATGTAGAAAGAAACACAAAGTCCAGAAAAATTGAAGAGAGAAGAATTGAAAGAACTTGGTATGGAATATTCATAATAAAACTCACTTTGAGGTCCCAAAGATGGATGATGGGGAGAAGGGAGGTTATATCAAGAAAAATGGAGAAGGCAGAAGGAAACTCCGGTTTGCTGTGAGAATAATGAGATCCATTCTAACTTTTTCAAGTGAATTTTAATTCATGGCAAAAATTCCTAGAAGTATTGTCCATCAGATATATTGTCTACCAGGCAGCTAGAAATGTAGCTGGAACTCAGGTTTTGGTAGGTAGTATATATTTGGAGTTTATCTCTATGGAGGTGATAGCTGAAGGGAATCTTGCTGAGGCAATATTGGTGCAAAGATAAAAAAGATCTCGTGAACTGCCCACGGATCTTGAGAACTGCCCACTGTCATTTCCTTTTAAAATCATAAAATCATTTTGACTTTTTTCTTATCTTTATTCCTTCCATCTGATCAGTCACTGAATCATAACCTTCCTTTTAAATGTGGTTCACATCTTTTTCATTCCTTCTGCCCAGAACATTGAAATAGTTCTTTAAGTGGGCCTTGTTTCCTCCCATTTCTGATCTAATCCCTGCTGTTAGAAAAAGTTGTCAAGTTTTTCATCTCTTGACTCATCCCCACAAAGTCTTCTAGATATCTGCCACTTACTATAAGAAAAAAAGTCAAACTCTTTAAGTATCCCCAAACAAATATTACATATAAAAATAATAAATGCTGCCCCTGTACAGAGAAGAAAATTGGTAGTCTAGCTTTAGTATATCAGTCTTAAAGAGTGCCTTGCAGTAGTCCCTAATTTGCCTTAAAGGACTGGCTCACTAGGAAGGCAGCCATGGACATGGTTTTGTAGAGGATTCTGTTTTACCACTTTGGTTATTGCCCTCAATAACTCTATGATCTCCCCAAGGGTCATGATTTTATGTACACCCCTTAAGGGTGCCTCTATTCATATAAAAGATGTTGAGCCACCTCATAGCAAAGGGGGACAGCTTAGTCAACAAAAGCAGGAGACACTGTGGGTTGCTGTTAATATAAGCATGAAGAACTGATAGGTGCACTGGGAAAATCCACTCTTACTCTTAGCAATGTATTATTATTAAAGTCATGTTACCTGGGCAAAAAGCTTTGAAGCTTGAGCAAATGGGGATGAACTTTAGGTTGCAGCTTAGAGAGAGATCATCTGTAGGAATATATCTGGTCCTACTATACCTGTGCTGTCCAATATGATAGCCCCCAGCTACATATGGCTACTGATTATTTGAAAAGGGGCTAGTCCAAATTAAGATGTAGCATAAGTGTAAAATATATACCAGATTTTAAAGATCTAGTGTGGAAAAAATATGTTATGCAAACGAATATAAAAGATCACATGTTCAAATGATAATATTTTGGATAACTGAGTTAAATGAAACACATTTAAAAATTTATTTTACCTATTATTATGGACTGAACTGTGTCCTCCTTAAAAATCATATATTGAAACCCTTACCCCCAATGTGACTATAGTTGGAGTAAGGCCTTTTAGAGAGATGATTAAGGTTAAATAAAGTCATTAGGGTGGGTCCTAATCGAATAGGACTAGTATCCTTATAAGAGGAAGAGTCGCAAGGATTGCATATGCACAGAGAAAAGGCCATATGAGAACACAGTGAAAAGGTGACCATCCACAAACAACAGAGAAAGGCCTCAGAAGAACCAACTTGGACAATACCCTTCTGGCACCTTGACCTTAGACTTGCAGCCTTTAGAACTGGGAGAAAATAAATTTTTGTTAAGTCTCCAAGTGTGGTGTATTTTGTTATTGCAGCCATAATAGTTTAAAACAGAGGTCCCCAACCTTTTTGGCACCAGGGACTGGTTTCATGGAAGACAATTTTTCCACGGACCAGGTTGGGGTGGGAGCGGGCGTTTGTGGGGAGGCATAGCTCAGGCGGCGATGCATGGCCCTGTTTTCCTAACAGGTACTGGGCTGTGGCCTAGGGGTTGGGGACTGCAGGGCTAAAACACTTACCTTTTGACTTTTGTTAAAGATGTGAACAGAAGTTTTTCAAAAGAAGATAGACAAATGGCCAAAAACACATGAAAAAATGCTCAACATCACTAATCATCAGGGAAATACAAATTAAAACCATAATGACATATCATCTTACCCTTGTCAGAATGGCCATTATTAAAAAGTCCAAAAGCAATAGATGCTGGCATGGATGCAGAAAGAAAGGAACGCATATATACTGTTGGTGGGACTGCAAATTATTACAACCTCTATGGAAAACAGTAAGGAGATTCCTCAATGAAATAAATGTAGACTTACCATTTGACTCAGCAATTCTGCTACTGAGTATCTACCCAAAGGAAAGGAAGTTATTTTATCAAAAACACACCTGTACTCAAGTGTTTATTGTAGCACAATTCACAATTGCAAAGATGTGGAATCAACCTAAGTGCCCATTAATTCATGAGTGGATTAAGAAAATGTGGCACATATATGCCATGGAGTACTACTCAACCTTAAAAAAGAAAGAAATAATGGTTTTTGCAGCAACTTGGATGGAACTGGAGGCCATTATCCTAAGTGAAGTATCTCAGGAATGGAAAAACAAACACCACATGTATTCTGTAATAATTGGGAGCTAACTGATGGACACACATGTAATTGATGGACACACATAGACACAAAGAGATGTAAAGGTCATTGGAAATCAAGAAGGGAGGTGGGGGGGGAGGAGAGGGATAAAAATCTACCTATTAGGTACAATTAACACTATTTGGGTGATGGGCACACTAAAAGCCCTGACTTAAATATTACAAAAGGTACCCATGTAACATAAACATTTGTATCGTCTGAATATTTTGAAATTATAAAAGGAGAAAAAAATGTGACTGCTAGGAACCTAGAGACTTTAAAATGACCTATGGGTTTGCATTTGTGGCTTATATAATATTTCTGTTGAATAACATTCTTCTATATCCACGGTGGGCTGGGATGGACATGGTTTTGTAGCAGCCAATATGATTTTAGGAATGATGGCTCAACACTGAGAGAAACAAGAGAATAGTGCTAGGTGTTGATCAAGGAGAGCCTGGAGTGGCAGGAGGAGCTGATATTTCTGGGACTGGTTCCCCATAATTTAGGGAGGCATCAGTGAACTTGCTTCAGCACCTCTCTAGCAGGGCTCTTATGTCCAAAAACATTGATAATACTTTTTCAGACTGCCTAAAGGTGAGCTATTGAGGAATTTATTTGGAATAAACATAACTTATCTTGGGTCAGATTTATTGAGAGCATTGGAAAATATGGACACATGAAAAGAAACAGGGTAGTTTGGAACATCATCCAGCCTGCAGGGGGTAAGGTGACAAAGACATGATCGAGAGATGTGCCAGACTGGGAGCTTTTGGGTATCTGGGACACCTGAGAGATGAAGAGAGAAGGTTATAGAAGGGCTATAGAAGAGCCAAAAGACAATTTTGCTTAGTTCATATGTCATAGGGCGATAAAAGGATTAAATGAGTTGATATTAATAAGTGCTTAGAACAGTGCCATGGTATTGTCCTATTCCATTCCTTTCTCTAATCCTGGGGACCCAGTAGAAATGGGCTCCCTGTCCTAATAGGGGACCTGATGGGATGAAAAGCCTTATGGTGTTCCCTACCCTATGTTCTTTCCACAGAGGTTTTGGGGTTTGCACAAGTATGAGCTGGGGCAGAACTTTAGATGGCATCCCCAGTGTAGGTATCTAACCTATTTGAATTTTCACCTTATACCTAGCTTCAAATAATACCTATTTGAATATTCCTGGTTGAGCTGTTTTCAGAAATATGATTTCCTTCTCTATGTCACATTTGTGAATGCTGTGTCCAAAGGCCTTCTTTAAGGGCATGATACGGATTCTGATCTCTGCCTTCATGTCCAGTTCTCTCTTCTTCCCATTCTTTTTGGTGTGAAAAAACCTAAAAAATGGCCCAGAGTTATTGTGTGTCATGAATAGTATTTGTGGGCAAAGGTGGCTTTGGGGATATCCCAAGTGAATTATATGAGCTTGATTCTAGGCATTAGGCAATTGTTGAGTAAAAATTACCAATTGGCAAGGAAAAGGCTCAATAGTCAAAATTTCCTATACTTAAAAAAGAATTACAAAAATTACACTATAAAGTAACCTTAAAAATTAAAATAAAAGACCAGAAATAATGAAATAAAGGGTTGTATACAGTTCAAAACTCTAGCTGAAGATTTCAGCTATAGGCTCCAATTTCTAAGCTTTCTGAAACCCAAGGGAAAAAAGGATAGAATATAAAACATCTTTTCCTTGAAAATGATAAGGTTGACTTTTTACTTAAACATGAATTACAGCCTAGATGCTAAAAAGAATTGATTATAGATGTCTATCCTGCATGATTTCTTTCACATATTGGGACATGATAAACTTTGCTGAATTTGGAATGGGATACCACTTGCCATTTGGACTATCTGACCTTACATCTCCTATTTTTAGCTCTGTAGTTATTTTTAAAGTAACAATGTCTACCTATAAGTTGTACTGACTTCTCATTCTCATCTTCCTCCTTCTTCCTTTTCTAAGAAAACATAGTTGATTCATATACTCATATTTGACTCCTTCAACCCTATGTAGGTTTAAATCCAGCTAAGAATATATATATGTGTATATATATAGCAATTCTATAACTCTTATTCTCAAACATACTAGGTGTAGACCATGTATTCTACCTATTAAATGCTTTGAATATTTGCTTTTTATCCTGTCATATTTTTGACCATTTTTTAAATAATATTTAAGCAGTTTCTAGGGATTTGGCACAACATGGACATTATGAATTTTATGTTTTTCCTCTCATTTCCCTCTAAAATCTGATATAATAAGTGTGAGAAGTCCTCTTCCATGTACTCCCAAAGTCATCTTTCTATATACACATGATTGTCTTCTAGGATCAATCATATTTGGGCTTCTATGCACCAAATTAAAGTCACTTGGTGAGCTAAGTGGAATGTAAATTGGAAAAGGAAGTGAACTAGGAAATAAATGAACACAGATTATATATATAAGCTTCTTGCACTGTGATGATTTCAGAAAGTAGGTATTTTTGATAACTCAGTTTTTGATATGTGGTAGAGATACGTGCACATGATTCTGACAGCATCAGAATTAATTGGAAACTTTTCAGAGTTTTGTAAGTAGCCCACAGATTTATTACTAAAACTCAGCACTAAGCAACACACCTCAAGAATCTCTTGAAAACTGGAGTTAAATATGAGACACATGTCAAATATATTTTCAAACCAAGTTCTTTCACACAAAATGTTATCCTTCTCTTTACTTAGTGGTAGGAAAAGGAAAATCC
Source organism: Cheirogaleus medius (assembly GCA_008086735.1). NCBI lineage: Eukaryota > Metazoa > Chordata > Mammalia > Primates > Cheirogaleidae > Cheirogaleus > Cheirogaleus medius. The sequence continues at coordinate 52,179,949 of VBSM01000361.1, read as the reverse complement.
TATGCATCACAGCTGCCAAAACATTTGTGTGCCACTTCAAACATCCTGGCTACCTTCTTACCCTTTTCCAACTTGCCTTTTTAAAGTCAAATTCACCCCTAGAACTGCATTTGAACAGTTCATTCTATTACCTTAAAAATATGATGCATAGGCCGGGCGCGGTGGCTCACACCTGTAATCCTAGCACTCTGGGAGGCCGAGGCGGGTGGATAGCTCAAGGTCAGGAGTCCGAAACCAGCCTGACCAAGAGCCAGACCCCGTCCCTACTAAAAATAGAAAGAAATTAATTGGTCAACTAAAAATATATAGAAAA
>VBSM01000361.1:52122977-52179529 GCA_008086735.1 Cheirogaleus medius | reverse complement strand
AAAAAAAAAAAAAAAAATGATGCGTAGAGCAAAATAACTAGAGCTTACACTCACAACCCAGGTAAAACTGTTTTTGGGAGTTTCAGGAAAGCTCAGTCAATATTATATTTAATTTTTTCTTTTTACCAATGCTTTATTCACATCATTTTCTCTCTCAAAACATCAGGCAGAGGTTCCCTTTATCTCACCCTTTTTCCACCAGCCATCAGAAAGCATGTGGTAAAGTGACAGGGCTGATGAGGACATGATTTTTATCTGTTGACTTGAAGACAACTTCTGTGAAACAGGAAGTCAGTCCTAATCATGGGAATTAAGTAGACTTACAAAGACCAAAGCATCATTACCCCATGGGAAGAGATTGCCAGTTGAAGCTTTCAAAGAATCATGACTCATTTTCTTAAACTGGTAATAGGCATCTAGGTAGCATCTTCAATTTAACTGACTGCATCTGTTTTCTTACACTGAAGAAACAAATGTTGTTAAACTTCCTCCAAATTTAGTAAAAATATCACCTAAAGCTATTCATTTCTTATCTTCAGAGGTCTTGTTAGGAGTAAGTTTAACAGAACACCAAATAGTATATTTACAGAAAGCTGAATTGTATTTTTACCTGGAGTTTGGGCCAAAAAAGGCTTTTATAATTCCAAAATCATATTGAAATTGATGACACTATAGGTTAATTATAGCTTTTTGCTTTGAGGAAATAATAGAGAATGAGGCTGTTCTTTAGTTTAAAAATACTCCATTTTTATATTTTTTAGAAAAAAGGTCATATTGCCATCTTCTAGGGTAGTGTGAACCTCAATGACCTGTCTCTTCTATTATCTTGGTGGCTTGAGAAGGTAATTTTACAATGCACCTTTTGTGGTTTTTTATTTTATTCAGTAATTCTCTGGGTTTTCAGTCTGTGTGAAAATCATGAGTAATTAACATTGGAATCTGTAGGAGGGAAAACAATCTTACTGATCTGGCTTTTTGAATAATTTCTAATTTTCCAAAAGACTAATAAAATTGTGCTTATTTTACACTCTTTTCTGATAACTTACAGAAAAATTAAGGCAAATGTTATTTTGGGGAGTCCGCTTACTGGTCACATAACCAACATTTTACTTAAACTTCTGTCAGCTGAACTGTAAAAAATTAAAGATTCAAGATAAAATGTGCTCCCATGCTTCAAATCTGACCAATTCCATTACGTGCACTATTGAAGTATGAAACCTTTCTCCTTGATCAAAATGCTGGTGAGGATCTATACTTTTTTTTTTTTTACACAAGTATTCTCACTATGAAAAAAAAGAGTAGAAAGGCCAAATGAAAGACTGAAACAAGCAGTCATAAAGTGACTTTTTACATTTTTTAAGTAGGTCACAGTAAGGTATATTATTCTTACTGCAAAAGTCAGGTTAAGACTCTCAATTAGGAAAAGATGCATTTATAGAGTTCTTCCATTTTTATTGATTTTTGATGTCATTTTAAAAATGATGAATAACCATATAGTAGAAAACTGGACCCAAGGAGCATTTCATTCCTATCTTTAGCTACTGCCAAAGAACTTGGATCTGGCTTTCTCAGGTCTCAGGAATATTACCGGGTAGAGCAGCTGGGATGATTGGCCCATGAGGAAGGGTCATCGTCTTTGACATTTTTGAATATATGAGTGTCCTTGTCCTGGGGCTCTGCTGTGCACCTGAACATAGCCCATGCTTCAGACAAAAGCAAGGTCTCTCATTTGGAACAAGGATAATCTGCTTAAAAGTCTAAATCTCTTATAAATGGCTGACGTGTGCAGGAATATCATAGTACATAGCTCTTTGTAAGGTAATTTTAAAAGAAAATGATACACATTTTGCTCAGCCAAGCAATCTGAAAGTTCAAAAGGTAAGACGCACTTCTCAGCATGAAACTGTCAAACATATTTGAAAAGAAAGTTAATTACAATTGGCATTTCCAGGCCTTCTGCTGGCCATGGCTATCTTACTGGAAGGTGACACTAGTGACATCCATTGTATAGAGGCTGAGAAATGGAGAGTATCAAAAAACTGAAGCTCTGCATTTCTGTAACATAGGGTGAACAACCCTGGGGCACTCATTATTTTTTATAGACACTTTGCAGCTTTGTGCATGTGAAGTGATTGAGACTAGGCACAAGCTAGATAGAGAGAAAATAGTGGTATTCCACAGAGGTCATCTGAATCCATCCTTTCTACGGGAAACAGATTGGAGAGGATTGATGGCCAGGCAAAGACAGCTACCTGTTTTGCTCAACTCTGAGTTTTCCTGATTGGGCTTATATTTCCCTCTGATAACTTCTTGGTTACTGTTTTAGTTACATTTTTCTCAGAGAGAGAAGAAGGAAGGAAAGAAGGAAGGAGGGAAGGAAGGAAAGAAAACAGACATTCAGGTGAGCTGGGCTTTGGCTAGCTCCCAAAGAAATCTGATAATAGAATATGGCTGATCGTTTATGCATTTCTGGGCTGACAGAGACATGAAATGCTAGTTGGTTTCTGAATGATCCTTGGCAAAACTAATAAACCTTAGTTGTTGTTATTTATCATTGTGTTGACTACTAAACATTTACCTCAAACTGGAGAATGTATAGACACTAGTGAGTAGTTGGGATGTTAAAAATACACAAAGTTAACAGAGAAAGTGGACCTTCTCCCATAATCATCAATTGTATTTGAAGTTTTGGGAGAAAGTACTATTAAGATAAATGTATATATTCTGAGTAGAGAATGCAAATATTCACATCTATGTTTCAGATAAAATGAGGCATTTCAAAGAATTGTTTTGATTGTGTGCTGCTTCCACTGTTCCACAGATTGAGTACACATTTCATTTCTTCTCTCACCAGAATAGTTTTGTGGAAACTTCTGAGAGTCACAGAATCCTGAGGCTGTAGTTAGAAGTTAGAAGTTATTGCCTAAAAATTGCTGCAATGTACAATTTAGGGGATTGGTTTGGATATTCTCTTTATAAAATCCGTGTTCTGGTTTCTTGTACACCTTAAGCCCTTGGTAACTGAGGAGCAAAGGGATACACACTGGGAATCTTCCTTAAGTCAGAAAGTTTTAAGCAGATAAATACTGAAGACAGAAGAGGTCACTCTGAGCCAGCTGGATGGCCAAGAACAGTATAGCAAGTCTGGTGGTAACTTCAACAATTCCATGTTCACGTTTTCACACAGCTTTTATTAGATTGCCTTGTATGAATATCCAATTTTAATGCATGACTCTACAGTTTCTGCTGTGACTAGTTGTATAACTGTGGAATCTTCCAATGGTATAGTGTTTTGCTCAAATGTAAATTTCCCAGAACAAAATTATGACAAAATCTATAAGCCAAGTGGTTTTTGAAAACTACTTTCAAGGTTAAATAGTTACATAAATAAATTCTGATGAATAACAAAATCATACACATTTTATAAATACCATATATAATCACTATTAGAATATCCAACCTCAAAGGGAATGTGTTTATTCAATTTAATGAGGAATTTGTTATTTTGGGTTCTGCACATTCCTCCATAAAATAGGTTAAAAACTAACCACTGGCCTGAGGAAAGGGTATTTTAAGAATTGAAACATCAAACCTGAACTACATTTGTTGCCATGCCAAATGAGATACTAAAAAAAAATCGTGAAACACAATATCAACAAAACTAATTTAGTTATTTCAATTTGCCCAGGATGTGATAGCCAAGGAAGGAATTAGCAGATGACATCTTGAGAAAGTTGAAATTAGAACCCATTGGATCTGGGCACTGATTTACAGAAACGTAGTGTTCTTGTTTATGCTTAAGGAAGTAATAACAATATTAATTCATTCAATAAATATTTATTGAATACCTACTATGGGCTAGTTACTGTTCTAGGCCCTGGGGATATAGCAGTGGGAATAAAAAAGCAGACAGACAAAATTCCTTGCTCTCATGGAGAATGCAATATAGTGAAGAAATAGTCAGTAAACACAACAAAAAATCACTTATCAGATGGTGATGTGTGCTCATTCTATCTTGATTCCACCACTCTTTTAAAAATGCTAGATATATTGGTATGTGAATTTAATTATCATGGCCTTCAAAAAAGTTATAAACCAGAAAGCCACGTCACAGCTGTTAGAAACTTCTCAAATAGGAAAAAAGAAATTTCTCAAATAGGAAAAAAAGTTATATGTCAATAAAAACTGGAAAAATACTTCAATCTTCTTTTAAGTATCACTTTGAGCCATTTGTTTGAGCTGAAATGCCATATGAAATATGCTCTTTAATTAATATCTAATAAATGTTTACATACAAATTATAACTTCCATTATATGCATGATGTATTAGGCAAAACTTTAATACACCTTTAATTCTTTTATCTGATATTTAATACTTTGATTCAGATTTTTCTTTCAGTTTTTAGGATTTTATGAAATGCTTTAAAAAAATAAAAATAAAACTTCTCTCTGTTATGGCTGGGAATCATCATTATCATCATTTTTGGTAGCATATAAAGCTGTAGTGATTCTTATTACAGTCAGTAGCAGTTACTAGTGAGGGCACAGATGATCAGTTTTAGACTCGTGTGCTGCTGAATTCAGCCAACAACTCGCTCATCATGAGTCTAACAGATTTTTCTGCTATTCGGACCACTGGGAACCTTATGAACCAGTTAGTTCTGCCCTCCTTCTTATGACAAAGTGCCAACATTGTCAACATCCAGGAAGCCAAATGCCAGATTTATTTGCTACTGCAGTGAGTTCACTTTTAGAGTATAAAACAATGAAAAATAAGATTTTTCTAAAAAATGATAATTTTTAAATTGTCCCCAGCTTTAAAAGCTCTGAGATGTTCTGGTAAAAATTTCCACTGAAAAAGTAGGGATATACTTGGTGTTGAAATACATGATAATTACCTTCTCTCTCTCTCTCTCTCTCTCTCTCTCTCTCTCTCTTGTTGAGGGGTGGGAATTATTTCTCTCTTGTATAGATGATTCCATAATATTAGAATCAGAAAAGGCCAACTCCTTTGGTTTACAAATAGGGAAAATGGGGTCCAAAGATTTGGTTAAGAACTCAAACCTAGGAAATAGCAGAACAGGTCTCTAATTCTAAGTTCCTGATTTGTAATCCAATGATTTTATTATTCCACCCCTGTTGTCTCTGCTTGCATTATATTATACTTTCACTTACATATTTAGGCATCATGATTTAACTGAACTGCTCAAATTAATAAAATATCACCACTATTAAGGACAGAATTTTTTTTTTCTATTTTGTTCATGATTCTATCCTCATACCTAAACCGGTGCCTGGGATATAAGTGCTCCAAAAATATATGTAGGAAGAGATTAATTGTTGTCAAATTTGTATATCAGTGAATGGTGTACAGTAAACTCATTCTCATTTTGCCAAAGCTAAGACAGAGAGAAGTGTAAATTATACTGGGAAAAAAGTTAACTTGTTATAAATATGATTCCATTAGTAATGAATGGGGCAGTTAATGCTGGGAATATCATTTAGTTATTCAGAATTTTACCAAGCTTGACAAAATGTTGAAAGATAGTGTGAAATATGATTAAAACAAAAAACCCCCAGTGATTAAAATGGAAATAGGAATCATAGTAATAGCCAAAATGTATTTTACATGTTTATTTTGAAGAAGGCTGTACCACATATGTAATTTTCCTTTGCCTACACAATATTTTTATAAAGTAAATATTAATAACAAGGGTATATTTTCATTTTGAAAATAGAAATCTAAAATCTAAGGAATTCAAACCACTTGTCTAAAATTAAAAGAAGTCAGAAGAATGGCTGGGAAAAAAAGAAAGGCGTGGTCTCACTATACGTTCAATTCTGTTTCTATTTAGAACATGCTGCTTCTGATTTGGTTTAATCAAAATAATAAAATCAGTCAATAGGCCACTAGCTGGGCTTTAAACACTATTTTAGGCAGAATAAAGAAAGCACATAATCATCTCTGTTTTTGACAGTCTTCACAAATGAGAAAAGAAATTCAAAGCTTTAGTTCCATTGATATTTGAGACATGACTGTTTAAGGTCATACCTTAGTTGGTGAGCAATAGGGGAAGTATAATTGAAAACAATGACTGACTCTGCAAAACCCACAGAAAAGATCCATGGCGCACTGAAATCAGATGTGAGTTGGAGAAATCGCTATGAGCTGCTATCCGGGTGATGACAGAGAGTGGCACAAAGCTGAAGGCTAACTTGTGCCATTAGATTCACATTCACAGTCTCCTTTGAAAACAACCTGGGATTAGACAGTGCTTCTGAAACAAGACTTTTTTTTCCACAGAATTAATTTATACTTTACATCATGAATCACAATAACACATTTTTGCTTGAACACAGGCATAAAATATAATTCATTTCCTTTGTTGCTATCCAGAAATGCCCTTCAAAGCACTTTGGACACAATTGTCAAACAAGCATGATTTACTCTATGTGTGATGTTTTTGCTTGAAAGTAGGAATTTTCTTTGTGTTTTCCTCAGAAAGGACTACTACGTTTCTTTACCCCTCTTCTGCAACCCCAGTGCCCTCCTCACTCCCACACCCCCACACAAAGACACTCCTTAATTGTATTACTGTTAGGCTGACCTCCAACCCCAACTAAAATGAGGACAAGGCTAGTTTTGTGTTTCGTGGGATAACAATTTATGAGCAATTAAAAATGAAGGGACACAAAGCATTCATCACAGTCTCAGCTAGACAGGCAGCTGAGGTCAAAGGCTCTAGCAATGAAGTGTGCACAATATATTTTTATTTCTGTTTTCACTAAGAAGGAAACGGGTTAGCTAAAAATTATGGCATGCAGCCTCCAGTTCAAAATAGGTGCACTTAATCTTTGGAGACAGTTCACGCTTGGCCAGATAGGTTATGACAGCGCGTGCAAAGACACACACACAAACACACACACGCACACACACGCAACCTCAGTACCATGCAAGATGATGTGGGAAAATGAAACATTTTACTAGTCCAATTCACATACAATTTCTAAAAGAAAAAAGTGCCGAATAAATATTCATTATGATTTTATAGCCAAGGTCACAATATTTCTCTCCTTTAGCCCCTATTATGAAAAACAAAATAGAAGATTTTAAGGTATAATTCCTCTTGTCACATTACTCAATCTGTTTGGAATAACATGAGAGTCTTATAATTTTATTTTCCTAGACCATCAATGGCCTATTACATGAGAGTTGAGATTAATATCCTTCATGCTGAGCTTCAGTCGGAGTTACATATCAAAGCACTACAGAAAACGCCTTGCAATGGAATGAAGTTGGTTTTTAAAATTTGTTTCTATCATGAAACACTATAGTATCTGTATCTGACATAGATCTTCTGATTTAAGGTCTTGGCCTGCCATGAGAAAAGATATTGGTGAATTGACTGTTAGGTTATGCTGTCAATCGACGTCACTGCTGTTTTGTAATGTGTCCAATTCTCAATAGGAAAAAAAAAAAAGGTCTATAGCAAACAGATTATCAGTTTTAATTCTGCATGTAGGTTTGCTCACTTAACCAAAGTATTGCCATGGAGAATAAAGAAGAACTAAATGGTAATGATTTTTAGGATTAGATGCTAGCAAGGTGATAGCAGGCACACATGTAAAATTCTCCAGATGGCAAGAATAGAGAGTTCACTAACACAAATTGAGAAGGCCTTTTATTTTCCTCAGTAATTTTCTATTAGAAAAGCAGAGTACATTTTATTTATTTATTTATTTATTTTTGAGACAGTCTCACTCTGTTGCCTGGCATAGAGTGCCCTGGCGTCAGCCTAGGTCACAGCAACCTCAAACTCCTGGGCTCAAACGATCCTGCTATCTCAGCCTCCTGAGAGTAGCTGGGACTACAGGCATGTGCCACCATGCCCGGCTAATTTTTTTCTATATATTTTTAGTTGGCCAATTAATTTCTTTCTATTTTTTAGTAGAGACGGGGTCTCGCTCTTGCTCAGGCTGGTTTCGAACTCCTGACAGTGAGCAATCCGCTTGCTGGCCTTGGCCTCCCAGAGTGCTAGGATTATAAGCGTGAGCCACCAAGCCCAGCCCCATTTTAAAAAGAAATACAATTTGTACCTAAACAACCTCACTTTGTTAGAAGATGAAGATAAAGACTACCGATAGTTAACTCAGATTAACACAAATTTTCTCTCATCAGAAAATACTCAGGTATCTCCCCCCTACCCCTAGTGACATTCTGAAAGAAGTTGAGCATTTAAAACAATATCTTTTTTCTTATAAATTCAACTAAATTATCATTAAAATGTCATTTAAAAATAAATTTAACCTAATTGTTCACAATTTGAGTCATTATTAATTTGACTGTTGAAGGTATTGTGTTTTTTATTAGAAATTTACTTTTGGTTTTACTGAAAATGTTGTGAACTCCTGGAATAAAAAACAATGTTAAAAGAAGAAAAGGCAGGGAGAGAGAAGAAATAAAGGAAGAAAAGAAAATAGAAATTCAGAATTCTGTTAGTTGGGACATTTCTTCTTCAAGAATGGTAAAAATGCAGAATTTGGCTAGTGAAGGATCTGATTTGTGCACTCTGCTGCACAACCCATGGGACAGAGAGAGGGTTTGGGAGAGACCATTAGGAGACTAATTTATATTAGAGTTAGAACCATCTGTTTGTTCAATCAAACTAAACCTAAAAAATCCAAAAGGAAACAAAAATCCACATTTCCTCATGCCTGTCAAGCTGCAGAGATTACACAGTTTCACCATCAACAACAAACTTACTTTTTCTCCACCAACCCTTTTCAGGTACTTCTCTGAAGACCATATGAGCCCCACCCTTAGACTCTATTGCAAGTCTGTTCACGCCCTTTCGCTGAACCAATGTGGGTATGCAGGTATCTCCAACTTTCTTCATGGATTCTTCTAAAATCACCAGTCTGTGTGTCCCTCTTAGCTTTAGTCTCTTTGAAGGCATATTCAAAGGCCTTATCCATTATACACGCACTCCTATATAATTATGAAATATTGTACATACTCTTTGCAATAATCTTGGAAAATACAGGAAACCACAGACAAAAACCATTTCTCACAATCATACCATCCTCTGATTATTACTGATAACATTTTGGTATATAGGCTTCTAATGTTTTCTGCTATTTATGTATTATTTTTAAGTAGCAACATACCTACTTTCTCTTTTACTTTGTGAATATTGTGAATTACTTTGATTTTCCAATGTTAAATTAACCTTGAATTCCTGAGATAAACTGCACTTTGCCATGAGGTGCTATCCTATATATATATATCCAACATATATAATGCTGGGTTCTATTTGCTAATATTTGTTAAGGATTTTTGTATCTACCTTCACTAGAGATATTGATCTGTAATTTAATACTTTGTAATATGTGTCAGATTTAGGAATTTAGTTTTTCTGGCTGCATAAAATGAGTGTGGAAGTGTTCTCTCCTCCTATATTTTCTGAAAGAATTTACTTAAAAATGGTGTAATTTTTTACAGAATTTACCATTGAAACCAGATGGGCTTGTATTTTTCTCAGTGGAAAGATTTTGATTATGAATTCAATTTCTTTAATTGCTATAGAGTCATTCAGATTTTCTATTTCTTGTTTTTCTAGCTTAGTAAGTTATGTTTCTCTGGAATTTGTCCATTTCATCTAAGTAGTTAAGTTTATTGCATAAAGTTTCACATAATATTTTCCTGTTATCATTTTCATGTACATAAAACTTGTTGTGATGTCCCCTCTTTCATTCTTCATATTGGTAATTTGGATTTCTTTTCTTTTTTTTCTTGATGAGTCTTCTTAGAGGTTTATAAATTTCACTAATCATTTGGAAAAATCAACTTTTGACTTTATTGATTTTTATCTATTTGTTCATTTTTATCTTATTGTTTTCTTATTTTATTATTTATTTTCTATAACTTACTTTGCAATAAGTTAACAAACTTAATTTGTTCTCTTTTCCTAACTTCTTAAATTAGAAGCTTAGAGCATTGATTTTGCACTTTTCTTTTTTTAATACAGTAGTCTAGCGTTTTCTGTGAAGGATACATTCCAAGAACTCCACAGGATGCCTAAAACCTCAGATAGTACTGAACCTTATATATACTATATTTTTCAATCTAATAATAGAGATGGCCACTCTAAGTGACTAACAGGTGGTTAGTGTCTATAGTGTGGGATATGCAGGAAAAGAGATGATTCACATCCTAGGTGGGACAGAGTAGGACAGCATGACATTTCACATGCTACTCAAAATAGTGCATAATTTGAAACTTTAAAAAAAATTTTTGTGTTTCAGCATATTTCGGGGGTACAAATGTTTAGATTACATATACTGCCTTTACCCCACCCAAGTTGGAGCTTCAAGCCTGTCCATCTCCCAGACAGTGAGCACTGCACCCATTAGGTGTATAGATAGCCATCCCCTTCTCACCCTTCCCATTTGCCTGACAATTTGAAACTTATGACTCATTTATTTCTGGAATTTTCTATTCAATATTTTCAAACCGTGTTTGACTGTGGGTAATTGAAACAACAGAAAGCAAAACCATGGATAAGGAAGGACTACTGTATAGGTATTTAAAGCTATAAATTTCTCTATGAGCAAAACTTTAGCTATATCCCACTAGTGTTACTACACTGTGCTTTCATTATTATTCAGTTCAAAGTATTTACTAATATTTTTGTGATTTCTGTTTTGATTCATGAGTTATTTAAAAATGCTATTTAAAGGAGGAAGAAGACAGCAGACTAGAAGTGGCGAAGATTGTGCCACTCTCAAGGAGAGAATCCTAAGTTTTAGGCAGATGCCTATCTGCAGATGGCTCTTCTTGGAAGGAACACTGTGAAACCCCAGAGAAGCAATGTAGGCCATTCCTAGTGAAGGAGCAAGTGACAGGGCAATTCATTCCACAAGATCGAAGAGATTGTAGGGAGACATCTACACGTGGGGAAATTTAGTAAGATAGAGCATTGGGGAACTACACTCACCCTGCAGGAACTGCGGCTTGAGTGTGAAAGGGGTCCCTCCAACACCACAGACCTCTGGACTGTCCTGACAGCTGCCTAGAGTCTGTGCAGAGTCACTGCACTGGAGAATAGGCTCAGTAAGGATCTGGTGGCTGTCAGTCTCCGGTTTCTGCAGCTAACACCTTACTGAGCTCTCAGGTGCTCAGCGCCAGATCTACATGGGACTCAGCTTTGCAATAGAATCCTTCACGTCGCCCCCACTGGACTGGGGAGCGAGCTGACAGATCAGATGCTCTCTGGTGCTGTGCCCTAAGACTTGGGGCTGAGCGCATTTCAGCCTCAGCACGATGGGATCTGAGCAGAGGAGTTTCCTCTGCTGCTACAGGCGCAAGCTTGGAATCTTTGGGCGACTGCCTCAGTGGGACCTGGGGACAGAACTCCACAGTCCTTGGGTCACTGGAACCGCCCCCTGCCCTTGCAACTTGACACCGTGGTCTCTGAGCTGGCGGGACAATTGGATACCTGCGCAGCCCTACCTCTGCAGTTCCCAGTTGGGAACAGCTTGTCACCTGCACAGTCCCACCTCCTCGGGCCACAGTTCCTGCGCTGAGGCTCTCCCCTCTGAACCCAGGGCTCTGCTCCTGTGGCTCCAGAGCTCCTGTGAGGGCTGCTACACTGCCCTGAAGATTCCAGGATTGTGCCTGAACCCCAGGACCATATCCCTGAGTCTCCACCACTGCCACTGGGCCAGCAGAACTGCCCCAAGGTCCGAGGGTCCTCTGATGATCTGGCAGCCTCAAGTTGCCATTACACACCGACCTGGTTCAAGCAAATGCCCACAGCCCAGTCACCAACGACCACTGCCTATATAGCTTCACCCAGCTGCCACTGTCACCTCGGTGGGATATGCTGGGCAGAGCAATCCCCCACGAGTCCAGCCTCCATGGAGAGGGTCTCACCCATTCCTGCAATTTTGAGTTGAGGAGGGGTAAAAATTTACCTACCAGGTACAATGAACACTACTCGGGTGTTGGGCACATTAATAGCCCTGACCTAAGCATTATAAAAACTATAATTGTGCCAAAACATTTGTACCCCCTTAACATTTTGAAATAAAAATGCTATTTAATTTTCAAATATTTGGAGAACATATCATATGTGATTTAGATCCTTTAATATTTAATGAGACTTATTTCATGGCTCAGCATATGGTCTATCTTGGTGAATGTTCCATGTGTATTAAAAATATATATATTCTGCAGTTGCTGGGAGAGTATTCTAAAAGGTTACTTGGGTCAAGTTAGTTGATGGTTTTTTAAATCTTCTATATATTTTTTCTGTATTTGTCATATGAGTTACTGAGAGAAGGCTATTCAAAAAGCTAGATATGATTTGTGAGTTTATAATTTCCTCTTTCAGTTTTGTCAATTTTTCTTCATATATTCCACTGCTCAGTTATTAATAATAAATATAAAAGCATTTAGGATTATTATGTATTCTTGAAGAATTGACCCTTTTATTGTTGTAATACACACTTGAACTCTATATAACATTTTGCCTAACATTAATATAGTGACATCGACTTTCTTATGGTTAGTGTTTGCATGATATATTTTTCTACCCTTGTAATTTCAAGCTGTCAGCTTTTTGATATTTAACATGCATATAAATTATTACAAATCTTATAATCAGAATTTAGCTATGCTTGACTTTTCATTCCAGTCTAACAATCTTTCCCTTCCAATTGAAGGGTTTAGCCCATTTACTTTTACTGTGATTATTAATGTAGTTGCATTTAATTGTATTAAATTAATCTTAGCATTAATATTTGTTTTCTATTTGTAACATTCATTCCTATTTTCCTCTTTTCTTGCTTTCTTTAGCCTGAATCGAGTATTATGTTCTAATTCTTCCATTTTATCTTCTTATTGACTTTTTCATGTACTTATTTGTGATTTCTTTACTTGTTCCTCTAGAGATTTCTATATATATCTTTAAATTCTTAAAGTCTACTTACAGTTATTATACAATTTCAGAAAAATATTACACCTTACAACAAAGTAATTCCATTTTGTTCCACTCTTTATGCTCTTGTCATACAGTTTAATTCTATGTAACATGTTATTTTTGTCATAAAAATCAATAGTCTATCAAAAAAATATCAAAATAAGCAAGTATAATAATTCGTGTATTCATTTCCCAGCTGAATGTGAATTAGTTCATATTTTTACTATTATTAATAAAAGTGCTATAAACCATCATGTATAAGCTTTTTTGTGGACATATGTTTTCACTTTTTTTTTATTTCTGCATATTATGGGGGTACAAATTTTAAGGTTTCAAGTAATGCCCTTGTCCCCCCTCCCCCCACAAGTTTGAGCTTCAAGTGTGACCATCCCCCAGGTGGTGTACATCTCACTCATTAAGTATGTATATGCCCGCCCCCTTCTCCGCCCTCCCACCTGCCCAATACCCAATAAATGTAATTCCTATGTGTCCACTTAGGTGCTGATCAGTTAATACCAATTTGCTGGTGAGTATATATGGTGCTTGTTTTTCCATTTTTGGGATACTTCACCTGGTAGTATGGGTTCCAGCTCTATACAGGAAAATACAAGATGTTGCTATATCACCGTCGTTTCTTAGAACTGAATAATACTCTATGGTATACATATACCACATTTTATTAATCCACTCATGTATCGATGGGCTCTTGGGTTGTTTCCACAACTTTGCAATTGTGAATTGTGCTGCTATAAACATTCGAGTGCAGGTGTCTGTTTTGTAGAGTGTCATTTGAATCGACTCAAAGAGCTGGAAAAAGAACAGACCAACCCCAAACCCAGCAGAAGAAGTGAAATTAACAAGATCAAATCAGAACTAAACGAAATTGACAATAGGGAAACTATACAGAAGATTAATGAAACAAAAAGTTGGTTCTTCAAAAAAATAAACAAAATTGACACGCCTTTGGCTAGACTAACGAAAAGCAGAAAAGAAAAATCTCTAATAGTTCCACCAGGAACAAAAAAGGAGATATCACAACCTATCCCACGGAGATACAAGCAAGATATAATCTACGAATACTACAAAAACCTTTATGCACACAAACTGGAAAATGAGGAAGAAATAGATAAATTTCTAGAAACACACAGCCTCTCTAGGCTCAACCAGGAAGAAATATAATTCCTGAACAGACCAATATCAAGAGCCGAAATAGAAACAGCAATTAAAAATCTTCCTAAAAAGAAAAGTCCCTGCCCAGACGGTTTCACACCTGAATTTTACCACACTTACAAAGAAGAACTGGTGCCTATCTTGCAAAAATTATTCCTCAACATTGAGAATAATGAGATCCTCCCAGAAGCATTTTACCAGGCCAACATCACCTTGATCCCCAAATCAGGAAAGGATGCAACAAAGAAAGAAAACTACAGACCAATATCACTTATGAATATAGATGCAAAAATTTTCAACAAAATCCTAGCTAACCGAATCCAGATGCTTATTAAGAAAATAATCCATCACCACCAAGTTGGCTTCATCCCAGGGATGCAGGGATGGTTCAACATACGCAAATCTATAAATGTAATTCACCACATAAACAGAAGCAAAAACAAAGACCATATGTTCCTTTCAATAGATGCAGAAAAAGCATTTGACAAAATTCAACACCCTTTCATGATAAGAACACTTAATAACATAGATATAGAAGGGGCATACCTAAAAATGATACAAGCCATATACGACAGACCCACAGCCAATATCATACTGAATGGGGAAAAATTGTTTTCACTTTTCTTAAGTAAAACCTAGGAGCGAGTATGCAGAGTCACATAATATGTTTTTTAACTTTATGAAAACCTGCCAAAGAGTTTTCCAAAATGGTTGTACCATTTTGAGTTCCCACCACCAAGGTATGAGAGTTCCAATTGCTCCAAATATTTGCTAATACTTAGCACTTTAAATATTTTTAATTTTACCTATTGTAGTGGGCACAAAGTCTTAGCATATCATGGTTTTAACTTATATTTCCCTGATGACTTATAATATTGAGCTTCTTTACCATTCACATATATTTTTATAACATTATTTATTTATTTTTTGGGTTTGTGTGTAGCATTGGTGTGAGACAGACCATATCTGTTTTAGTGAGGTGTGGATTCAAATAATTTGACTATATTTTTATTAGGTGTATTATTGAGTGGTAAGTGTTCTTTATATAGTTTGGAGACAAGTCCTTTAACCGATATATGTTTTGTGAATGTTCTCTTCCAGTTTTAGCACATCTTTTCATTTTTACAACATATCTTTCAAAGGAAAAAAGTTTTTAATTTTGATGAATTGTACTACATCTATTATGGCTTTTTTTTTTGTTAAGGTTTGTGATATTTGTGTCCTATTTAAAAAATCTTTAGAAGCCACAAAGATTTTCTCTTATAATATTTTATAGATCTAGAATTTTATAGCTCTAGCTTTTTTGTTAAAGTCTATGTTCCATTTCAAGTTAATTTTTGTATGCAGGAAGAAGTAAGGACCAAAGGTCCATTTTTTGTTTCTATTTTGGGTTTTTTTTGGTTTTTTGTTTGTTTTTTTTTAAAATGGATACCTAACTGTTCCAAAACCATTTGTTGAAAAGACTGTCTTTGCCCCACTTATCTTAGCACTTTTGTTGAAAAGAAAATGATCAATATATGACTGTCTGTTTCTGTACTCTACTGACCTGTGTATCTGTCCTTATAGCAATTCAACATTATTCTGATTGCTGTAATGTAATAAAATCTATGTTTTCTATCTGTTGCTGCATAATAAATTATTCTAAAATGTAGTGACTTAAAATAATATAATCATTTATTTTCTCAGAGTTTCTATTATCACAGACATAGCAGGATGCTTTCCTTCTATTTTGCAGTATCTGTTGCCTCAGTTGAAAGACTCCAAGAGTAGGAGCCTAGAATCACCTGAAGGCTTACCTGAGGCTTGAGTATTCACTTCCAAAGTTGCTCACTTACTTTGTTGGCAAATTAACACAGGCAAGATTGCTTATTTTGTCACGTAGGACTCTCCACAGGGCTGTTTGAGTTTCATCATGATATGTTGGCTGGCTTTCCCCCAGAGTGAGTGATCAAAGAGAGAGCAACGCAGAAGCATCAATGCCTGTTATGACTGGGCCTCAGAAGTCACACCATCATCACTTCTACCAGATTCTGTGCATGGAAGTGAACCGCAGAGTGTTTCCCACAATCAACTGGAGAGAAATTAAGCGCTACCTTTTGAAGAAGGAAGTGTTAAATAATTTGTAGGCATAGTTTAAAACCACCACAAGTAGATTTTGAAATCATGTAGTATACGCTTTTCAGTTTTGTCCTTTTTATTCAAAATTCTTTTATCTATCCCACAGCTTTGAATTTTCGTGTATATTTGGAACCTGTTTGTTAATTTCTTCCAAAAAAAGTTTGCTGATGTTTTGATTGAGTTTGCATTGAATTTGCAGATAAATTTGGAGAAAAATGATATATTAACAATACTGAATCTTCTTATCCATGAACAGAGTTTATCCCTCTACTTATTTAGGTCTTTTTAAATTTCTTCTAGCCATATTTTGTACTTTTAAGTGAGGAAGTTTTTAACATAATTTGTTAAACTTATAGCCATGTATTTTATGTTTCAATGTTATGCTATTTTAAATGATATATTTAATTTTAATTTCTAGTTCATTGCTAGTGTATGGAATTACAATTGATTTTTTAATATTAACCTTAAATTCTGTGGTATTGCTGAAATTATTTATTAGTTCTAGTACCTTCTTTGTAGATTCATTGAGTATTTTATGTAAACAATAATAAATCTGCTAACTAAATGTAAAGGGCACAGATTATCCTCAAATTTGTTAAGCAATGTATGTGTTTTTTTCATGAAATATTCATTAATGTGTACAGAAAAACTTAAGCAAAAATATTTCTAAACTGAAAAACTGTTAGAGCTGGAAGGAAATTTTAAACTCATCCTTCCTTCTCACACCACCACCAATTTCATGGATGAATAAATTGAAAGCTGGAAGTTTAAAGGCCTTGCTCAACATCATTCAGCTAATTTACTTTATAAAGATCATGAGTCTATATGGCATATGATATACCAAAAGGCAATATGAGTTCTTTATTTGTTCATTCATTCACACTCCCAGCAAACAGGAATTGATCACAAATTTTATGCCAGACACTGTGCTCAGTGCTGCACTGTGTTCTTTAGCATTTGTGCAACTAAATGCATTCTTGCATACTCATTAATACCTGAATGCCCTATTGCTGCTCCAGGGATAGAAATGAGAAAAGCCAAAATTCTAAGCCTAATTTTCAAGGGCTTATATCACTTTTTTCCTGTGCCCTGAGACCATTCTACAGGTTTATTATCACAGTGAGTACAACATGGGTATGTAGTGATGTTCTGAATGCAAGTCCAACTTTAAATAATAAGCAAGGTGGAAAGACATATTAGAAGTATGTTTTTACTTAATGAAGAGAAAGCTACTCTTTAAGGTACTCAGCTTTTTAAATTGTGGTGAAACTCACTGCAGACAAAGTAATATTTAGAGAGGAGATTCAAGCATAACTAAACTCCATCCAAACCCATGCTAATATCAGTGATTTAAAATATTAAAATAAGAATAGTGCATATGGGAAGTGGGAAAAGGCAATGGTGAGCTGTCCAGTTTAACTGTCATATTGAATTTGCATTTGGTAGCTCTCAAATGTGAGTACAAGAACCATCTGAGAGCTTTGTGAAAAATACAAATGCTAGGGTTCCATCCTAAGGAATTCTGATTTAACTGGTGATGTCTTGATATCAGAATGTTTTTTTCAGGTAAGTCTAATGTGTAACCATATTGGGAAACACTGATTAAAGATACTATTAGAATCAACTTTAAAATGAAAGAAAAACCGTGTGCCCTTATGCCATGGTAGAAGGACTTGATATTGTAGTCAAACGAGAGTACAACATAAAACTGAAGTTTAATTAAGATTAAGCCTGGGACTATGTGCAGAACAGAAAGCATGTGTATGTATGCATATAACAATATGTGCAGGTATAGACTAAGGCAGAAAGCCTGTTACAAGGTTGTTATAATAGGGCAGCTTGGAAGTGGTAAATGTATGAAATAGGAAAAAAAAAAAGGAAAAATATGTAAAGGAAAAGAAATATTTTCTTCCTGATAGGAACAGGAACCAAACAGAAAGAAGTATGCTCCTTCTACCTCCTCCAAAGTTCTAGTTGCATTCTAAACTCAATTATATGTTGTTTTTCAAATTGTTTATTGCATATATATATATGAATAAATACTGATATATATTATATACTTATTATACTCATATACGTATATATCTGAATGCAAAGGGGATACTTAAATTGTGCATGTAAAAATAACCATTTTTTCTGCCAAAATAATCTAATGAATACTTGAAATTTTCAAAAAAATATGCTAACCTATCTAAATCTTAATGAAATCAACACATGTAATCACATATCAAAACTCTTTTTGGAATAGAATGCAGAATCTATACTGCATAATTAAAGATCCCTGAAAGGACTTCATATCAAGGATAAGATCCTGATAAAAACAAATAAGTGAAAACATGCATTTCTGATATGTAGCTTCTCCATACCAGGCTTGGTTAGGCCAGAGACCAAAGATGATCTTACCAAATTAAAAAATTTACTGCATCTTGGACTTATAAGCCCAAGTCAAAATGCCTTTTTCATAAAATAAAGAAAAGGAAATCAAACTACTTTCTGACTCTAGCCCCATTGATTGTGTTTTAGCTCCTCCAATGTGCCATGGTCCCTCCCTTCATTTCTCCACAAAGGGTTGATCTAAGAAGTTCCTGGAGGAAGTCTCTTTTGGGATGTCACCTCTTCTGGGAAGCCCTCCATGATCACTAGGCCCATGCTCTGAGCATTCACTACCAGATGCATTTTTCCTTAATTTTACTATCACTGTTTGCAATTGCAGTGCCATTTTATAATCAACTGATAGGTGTCTGTCTCCTAGACTAGGCTATGGTTTCTATGATGGCAGGAAATGGGTCTGCTCTTGTATTTTTAGTTCCCAGGGAAAGTGCTGGACACAGAGCAGATGTTCCAGGGTCTGACAGTCGAGAAAACAGAAACCATACCAGTTTCTATTTTATAATAGAGATAATTTAACATAGAAGGATATGGTGGCATACAACAAAGTGTGGAAGGATCAGTTTGAAGCTGACAGTCATTAGCTTAATAAATAGCAGCACACCTAGAGAAGTGCCTAATGCATAAAAGTTATAAAATACATAAAAGTTATAAAATAGGCCCAGCACGGTGGCTCACGCCTGTAATCCTAGCACTCTGGAGGCCAAGGCGGGTGGATTGCTCAAGGTCAGGAGCTCAAAACCAGCCTGAGCATGAGCGAGACCCCATCTTTACTAAAAATAGAAAGAAATTAATTGGCCAACTAAAAATATATAGGAAAAAATTAGCCGGGCATGGTGGCGCATGCCTGTAGTCCCAGCTACTCGAGAGGCTGAGGCAGAAGGATTGCTTGAACCCAGGAGTTTGAGGTTGCTGTGAGCTAGGCTGACGCCACAGCACTCTAGCCTGGGCGACAGAGTGAGACTCTGTCTCAAAAAAATACAAAAACAAACAAACAAACAAACAAAGTTATAAAATACATTCTACATTTATATAATAAAGGAATGAAAGAGTCAGATAAGCCAAATTAAAACAAAAATAAGCAAGTGGGACTACATCAAAACTAAAATGCTTCTGGACAACAAAGGAAACAATCAACAAAGTGAAAAGGAAACAATAAAAAATCATACAGAATGGAAGAAAACACTTGCAAACCATATACCTAATAACAAATTAGTCTTCAGAATATATAAGGAACTTATACAACTCGATAGAAAAAAAAACTTAATAAATCTTTGAATAAACGTTGAATAAATGTTTCTCCAAAGACATACAAATAACCAATAAATATATGAAAAAATAATCAATGTCACTAATCATCAGGAAAATGAAAATCAAAACCATAATGAGCTATCACCTCCCACCTGTCAGGATGGCTTTTATTAAAAAATAAAAATACAAGACAACAAGTGTTGGCAAGAATGTGGAGAAATTTGAACTCTTGCACATTGTTGGTAGAAATTAAATATGGTACAGTCACTATGAAAAATTGAGTGGAGGTTCTTCAAAAAATTAAAAATAGAACTAGCATGTGATTCAGCAATCTGGGTATTTATTCAAATACCCAAGTATTTGGGTATTTATTCAAAAAAGTTGAAATCAGTATCTTGAGATATTAGTACTTCTATGCTTGTTGAAGCACTATTCATAATAGCCAAGATGTGGAAATAACCTAAATGTTCATTGACAGATAAATGGATAAAGAAAATGTGGTATATACACACAATAGAATATTATTCAGCCTTAAAAAGAAGGAAATTCTGCAGTATGATACAACACGGATGAAACTTAAATACACAGTGCTAAGTGAAATATGCCAGTCAGAGAAGAACAGATACTGCATAATTCCAGTTATATGAAGTATCTAAAATAGTCAAATTCATAGAATCAAATAGTAGAATCATAGTTTCTAGGAGCTGGGGGAAGGGGGAAATGGGAAGTTACCAATCAATGGGCATAACGTTTCAGTTAAGTAAGATAAATAAGCTGTGTAGATCTGCTGTACAACATTGTATCTGTAGTCAATGATAATATGTTGAACACTTAACAATTTGTTAAGAGGGCAGAGTTCATGTTAAGTGTTTTACCACAATAAAATAACGAATACATTCAAACAAGGCAGGTAATGAACAAAAAAAGGGAATGTACTTGACCTATCTCATAAGACAACATAAGCATTCTAGGCAAGGAGTCTGAAATATGACTTCTAATTCCAAGGCCATACTCATTAAGCTGTCCTTGGGAAAGTCACTTTTCTGTGTCATAGATACCATATATATATATATATATACACATATATATATACACAATGTGGCATTGTACAAAATATTCTCCAATATCTTCTTTAGCTTTGAAGTTGCAGTCTCTTTTGGTTGATTCTCTATGCTCCCTATGGTTTTGAGTTGCCTACATACTCCAAGTGCAGTGATATGCTAAGCTGTAGCAAGTATCTGCCACAACTAGAAAGAGATGGTATGGTATTAGAAAATATGAACAGAGAATGATACAGACTTGAAGACTCCATCTACCCTGGGGTAAGTGTAATTGTTCTCTCTTCTAACTTACCCTGGCAATTTATATATTCCTATATTTTTATACAACTTACTACTTTGTATTTTAGAGATGTATTTACCTTTTGGTTTCCCTGTTAGTCTTTGAAACCTGAGACCCTGATACCTTCATTCTTGAATTCCTAGCATCTGGTACATAATAGGTGCTTAATGGGATGATAAAATTAAGTAGAACAGCTTTAGCTAGGGAAGAAATTCTGTTTTGTATTAAGTCCATTTTTAGGCTACTCAATGGATCTACTTAGTTTAAATTTTCTACATATTCTTGCCACTAATGATACATTTGGCCAAAGCATTAGCAATATCTTCTTTGAAATCAAGGAGCATCACGTGGATAAGAGAGAATATAGAAGGAAGAAATCATGGCTAAATTACTCAATCTATCTACCTAAGAGTCTTTGTATCTCCCATCATGCCCAACATAGTATTTATGAAAGAACCAAGAGAAAATGCAAGATAAGATGGTCCTCCTTAAGAGACTTACAGTCTAGCTGGGAAGGTCACTATGAAGTAAGAATGATCAGCACAAGGCAGAATCTAAGCAAGATTGTATGTCAGAAAGTTTTGAGTTTTTTATTTTTAAAATATATTCTGAATCTAACCACCTATTGCCACCTCCACAGTCTGGTGAAGTTGCCATCATCTCTTGCCTGGCTTCTCTTATACAGCAGGGCATTAGCCTGCTAAGTATCCTGCCTGCTGCTACCTTTGCATCATTTCCCTCTGTTTTCAACTTAGTGGCAGTGTGATCCAGTTAAAGCGTATGTCAGATCGGGACACTGTTCAAATCCACCAAGTCTTCCCATCACTTTCAGAGTAAAAGCCACTGTCTTTACGATGTCTTTTTGGTGACCTCTGAATGTCCATGTTTTCTGATCCCTAGTACTCCTCTGACATTCTTTGCTACTGCTTTTCTCCAGCTACTGAGAACCAAGGGTCTCCACTCAGAGATGTTCAATCGCTTTGCCAAAAATGAGGAATTTTGGAGATGATAGACAAATAATTCAAGGTTCAAGAGTGCGTGGAATTTGTTGTTGTTGTTGTTGTCGTATGTGCGTATTTCTGCCTCTGACTGCCTAACGGGAACTATGTGCATGGAGTTCGAGTCACACACACTAAATATATGAGTTGCAATCTTGTTTCACTACCTTTTAGATGTGTGACTAGTTATCCAATATCTCTGAGCCAGTTTACTTTTCTATGTTATGGGAATAATCACACCTCCTTTTGGGTTGTTCTGTGTCTTAAACAATATCATAACTATTAACAGGGTCTAACCCAGCATTTGCCATGCAGTAAGTGGGCAACAATTATTAGCTGTTTTCACTTCTGTTTTTGTCAGGATTGGGCACTTAGGATGCAAAAGAGGGTGCAGGTGTAGGAGTACGATGCAGGCTCACTAAGACAGTACCTTTGGTCAGAAAGAGGGCAAGGCCTAAAAGAGATAGGCTGGAAAGGAATGGGTTAAAGGAGTGAACAGGCTGCCCAGCTGGACCTGTTCTCAATCAAGGGCCTGCATAAAAAGCCAGCAGGAACAGCAGTGGGGGCTGGCCACGCTGAGAGTGCCTTTGGAGGCCAGCAGCTGAGAAGTTGCTCATCTCTTAGTTCAGCCTGTTGTCAAACCCTGAAGTGGGGGGTGGGGGGTGATAAACGGGATGGCCTTTGTTAAAACCCAGGGAGAGGGAGAGGGAGAGAGAGAAATGGAGAGAGAGAGAAACAGAGTGTGAGTGCAGTGTTTTATATTGAGCCTGACAAATAAAAGACCAACCTGAACCATCTGGTTCTGCAACATATGGGAAACACAGATTTCTATTGTAGATGACCAAAATATTAGTCTATTGAATCTTAAGGCATTTGAGTATCAGGAAGAATTTGAATAATGGAATAAATAGCTTTTAGAACGGTGACTCTTATGAGGGGAGTGATAGAAGAAAAGGTTTGGATGTTATGAAGTGATTACCGATTTTGGTACAATACATCTCATTGCAGGGCTCTCGATTGTTTAGAAATATTAGCTCACTAATTCTTAGAGTATTCCTGGATGGAGAGGAGAATTGCTGCAATGGAGAGGAGAACAGATATAAGGTAGCTAAGAAGTCAGGAGACTGCTATTCCTGAACAGGATGGGTCAGATGTAACAGTAGGACTAAAGTATTGCCTCCTGTTCCTATTTTTATAATCTGTCTTTGATGCACAGTGAAACAAAGATTAAACACTAGAACCAGAGCCTGTTTTTATTCGTTCCTGTGCAAAAGCCCTCAAAAGGCCTGGTAGTATGTAGGCAATTAGTTAAAAATGTATCAAATCATTTGACAATTAATCGAGGATTTTATTGTTAAAAAGCAATTTTTTTCTGTTGTTTTTGAGGTTACATTCTCCAATCTTTACTAAAAGAATGGGAAAAAATTAATGCAAAATTCAACATAAAAGTAGTCTGAGAGAAACATGGCATAAGTTGCTAATTTCCATTCTAAGCATAAAGCATTATACAAAGTTTGTAGTTGAAGAGAATGCAAGAATAAGTGATGACAAACCCAATGGATATATTACAGCCAGATTTTAGCAAAACGTTTGGTAAACTTTTAAAACCTATCCTTCAGTCTAACCCAGATTGACTTGGGAAGGCTTGAGAGTAGTATATATCTTTATTATGTGGATATTTAAATGGTGGGGTGCATTCTAACAAATCCAAAAATGAGGTGGTACACAGAAGGGCAAAAATAGATATTCAATGTTGCCTAATTGTGTTGCTAATTTGTAAAGAATGCTAAGTGACATCTGCAAAGACAGAAGGGTGACAAGTGCCAATATTAACCAAGTGTTTAAATAAGAGGCCCAGAATAACCAGAAATATTAGCAAGAAGTTAATGGGCAACAGCTTGAAAAAGTAAAAATACATTTGTGAGGGTACACTGAAGCTGCAGATGTTCAACCTGGGCAGACTTTGTCATGACAGGGAGCAGTAGAGTAGATAATAATAATGTCTGATATTCACAAAGCATCTGTCGTTGGAGATTTCAAAGCGCTTTGGGCGTGTATTATCTCATTCAGCGCTGCTTCCTTTTGTCTAGAGTGGGACAAACAGTGGCAATGGGGGGATGTGGCCAGCATGCCGGCTGGAGACTTCATCATGTGTTTAATGATATAAGAGGCAAAGGGTCTGGGGTAAAGGACATTTCAGGGAGCTAAGAGGCTCATTGATTTTGCTGAAATTTCAGCTGGAAACTGGGCTGTGACCATTCTCAATCTGGTCCTTTGCATGTAATTTTGATAGGGGACGAGGTGGTAAGGCAAACTGGGAAGGCTGGGACGAGGTATTATCTTGATGAAATTGAGTCACACAGAAATGAAGTAGGAAAGGGGAGTTGGTCTCCCTCATGAGTCAATTCTGAGCTTTTTGATCAGGTGTCTGCATAATGATGTCCTTTAACATTTAGGTGGCAATAAAAAGAATCATAGAATGCAGCAATGGAATAGAGGAGGCAATATATCCACTCAACTCTGGCCAATCATCTTGGAAAGTGATGATATAATTTGAATTCCTCCTTACCAGGAAGATGGAGACAAGTTGGAGGTAAAGCAGAGCTCGAGGGATTGACTTGTGGCTGAGTGAGCTGGTGGTGGTGGGGACATGCTAAGTATACAGGTAGAGGTGAAATTATTGAGAATGGTACATGAGACAATCTGGGATTAATGAGATGAAATGAAGAACCTTTTACATCAAAAGAAATCTTTTCAATTGTGTGATAAGTCTAAGTCCGCATCATACTTTTCTTTGAAAATAACATCTTATGTGTAATAAGGTCTGTCTGCGCTTTTTGACTGTTAGAATACATATTACAAATGACAATCATGATGCGATCAACAAACACTGTGCAAAAGTGTGTGTGTGTGTTCGTCCTTCCTTACTTTACACATTCAGCAATAACTAGGAAAAATTAAACTCTACATTATATTTATGGGAAAATACAGTTCCTAGATTTGTAGCTGATACTTTTCATCAACAGAAGAACAATTTCACAAAACCCACAATATTTCTTTGTTAAGCAGAGTCAGACCTAAGCAACCTAGTTTTATATGTTTCCAAAAGACCTCACATGAAGAATAACTGCCACAGAGAAAAGTAGAAACAGTAATGGTGCTATAAACAATTGAGCAGTTTTCTCTAAAATCATATATAGTTTCTAAATACATGCATTTAGGCAGAGCTGGTGAAAAAACTTTCAGAAGTAAATACCATAACGATTCCTTTAGGAAGTGTTAGCTGTAGCCACTATAAGCCATTTCCTATATATTCTACAGCAGTCTTAAATACATCCTCCCTCTTTGTACTGATAGTAAAAACAACTGATTAGAGTAGGGAAAACAACAAACAGCCACATTACACAGAGCATGCACAGAGACAATTAATGAAACGTGATCAGTCTCGACATTTTTCATATTGCAAGTGGAAACATGTGTAGGATCTGATTACCTAATAAACTCTTAAGCAGACTGACAAATTCTGAACACAGTGCTAACTGTTCTGGTGCACACATATTTCTTACTTTTCCAGATTTTTGTGAAACACATACAGAAACGCTCCCAAACTATAAGTAGAGCTGCTCACATGCCAAATCCCATTAATAACATAGTGGTTCTCTTATGGAGTATTATTTTCATCATTGACCTTGCAGATTTTATCTTTTTTATCCAAAGTATGTCGACCTCCCAGGGTCATGCCGGGGAGTCTGTGCTAAATTTCTAAACTTCATCAGGACTGTTCAGACATGAAATCTCTATGTCCAAAGGAGTAATGCCAGCTCCTAGCTGTTCTAAAAGAAGTCCCTTCTGTGCTGTGAATTTTTTTGTATTAGAGTTATGATTTGATCAAAAGACAAAATTAAATAAATGAGCAAGTAATAATATGTAGCCATTTTTTCAACTTTTCTGCTCAATCCTGCTCAAATGAGTTGGCAGACTTTACAGGCTGGCTTAAACTTAAACAATTACAGGCTTCCAAACTAATTAGGGAGCAGAACATTATAGGACTTGCAGAATTTGGCAGCTATTGCTAAAAATAAGAGTTCAAAACTATCTGTTGTGAAAACGACTTGAAGATTCCAAAGAACAGCAATAGTACATTATCAGCATGGCCCCGAGCAACTCTGCTTCCTTTTGTGCACCTTTTCTTCATTTTTCAGGCTAGTTGATAGAGGAAGCTACACAGCTCTCTGTGCCAAAACAATGCCACCCGCACTTCGTCTAATTTACAGAATCAATGCATCAATGACTTTATTATTTCCACTATAAAGCATCTTTAAAATTTGTTGAAAGTTCTGAGGTTAAAACATTATTACACTTGTCTCTAAATATTCCACTGTGATACTGGATTTTTTTTCCCTGCTGAAGAACTGCTGCTGCTTTAAAATAATTTCTGAAAGGAAAGATTTACTTTGAATAAAAGCTTCCCAGGAACAGTTCATAGACTGGTGAAGGTGCATACCTACCAATTTATCATTTTGAAGTACACTATAATCAGGAATTGATAAATACATCCAAATAGATGTAAAATATTAAGTTTTGTGAGAACTACATGCAGAAAGCAAGTTCTTAAAAAGTTGGACAACTTCCTTCAAGTTCCTATAACAAGTTTGCATGTGATAAAACCTTGTAAGAAAAGAGCTCTTTATTTCTACCATGTTGTTCACACACAAATTATTAATAGGATACCAAAGTCTTTTACAATACAGGGTAGGAACTGTAGACCTGACTACAAATGTAGGAATGATCATGAGTAGATTCATTTGGTTCTTGTAGAAGGTTTAATTATTGATTAACCAGAAACATCATAGCCTTATTTGAAATGCAGTCTTAACACATGTCCCCAGGACAGAGCAGTGCTGAGACCACGGTGCATATGCACTCATGCAGACACACATGACACTATTTCCTCTAGTATATCTTTTTTATCCTCCTGGGTGTTTACTGAAATTATAAAAGAGAACAGAACAATAGATGTAGGAAACAGAAATGCACTTATAACATTGAGTCTTTTAGTAAAAACATCCCACAGCTAACTTGTAAACAGCACTCAGCTCAAAACATAGCACGTAGCGATGCCTGATAAAAATTTTCTGATGGGTAGAGTCTTAGTCAAATTGAAGGGTGTTCTCACATAGATTTGGAAAATACTGATAGACATTTCCCTCTACGTTTTACTACCCTGATTGCAGCAGCACATAACTGAAAATTATCTGAGTCACAGGATTGGGGATGAACTTTGAAGACTATGGAGTAGATTTTCACTGACTAGGCTGTGTTGGAGGTAAACTTTGTCTTAATTCAAACAAAGTGTCTTTATTTAGACAAAGGTGATATTGCATAAATGTAGCAAAGGAGCACAGTACTCTTCCTTCTCATTTTACCCTCTCCTCCCTTTCTTATTTTAATATCTCAAAATAGCTGTGTACACTTTCTACTTATACTTTCTTTTTTTAATTTTTTTTCAAAACCTTACAATTTTTCTTCCATTCCCACCACCCCTCTGATATAGGCAAGACTTAAGGCCTGGTTGAGTAGGTAGACATTATATCGGCTTCCACCTCCCAGTCTTTATGAAACATTTGACACTGTGGATCACTCTTTTTTCTGGACATTCTGTGCTCCCCTAAATCCCACTGTGCCAACCCCCATCAGACCCCCCTTCATGTCACTTTGCTGACTTCTCTTCCTTTAGGTGCCTCCAAATGCTGATATTTCCCAGTTTTTCACCTCAGTTCTCTTCCTTTCTCATTCCTACCCATTTGCTGATGACTAACCTCTATCTTTAGTAGACATTTTGCTCCGAACCCCAGACCCATACAGTCAGTAGACTACTGGGTGTCATCACTGAGCTACCTCACAGACATTTCCTGCTCAACTTGTTCAAAGAGGCTCCCCCGTCTGCATAGCCCCTGACCCCCATTGTGTCTTTCATTCTCATTCTAGTTAATAATTCTGTCCTCTAATTGGTTATCCAAGAAAGAAATGTGTGAATGATCTCACTTCCTCTCTCTCCCTCACTCTTCCTATTCAAATGGCTATTAAGTTCTGTCAATGCACCTTGTACACTTCACTCACATCTGTCTGTCACCCTTGCTGGTGACACACTCCCGTGCTCATTCTCTCTCGTAAACTATTGCCACAGTTTTCCTCTGGGCTCCCTTCTTTCAAAATGGCCCCCTTCTAATCAGTCTCTGTCTTGTTGCCAGTTTCTAAAACTCATACCTGATCATGTTACTTTTCCCTTTAGAATTCTGCAGTGGATTCCCATTGCTTACAGGAAATTCTCATATTGTTCCTATAGGATACAAAGTCCTCTATGATCTAGCCTCTACTTAGATCTCTAGTTTCACCTTCTCATGTGCTGTGTACACATCTCAGGCTCCAATTGTAGTAAAATATTTATAGTTAATTTGCTTCCCTTCCCTTCTTTCCTTTTCTCTTTTCTCGCCAGGTGATTTTTATCTAGCCTTATCCCTTTAAATGCTATCTCTACACTAATAATTTTCAAAATTACATCTCTTGTCTGAACCTTGTCTCCGACTTCTACATTCATATATTCATCTGCTAGATATCTAATACACATCTCAGATTTAACATATTCTAAAATGAGTTATTCCTCTTCTCCAAAAAAACTATTCTTCTCACAGTCTCCTCCATGTCCCTATTTCTTTTTGGTCAAAGCGAAACTTTAGAGTCATGTCTCTCTTTCTCTCATACCCTGTATCAAAGTTAATAAGTAAATCCTGCCAACTGTCTCTTCAAAATGTATCTACAATCTAACAAATGTGGTTTGAGTGACAATCATCTTTTGCTGGTTTGCTATGCCCCCTAACTGGCCTTCCTGTATCTTATCCTTTTTCAGTGTATTCATAATCAAAGCAGTCATCATGATCCTATTAAAATGTATGTCAGATCATTTAACTTTTCTGTTCAGAACCCTGAATTGGCATCCCATTTCACTCTGTAAAAGCCATGGCTATTTTCAGTTGCTTTTTTTCTTCCATGACATGTTCATTTTCCTAATCTCGACTGAAAAGTTTACAAGTTTTGGTGTCTGCATTAATTAGAATCCTCTGCTTCTTTCTGTCTTCTAAATTTTTCAGACCCCACTCAGTTATCAATTAATTTTTTAATATTTTTGTTGTACAGTATTATATAGAATAGATATTGTTATTTAACCTTCAATGAACTTGTCTGTAGCTGAACTGTACAGCATGAATAGAGGAGTGTATCCTACATTTCTTTTTATCCCTTACAGCTTGCTCCATAGCATAAAATACAGAAATGTTTGTTGAAATTATTGCTTACATTAACATTACAAGAGAGGTGGTGCTAAGCTATAGGATTCTTTTTTTTTTTTTTTTAGCTATAGGATTCTAAATGTATGTATTTTCTGAGAGAGACACTAATTTTGATGGTCTAGTAGTCCTAGACCTTGTTCATCAATGACAAAAAAAAGATTGATATATATCTTATTAACAAAAACCACACCATTTATTGAATAAGGATTCTTTTTCCAGTGTATGTTTTTGTCTGCTTTGTCAAAGATTAGATGGCTATATGAGGATGGTTTTATATCTGGGTTCTCAGTTCTGTCCATTGGTCTATGTCCCTGTTCTTGTGCCAGTACCATGCTGTTTTAGTTACTAATAGGGATTGCATTGAATCTGTAGATCACTTTGGGTAGTATAGGCATTTTAACAATGTTGATTCTGCCGACCCATGAGCATGGTATGGTTTTCCACCTGTTTACATCCTCTGCTATTTCCTTTCTCAGTGTTTCATAGTTCTCTCTGTAGAGGTCTTTTACCTCCTTAGTTAAATATTTCTAGGTATTTTATTTTCTTTGTTGCTATTGTGAAGGTTATTGAGTTTTTGATTTCATTCTCAGTTTGTTGTTGGTGAATGGGAGTGCTATACATTCTGATTTCTGTACATTGATTTTGTAACCTGAGACTATGCTGAATTTGTTTATCAATTCCAGTAGTCTCATGGCAGAATCTGTGGGATTTTTTTATGTATAAGATCGTATCATCAGCAAAGAGTGATTGTTTGACCTCATCTGCCCCCATTTGGATACCCTTCATTTCCTTCTCTTGTCTGATTGCTCTGGCTAGGACTTCCAGCACTATGTTGAATAAAAGCAGTGATAGAGGGCAACATTGTCTGGTTCCAGTTCTAAGTGGGAATGCTTTCAATTTTACCCCGTTCAATATGATGTTGGCTGTGGGTTTGCCATATATGGTTTGTATCATTTGTAGGTAAGTCCCTAACATACCAATTTTGTTAAGTGTTCTTATCATAAAAAGGTGCTGAATTTTGTCAAAAGCTTTTTCTGCATCTATTGAGAGGATCGTATGGTATTTGTTTTTGCTTCTATTTATGTGGTGAATTACATTTATAGATTTGTATATGTTGAACCATTCCTGCATCTCTGGGATGAAGCCTATTTGGTCATGATGGATTATTTTTTTGATAAATAAGTGAATTCGGTTTGTTAGGATTTTGTAGGTCAGGTAAAATTCAGGTGTGAAGCCATCTGGTCAGGGACTTTTCTTTTTAGGAAAGTTGTTTATTGCTGCTTCAATTTCAGTACTTGATATTGGTCTGTTCAGGAATTCTATTTCTTCCTGATTGATCCTAGGGAGGCTGTGTTTCTAACAATTTGTTCATTTCCTCCACATTTTCAAGTTTATGTGCATATAGGTTTTTATAGTATGCATAGATGATATTTTGTATTTCTGTGGTATTAGTTGTAATTTCTCCTTTTTCATTCCTGGTGGAGCTTATTAGAGTCCTTTCTTTTCTGCTTCTCATTAATCCAGATAGAAGAGTGTTGATTTTGTTTATTTTTTCAAAGAACTAACTTTTTATTTTATTAATCTGCCATGTAAATTTTTTTGTTATCAATTTCATTTAGTTCTACTCTTTTGGGGTTGGTTTATCACCTCTCACAAAAATCAACTCATGGTGGGTAATAGACTTAAACCTAAGGCATAAAACTTTAAGAATTCTAGAAGAAAATATTGGAAACACTCTTATAGACATTGGCCTAGGCAAGTAATTTATGAAGACCCCAAAGGCAATCACAGTGACAACAAAAATAAATAAATGGGACCTAATCAGATTAAAAAGCTTCTGCACAACCAAGGAAACTATCATGACAGCAAACAGACAACCTACAGAATGGGAGAAATATTCACATGCTACACATCCAATAAAGAGCTGATAACTAGAATCTATATAGAACTCAGGAAATCAGCAAGAAAAAAATCAAACAACCCTGTCAAAAAGTGGACAAAGGATACAAAGAGAAACTTTCAAAAGAAGATAGACTAATGGCTAACAAACATATAAAAAATGCACAACATCTCTAATCATCAGGGAAATGCAAATCAAAACCACAATGAGATATCACTTAACTCTACTGAGAATGGCCTTTATCAAAAAAGTCCCAAAACAATAAATGTTGGCATGGATGAGGAGAGATAGGAACACTCATACACTGCTGGTGGGACTGCAAACTAGTACAACCTCTGTGGAAAGTAATATGGAGATATCTCAAAGAGCTACAGGTAGAACTACCATTTGATCCAGTAATTCCATTACTGGACATCTATCCAAAGGAATAAAAGACACTCTATAAAAAAGACATCTCTACTAGAATGTTTATAACAGCACAATTCACAATTCAAAGATGTGGAAACAACCCAAGTGCCCATCAATACATGAGTGGATTAATAAAATGTAGTGTATGTATACCACGGAGTTCTATGCAGCCACAAAAAACAAGGGTGATCTAGCACCTCTTGTATTATCCTGGACAGAGCTGGAGCCCATTCTACTAAGTGAAGTATTACAAGAATGGAAAAACAAACACCATATGTACTCACCATCAAACTGGTATTAACTGACTTCACTGACCAACAATTAAGTGCACATATAGTAGTAACATTCATCCGTTGTTGGGTAAGTGGGATAGGGGCGGATGGGATGGGTATATTCATACCTAATGAGTGGGGTGCACACTGTCTGTGGGATTGACACACTTGAAGCTCTGACTCCGGTGGGGCAAAGGCAACATGTGTAACCTAAACATTTCTACCCCCGTAATATGCTGAAATTAAAAAAAATATATAAAATTAAATAAACCCACAAAGCTAAATTTAAGGAACCAGTGTTAAATCCACCTCTTCTGTCATATTGGTGTCAGAGCTCCTGAAATTATTTCTGATTTGTGACCATATAAACTACACATGTTCTTGAAAAAAGACAGGTAACCTACTCAGATGGGCCAGCCCTTGAGTAGTTTACTTTTGGTTCTTAACCTTCTGGATGTCACAGATTGCTGGAAGATTTGATGAAAACTGTGACCCTTCTCATCCCCAAATGCCCATACACCCAGCCACTAAATATTTCTATAATTCAGAGGCTCTAGTTACGAAAATCCCATCCATGGATTTTCAGGACTCCATAGATCCCAGGTTAAGGACCAAAGAGCTTGTGAACCAGAATGTATTTTTTCCCTTACTATCCTAAATGAATGCATGACTTTTGTTAAAGCATATACCCTGTTTGTTTGTACCTCAATTTTCATCATCTACAAAAGAAGGAAAAGCTCCTGATGCCAGTTTAGTACACAGAGGGTGGGATAACTAAATCCCTCGGGCACAAGGCAAATTGAAAGTATAATTTCATTCATGAGGAGAGTTAACAACAAAAAGTGTGGGGCTTTACACAGTAGTAACTTACCTTACTAAATAGTCATGGTGAATTGAACCCTGTTCACCCAGATGCAATGAAATATCACTGAAAGGGAGAATTAGCTTATATGGGTAAAAGTTTCAATTGAAAGTAAATAACTCTAGACCTCAGAGCCAGTGAGTCCCTGCTCTACTTTTCTTAATCTGTAAAACAGCTCTTAGCATCAATTTTTCTTTATCCTATGATTAATTAAGCAATCATCTCTTTTAAAGACTTATTTTTTTTGTAAAATCTGATGGCATGTTTTTAATGAAATTGTAAAATCTAATCAATGTCTTACAATCCCATACACACAAAAAAGAATATAACATTGTGTGCAGAGCAATTATTTTGTGAATCAATCCATGTTTTATTTTTTATAAATCCATTTCTTCCCAACAGCAAAAGTAAATAAAATAAAATAAAAAATATTTTAAGACAGTAAAAGGAAGCAATGTTTTAAAAACAGTTTCCCTAGATACTCTGGCAATCTATAAGGCTCAGGGATGATGATGTGGCCCTAGGTAGTTGAGCTTCATGGCTCCCTCCCTATAGGGAATCTTTTCATCCTCTTGGATTGCTTTGCCAAAAGTTAACCTAGATGTCACATGCTCATGACACCAAGTTCCAAAGTGTCCAGACTGTTATGTTGCCTGCATCATTTGTGAATCTTGTGAATGTAAACTCTTTATATCATAGTTACATCTCACCTTCATCCACCTCTTCCTCTTCCCTTTCGTCCTCCTCCTCCTCCTCCTCATTATCTCCAACTGCCATTTACTGAGCTCCTAATAAAAGCCAGGAACTATACTATTTTTCCCAGCTTTATTGAAGGGATAATTGACAAATAAAAATTGCATATATTCAAGGTATACAACACGACTGATTTAATATACATAACACGTTGTGAAATCATTACTACAACCAAGCTAATTAACACATTCATTACCTTATATAGTTACCATTTGTCTGTGTGTGTGTGGTGAGAACACTTAAGAACTACTCTTTTGGAAAATTTCAAGTATACAATACAATACAGTCCTGTTAAATATGGTCACTATGGTGTATGTTAGATCCCCAGAACTTAACTATCTTATAACTAAAAGTTCTTACCCTTTGATCAACACCTCCCCTTCTCCCCATGTACCCAGCAACAATCATTTTACTCTCTCCTTCTGAGTTTGACTCTAGAATCTAAAAACGCTTGACTTTTTTAGATTCTACATATAAGTGATATCAAGTGGTATTTGTTTTTCAGTGTCTGGCTTATTTTACCAGCATAATGTCCTCCAGGTTCATTTCATTGATGTTGTTGCAAATGGCAGGATTTCCTTCATTTTTTATGTGAATAATATTCCATGTGTGCATATTATGTAAATATATTATATCATATATAGTATCTATTGCATATAATTTTATATGTAAATTATATAAAATTCATATTTTATGTCAAAATAAAATATTTATTTTATATTTCTTCAACTACATTTTCTTTGTCCATTTATCCATTGGTAGACACTTAGGTTGTTTCCTTATCTTGGCTATTGTGAATAATGCTGCAATATGCATGGATATGCATATATTTCTTTGAGATACTGACTTCGTTTCTTTTGGATATATACCTAAAAGTGGAATTGCTGGGTACTATGGTGGTTCTACTTTTAACTTTTTGAGGAACTTCCATGTTTTCCATAATGGCTGTATCAATTGACATTGCCACAAACAGGGTACAAGGGTTCCACTTTCTTCACACCCTCATTGATACTTATTATCTCTTTTCATTTTATTAAAATGATAATTAAAATAATTTTGCCAATAATTTACCTATGATATTTTTCTACATCATTAAATTATCAGAACAACCTTGCAAAGTAGTGATTATCAATCTAATGTTACAGTTTAGAAACTGAGGCTCAAAGAGGTGAACTAATTTTTCCTTAGGTCTTTAGTAAAATTGTGGCAAGTGAACTTAAGCAAAGTTAAAGAATAGTTATGCAAAGGTAACCATGAATTAAAAAGGTAGCAAGTAGGAAGAAGACTATAAGATAATTAAAAATGTCCTAGGAAGCTAGAGAAAAATATGATTCCAACAGAAGGTAATATTGTAAGTAGAAAGGAAAATACAAATGTACATTGATTTTTTTTGAAAAACAGAGCTATTAGTGTAGAATGCAATGCTACATAAAGAAACTAGAACTAACAGTTTTTTCTCTTTATCACTGTAAGCATAAAAGGGGTGAGTAGTTATCACCTCCCTACATGAGCTTCTCTTCTTGTTTACAGAGAGCTAGAGCTCTGTATGGAGAAGGTGATGAAGCAGAACAGCTGGTGAAAGTGTCAGCCACTCCACCACTGTCCAGAATATTTCTGCTCTTGTCCCATATTTCATTTTGCACTCCAAAAAGTTGCCCTGTAGATAACCAAACCCACATCCTTGATGACCTTCTGCTGTTCTTCGAACCTACCTTTTTAGAAGGGGGATGCTACCCTTCACCACATTGACTTCTGTCTTTGAGAAGACTTCTGATCATTAGATTTGATTTCTGTCATCTCAGTGATGTGTCAGCGCCCCTACAGACTGACAACCTGAGCACCTGCCTAGTTACCCAGCCTTTAAATCTATTTCTGCTTTTAGGTAGCAACTATCACAAACATTCATTCCACAATTATTTATTGTTTATGTAGCTAGCCTTGTTTTAGTCTCTAGGGACACAATAGTGAACAAAATAGGCATTTCCCCTTTATGTGTGAACCTTACACACACACACACACACACACACACACACCCACACACACTCTGAAGCAGAGGAACACTGGGAAAAGGGAAACCAAGTAATCATTCTATGTAGATAATGGCCATCTTTTCTATATATGAAGAAGGAAATAAGGTTGCATCATAAAGATATTACTTCCCTTAATCATTTATGTCACTTAAGTTAAAAGTTGTAGTTCTCTGCACTACAGCAACAGGCAGAAAAAAGTAGCTGTGATATTTCTAGCCTCAATTCATCCTTCCTAGGATTGAGTGTATATAATATACCTGCCCAGCCAGAGACAATGATACTGAATCTCTCCACATGTTCCTTGGATCAGACCCACTCTTGAGTCTCTAGGGCTCAGGGGAGTTCAATGGGCTAATAGGCAATCCCATCTGAACCTTGGCAGACCTTCCCACCAAACCTCAGGGGTTACTGGATTTGTAATGCAACCCCAAAGGCATTTACGAATCAGCTTCAGTGGAAGTGTTTGCCTGTGGCATTTTGCCAAGACCCTATTAGAAGTCTCTCAGAAGAGCCTGACAGCAGATATTATAAAGGCTGCAAAAGGATGATTATGGTCTGTCATTTGAAGAAGCTACACATGGACTACATATTTAGTTTTCTTTATTATAAATGAAAATGCAAAATGCCCCTAAATAAAATCTGTCTAGCCAGTACCATCTACTGTATATTGGCTGCAAATACAGTGAAGATGCTTGTAATCATCTCAACTCTTCCTTGGATGTTGGAAACTCAAATGATGAAAAAAACCCATAATTCTAGTACAGATTTGCTATCCTTATCAATTCCTGGTTTAATGCATCAGCATCTCAGTGGCTAGACTTTTAAAGACTTTTCTTCTGGGGCTGGCACTTGCTCTTAGAATCAGACGTATCCTATCTGTGTTAAACAGCCTAAATCTGAGAACTTAACACACTGATAGAATGGTGCTTTAAAAAACAAAAGGAAAGAAAGGAAGGAAGGAAGGAAGGAAGGAAGGAAGGAAGGAAGGAAGGAAGGAAGGAAATTGTTCCTTATAAAGACTGTGAGAGAATTTAAACACATGCATAATAGGAATAAGATAGTGGGAAAAGACAAGAAATTATGATGGAGTGGTGCTCAAATTAAA
Source organism: Cheirogaleus medius (assembly GCA_008086735.1). Taxonomy (NCBI): domain Eukaryota; kingdom Metazoa; phylum Chordata; class Mammalia; order Primates; family Cheirogaleidae; genus Cheirogaleus; species Cheirogaleus medius. The sequence continues at coordinate 52,142,604 of VBSM01000361.1, read as the reverse complement.
CAGAAAAGCTTTGGGAAAAGCATTCTTTTCAACCCTCAGCTCTGCTTTATACTAAATTATAACTAATTATAAATGAATAGTTTCACTTAAAAAATTGTTTAATTGGAATTTTCCCCATTGCTGTACAGAAAAAGTAAAGAAAATAAGCCCCTTTCTGAAACAGCACACCTACCACAAAGATGTTATGAAATGAAACAGATACCATCGTTTCAGAGAAATCCCCAAATATGATTACTCTCACTTTATTGTGAGGCTGATTTTAGGTGCAAAACAGTTCCTGGCTCCTGTGGTCAATTTCAGATTTGCATCAAAAGAGTTACAAAACAGGGGTAAGGAAAAGTTATTTGGTACATAAATAGGGAGAAAGGCAATAAAATTTACCAGGATCATATTGAAAAAAATTTAAGGAAGAGGAGCTTGACTTATTTGAAGACAGCTCATAGTAAAGATAAAAGCTGTAGGACAAAATATACAATCATTTACTCTAAATATTTATTAAAAGAACAGGCTTGTGACTCCTCCCAGAATATCAGTCTTCTGACCTCTCATTTTACTGTTTCCGTAGCCACTGGTGTATAATCTTCACCTAGCTCTTTTATTATCAATTTAAACTCTAGAATTAACCTGATTCTTTCATTCACTCTACTCACTTGACATTTATTAATATCCTGATATGGGCTAGGTATGGGAAGTGGAGGCTCCTGTGTGTCCAATTTGTCCCCCTAGAGTTATGTTTTCGGGATGTGGAGGCCAACCAGTCCTCCATATCCCACACCTCCGTTATCTTTGGCCACTGCCCATATGTAAGGCTCTCTGGTGACCCCGCACTGTCACCCCCATTCTGGCTTTGTGCCTTCTCTCTCCGGTTTTAGCCTCTCTTCACTCCTCTCCCTCTGCTGTTTTCTCTTTTTCTCCGGAGTCCCTGTTATGTGGAAAACAAACTACCCTAATACATTAAATTCTCCATAGAATACTTTATTTTGACTTGAATTAAACCTTAGTTTTTATTTAGGATACTGGCTTTCTAGGAGCATAAGTGAGTAGAGATGTCCCCTGGGACCAGGAGGTTAGGTCTGCTTTCACAGGAATCCCAAGGCAGCTTCCAGGTCATGTAAAATCTCCTTCTCTACTGTGGTTCATGCTAATTGCTCCTGATCACTGTTTCACACTCACTGGACATCCACTTACAGCTTTCTTCATTTCCTGTGACTTTCCAACAATCTAGGTGACTTCAGTGTCCAGGCTCATGACTTCTGATACCTAGAAACTATGAAGTTTTATTTCCCTTTCTCCACTATCATTCTTTTATAGACTTACTTGTTAGAGCAGTTTTAGGTTCAGAGCAAAATTGAGCAGAAAGTATGAAGATTTCTCACATACCCCTAACCTCTACCTGTTTCACTTATATTTTCACTGATCTCTCACTAGAGGCTTCTTTCCCCTAAAGCTAAACATGTACACTGATTTTGCACATTCTAAAACAATCATTGAAACCTATACAAAACAGTGATAAGTGAAAAAGGATACAGAGCTGTATACGTAGAATGAACTCAACTTCATAAAAATAATGGCATAGAACAAAAGTCTTGAAGGAAATGGACCAAAACTTTACTACAGTAATCTGAGTCTTGAGATTTTTGATTACTTTGATTTTATTCTTTATCCTTTCTCATGGCCTCAAACATTCCACAATTAACATATATTACTTTATCATTTATAGAAAAATATTTTTTGAAAATACAGTTTCAAAGACTTATAATCATATCTTTGTTCCTGTCTCCCATCCTAGTTTTATTTTAATTATGTAATATTTATCCAGCCAAGCAAACATCTATATTTATCCCATTTCTTTGATTTCTATTTACTCTAGAACTCACTGCTGTCTGAATTCCACCCTTTCAATTTTACTGAGAGGCTCTGGTAGATTCAAGATGCTCTTCACTGTTGCCAAATCAAAGAACTATCAGTCCTTGTTATAATGGATCTCATGGTTGCTTTTTCCTCTGTTGACATCTCTCTTCACTGAGAACATTCTCCACCCTTAAATTCCCTTCATGCCTTTGGTTCTATCTCCATCATGGTATCTTTTTATTCCTCTAATTACTTAAATACTGGGGTTCTTTTAAGACTCGGTCATCAGTCTACTGCCTTTCTCTCCATTTTTGCCCTCCTACGACTATACCATTCCACATCAATACTGTGCATTGTCCAATACACATATGCTGGCCATTCTGAAACCTCTAGTGCCTGTTCTGATCTAAAGTGTTTTAAAGTTTAGGGAACAGAAATGTACTTCATGTATATAGTAAGAGAAATAATAGCCATTTTAAAGAACACATTTAATAGATTTTACAGTATAGTATATTTTATGCTTCAAATAGAAGTTTGGACTTGTGCATATAGGATAGTTCTCATTATAGCCAACTGGGAATAATATACTCAGATACAATCACATAACAACATCTCAAAGAAGATGTGTATTTTCACATTTGATTTTATTGGTGCTTATGTGGTGGATTTTACATTTCAATAAAACTATAAATAAAAGAAAAAGAATGCAAATACAACACAACAAAATATTCCAAAATAAAAGCAAAAATGTACACTATCACTTGAAAAGAAAATTGTTATGACAAGTGCTGTAGATAACCGATTATTTTATTGGTCACATATAATCTTACAGTGAATAATAATCAGGCATTCTAAAATATCTAATGAAATGTTATAAATGGTAATGACACAGTACTTTGAATTTTTTCTTTTTTTCCTTTCTTTTGCTCTCGAAAAGATATAAAAGCCTTAGAAAATTCAAATAATAATATACAGACACTCACTTAACAAATGGTTAAAATAAAGCAAAGAATAAGTGCTGATGTATCAATCGGATACTTGAAGAATGAACAAAGAAATTTGATTCCTACTTGGTGTAACTGGTCTCTACATTGCTAGTTCTTTAAGATGAGTGTGGCATTCCTTTCTAAAAGCCTGATGCCATTCACAGAGCCCTATACTCTGAGTCACCAAACCTGGCTCAAAATTGGGCTCTGCCTTAGACTATCTGTAAATTCTGGTAAGTTTTTTTTTTTTCTTCTCTGAGACTCATTTTCTCCACCTGTGAAGGAAGTAATAATATAACAGGATTATTGTAGAATGGTATATGCAGAAGCAAAGGTATTCTGTCATAGTAGATACTTGAAGTCCATTGAATATCTTGAAATAATAATGAAGTTCTTAATTTAATGAAAATAGAGAATATAACTTTCACCCATGGCATAATATTAATGGACATTTAAAAAGTATAAAAGCAGTACTTTTGAGGTTTTTACAAATAGCAATTTTTTTTCCTCTTACTTTTCTCCAGGTCTTGTACAAGCAGCTGTGACTAAGTGTGTCCCATGGCACATTAGCACACTCCCCCAGACGGGGTATATCTGTGTTAACTCTCAGCTCCCAAACTCTGGAGAGCTTGCATGCATGCATTCCTTTATTCAACAGATATTTCCCAAGACTTTCTTATACACCAGTTACTCTAGTAAGTACTGAGGATAATGCTGGACAAAAGCTAGGTTTTATTATTTCCTATTCTATTCACTGGATAATCTTGGGCATGTCCTTAACCTATTTGAGTCTCAGTTTCCTTAGGCTTAAAATGAAAAGTGTAGATGAGATGAATTATTTTTCCACTCTATTTCTATAATCCTAAAACTGATTAGGAGGTAAGATATTTTCACAAATATTAACATTTTCCTTTTATTTATTCTGCTTCTACATATATAATTCATTTAAAAAATGTTTTGAAAAACATTTGGAAAGTCAATGTTTAATTTAGACTACTTTGAAATCTTATAAACTAAAATATAATATGCTTTTTCTTTTGCTTTTCTTTATAAGTTTCTTTCAGAAGTAAGTGTGTAAGCAATGAATAAAACATCTAACTGCATATGTGTGCAGATGCAAATAAAATTAGGCATTTCATAGCTGGTTGGAGCAAGAATTCCTATTCTAAGTCTTTCTCTTCACTTATGCTGCTGTGTGGAAAAGGCAGGCAGAGAGAGACATTTCGTATCCATGGCTAGTCATAAAGTGACTGCTTTCTGGGGGTGGAAAGACAGAAATGACATTCTCAAACTCTGAAAAACTTTGTCACTAGGAGTTTAAGATCTGACACAATCTGGGGGACTCTGGAGATTTAACACAAACCCCAAAGACCATCCCTTGAAGCAGCAGGAATTACCTGGAGAATCTAAAGTGCTTCTACCTGCAAAGAACATTCTTCTTACCAAGAAGACTAAATCTTTGCCCATTGTCACTTTATGAGACAGCCCCAAACAATCAAGGCAAGTTGGGAAGTTTGCCAGGTCTCACAACAGAAAAAAAGAAATAAGATGATAGAATTAATTAAGAAACAAAACATCCTATATGTCACTGAAATTAATACATTTTTAAGTGATTTGAATAGCCTGTGGGAATCTGGATTTATGTCACTGACGTCTACTCACGTCCAGTGATCCTTAATACTATCTGAGGGTTAAATTCAAACTTTGCACTCATATTTAAAAGCAAATTAAAAACACGTAGAAGTCACAACATTCTGTTGTTAAAAATTTTTGTATCTGGGACCATATGATGCTGAAAACAGAGGTTAGACTAAAATATACATCTTTGTGTGTTTTAACAATTCTAAATGAGAAATTAATGTTTGTGAAAACCCTGTCTATAAAGAGACAGACCCAAAAGAGATAAAGAGAAATAGTGATGGAGGGGGGCAACATCAGGTATGTAGTGTTGTGTGGTTTACGAGTTATCTGCTAATGTGGTTGCACTGCAAATTTACTAAAGCGGGTGCCCACTGTACCCTGTGTGTCTCATTTTAAAACAATCATTTATGGGTGTGAGAGGATGCCTAGGAGAGCAGAAGGGTTCTGTGTCAATCAAAGCTAATCACTGGTACAGGCAGAAGGTTTTGTTGGCCTCCATGCTCTAAGCCGTGCTTCCACATCTGTGTTTGAAGAGATTAGAGAGGTGCTTCATACAAGAACTGTATTAGTTAAAGCTGATCGACAGTATTTGGAATAAATCATGAAAAAGTTGAGTGCCAGGAGGGAAGGCATGGCAAGTGGGAGATTGAAACTGACGAGGACTAAGTCCCCCCTGACTGCCCCCCTTTTGTATTTGGGGTTTGCTCACTGGAGGGCATTACCAGGTGCCATGCTCTCGTCACCTCCTAGCAGCGGCTTAGCCAAGAAGCCCGACGCCAACGTTCTCAGCGGTGTGCTTGCCACACTTTGGCAAAGGGCTTCGGTTTTATTTGAGGTGCTTCATGGAAAACAGATTAGCCCAAGTGGGTAAGTGGGATTTTAGGACCAAGGAGGGGAGAAAGAATGAAACGTGACAAAGATCCCAGCAACAATGAGCACCAAGGCCCCCTCTCCGTTTGCAGCACTCTTCTCCCTGCATGAAGGCCATACACAGGCAAATAAATTATGAGTGACAAGTATTTGAACCAATAAAGAGGGCACTATATTTTATATGCAGTAAATTTAATTCCAGATTGTGTTTCACCTCAGCAGGGTGACATGTTTATTGCCAGTGAAAGATGAAAGCCGAGGGAGTCAGAGACAAGCGTCAGCAATTCTAGTGGGCACCCGCAAAATGAAGATTTGACAGACCGGTGGCGGAGCCCTTGAAATGAAATGCCAGATCAAATTTTACCCCAAAGGGGTCAGATGTACTGTCGTGCCCCCAAACTCGCAATACCAGCTGAATAAATGAGCCGGGTTCAGCCGAGAGCATGAGGCCAAGAGCATGCTCTGCGAATTTCTGCTCACAGGATCGTCAGCTTTTCCCAGTGCAGCGGGCCCGGGAACGCCGGATGAGGTGTGTCTGAGGGAGGATGTGAAGTGCTGCCGCTTCTGTGGGGCTCTAAGTGTCGTTTTAAAAATCTATTAAACAGATCGAAAAGTAGAAGTGAGTCTACATTGATCCGCCCGTCTCTCAATTTCACCGTACAAGCGCTCAGCTCAGGTGTTCAATTTATTGAACCATAACCTCTTTTTAAACAATCAACATCAACACGCAATAAATGTGCTCAGCAAGGGCAATATTTACATGCACGACTCATTGTTTTGGAAGATTTATTTATTAGGGAACTGACTGGCAATTACATCGGAGTTCCTCTGGCAGACTGTGGCAGGGTGGCATGGTTCTGGGTACTGCAAAAGTAGGCACGTTGAAAGAGGTGAACCCTGTTTTTCCCTATGAAATAGCACCCATGTCCTCACTGCAAATGTGGGGAGGGATTTATGTTGTAATCTACCTATGACTTTACTTTTCATCTCAAACAAACAACAAACAAAAAGAAAAAGAAAGAAAGAAAAAGGACAGAAAATAAAGAAAAAGGAAGGAAAACTTTCTGGTCTAAGGAAATTGTGTCCACGAAGAAGAGTTTATGTGATAATTTCCATAGTGAGGTTGATAATTCATGTAAAATGATACCCAATCTTCCTTCTCTGCACTTACAAAACAGATTCCATTATCCAATATATGGATTGAGCTAGCCAAATGCTTTCAAACTCATTTGTGTAGATATAGTGTCATCAACTCCTGAATCAATCAGAAGGGTTAACATTTTAATCAGTTCCTTTCACTGACCCTGCCCTGTAGGGCAGACAGTAGAATCTACCACATATTTAACTTCACATAAATGTATTTTAAGAATGTTTCTCATAGTTCAGTGTCACAAAGATGAAGATGATGTGAAATTTCTGGACTTTGTAATTTCTGAGTCACTTTCTCTCTCTCGACTTACTTTGTGCATCTTCTCTTGACTGTACATCTTTAGACATTATCACTGAAGCTATGGACAACATCTACTCTCATGCTCGCATGGGCGTCCAGGAACCTGAATAATATTATTAGCACCACCTCATTGATCTTTGGAAGTTTAAAGGACTTCCTTGTTTTCTGTAGGAGTGACCTTGCATTTGGTGAATGGAACTCTGGAACAGAAAACCAAGGGAACCTGGCCTCCTCCTGGTGGTACCTGTAGATACGAGAAACACCTGTGATATAAATAAAGAACACCTGCAATAAAAAGTAAGTGCCTCTCTATCCAGGAAAATACAAGAGGTACTATATCACTATTGTTTCTTAGAGCTGAATAGTACTCCATGGTATACATATACCACATTTTATTAGTCCACTCATGTATTGATGGGCACTTAGGTTGTTTCTACAACTTTGCAATTGTGAATTGTGCTTCTATAAACATTCGAGTGCAGGTGTCTTTTTTGTAAAATGTCATTTGTTCTTTTGGGTAGATGCCCAGTAGTGGGATTGTTTTCCTGGATAGAGCTGGAACCCATTCTACTAAGTAAAGTATCCCAAGAATGGAAAAACAAGCATCACATGTACTCACCAGCAAATTGGTATTAACTGATCAGCACCTAAGTGGACATATAGGAATAACATTTATCGGGTGTTGGGCAGGTGGGAGGGGGGAGGAGGGGATGGATATATACATACATAATGAGTGAGATGTGCACCATCTGGGGGATGGTCATGCTTGAAGCTCTGACTTGAGGGGGGTGGTGGGGGGCAAGGGCAGTATATGTAACCTTAACTTTTGTACCCCCATAATATGCTGAAATAAAAAAGTAAGTGCCTCTCTATTCCTCACTCCTTAAGGATGTTGTGAGGGTGAAGACTGGTCAGAATGTGTTTATTTTTTTGTGAGACCTTTAGATGAGAGTTGCCGTATGTATGGGAGACATGCATGCCTTTCACACGTAGATGATAGGCACTTAGCTGTGGAGCCCATAGCCATCTGATTACCATTCTAATACCATGATCCAGCATTGTTTTTCTGACCACCAGAAATGACTCTGGTTAGTCACTCCCTTTTCTGCATCATCCCATGTAGCATAGCATTGAAACATTTTTAAGCTCATTCCCTCTGTGCTGTACCAAGTATTCCAGAAGACTCTCTTTCACCCACCAAACTACATCTCCTCTTACCCCACCTTCTGTATGCCCCCATCTTCTGTTTTCTGCTGTTTCCTACATTTTCCTTTCCAGGCTTTTTTGTCTGCACTTTTCAGACCTCCTGTGCGAGCTGTGCTTGGAACAGAGTCACATTTGTTTGGCACATACCCTTTCTGTTGGCCAAAGAGCCCCTGAAGACTTCGCAGGACTTCAAAATCATATAGCATGAAATTCTGCCAAATTAATCTATTCAGTTTGTTTCCTTTTTAGTAGATCATAATTATTGATCCTATTTACAATTCATTATAAGTTCTCAGGATATAAGAATCAAGTAATAGGGTAGGAGGATTGGTATTTTCCAGACAACTGAAAATATTAGGTGATATCAGAAGATAAATGATATTTAACTCAAGAGTGGCCAAATTCATTAAAATTACTAATTTATAAGACTTCAATATGTTTTATAGTTAGAATAATCACGTTTCACATTGTGAACATGTAATAAATCTTTTATTCTGTTTTTACACTGTTTTTGCTTTTTGATTATCCTGAAATCATGTCTTCAAGTTTTAATGCCCTATCCCAAGTTTCTCTTAGATTCATTCTTCCTTTCTAAATCCACAGCGAACATCAACATTCCGGCATTTTTCACCCTAACTCAGGTCACTTTACTTACTGCCTAACAAAGGCACTGAAATGCTGAAACCTTCTCGCTGTGTCATGGCTTTTTGAAAACTGTTTGTTTCTTTGTTTTCTTTTTATTGAGACAGAGTCTTACTCTGTTGCCCAGGATAGCTCACAGCAACCTCAAACTCCTGGGCTCAAGCAATCCTCCTGCCTCAGCTTCCTAAGTAGCTGGGACTACAGGCATGTGCCACCATGCCCGGCTAATTTTTCTATTTTTAGTAGAGACGGGATCTCCCTCTTGCTCAGGTTGGTCTCAAACACCTGAGCTCAAGTGATCCTCTGGCCTCGGCCTCCCAGAGTGCTAGGATCAAAGGCATGAGCCACCACCGTGCCTGGCCCAAAAAAGATTTTCTTTGTGTCTTCTCTATAAAATTAAATTTAAGCTCCTAGTAATTTTATTTTAAACTCTCTATTATCTGACCCTTTCAACCCACCAATCTGACAATGGGTGTGTGGTTGGAGGCCCAGTTTCCTCCTAAACATCTGTGTTGTCAGAGTATTTTTTGAAGATAGCAATAAGGCATGTATAATACTTACCAACATGACTAACACATAATAGTTGCTAAATAAATGCACCTAATTATTTACTATGACAAATGTTCCCTCTGTTTCTGCCCAGCTAATCTCCTCCTCATTCTTAGAAGATGACTTCACATCCATCTCCACCCATTTTGCTCACACTTTTTGTAGGTGTTTCCTATTATTCTTCTCTATCCATAACACCTGGCTCAAGCCACCCTCCTGCCAGAAATCTCTCTATCTGCATGCTGGGAATAGAGAATTAATAGATATCAGGGCAACTTAGTGGGTTATGTTTAGTTATTCTATACAGTTCATATAATTTAGGATCATATTTTAGGAGAATACCTGAATCTGTTCAATACTAACTTCTGCTAAATTATGCTAATTTCCTATGCATGTTTTCATATTTAAGTTCTATCCATCCTTTAAAGTCCAATTAAATGTCTGCCTCCACCACCCTACCTTACCCCCATCCCCTGTTCACCAAGTGAGTTACTCTAGTGATCTTTGATCTTAAATAAAGTGATTCTCTCTTAAGCCTGAAGTTGCAGTTTGCCATGTTTTGCATGAATCACATAGCATCAGATGTTGTTGAGCCTGCTATATCATATGGAAGGTGGAAAAGGGAAAGTAGAGTTCAATATGACAAAAGTTTACTGAAGATCTAGAAGACTAATGAGCTGGGGATACCAGAGGTAAAACATAGATATGTGGGCAGCCTCTAGCTGACAAGCACTTACATTTCAGGTAAGGGCTGGGGACCACTGTAAGAGAAGAAGAACACAAGTGCAAAATGATCAAGAATGAGATATTTCATAAGTACTGGTTGGCAGTTCAGGCTTAGTAGACCACCAGTGGAAAGTTAAACAAGAATTTGGATTTGATTCTACTTGTATTTTAATCTATTTAAAGTTTGTGAATAGGCAAGACTTTAAAAAAATATTTAGTCATATATCACAGTGTCCCAAAATAGTATATAATTAGTGAATATCTATTGAATGAATAGAAAAGTTAAGGACCTGGTAGTTACATTCTTTCTATATAATTGGATTTTTTCCACCTCTAGTGATCTTATAAGTGTCCATAGCATCTAAGTTCCATAGGATATGTTTATCGCCTACAGTGAGGGTCACCTGTTTGTAATTTGTAGAACTTCCTGGAAATTGATTATAAATGAGTCAAAGTTGAAGTGAATTTGAGTGGACAGTGGTTGGGTTAAAACCAAGGAAATAAACAAGAGAAAGAGTTGCAATTACAGTGAAAAAATGAGCATTTTAGAACAACATTAAATAAAAATATTGTCTGGGATGGTAAAGTTCAATTGTGCTTACATTGCTAAGATTTCTTTAGCTCTTCTTCTATATCCTCTTCCCCCAGAAGGTGTTAATTGATGTTGGCATTGAATCTTCTGAAGCAGTGGAAATTCATACTTTAAAATGTCCAATTAACTGCAAAAATGAGTGATGGAATGGGTAGCTGAATATTTTTAAAGGCCGAGAAGCACCTTCATTTGAGGGCATCTAAAACACTGCCCCGAATCAGCCTCCAAGGATCTTTCCTTCAACTTGTGTTTTATCTCTTTCTGCAGAAGCTAGGACGGCAGCAGACACCCCCAAAAGGAGAATCCTCACAATTTTCTTCAGAATGTCAAGTGTTATAGTGAACGATAAATAACCTTTCTGTAACAAGCAGCCCTTTTTTCCCCCAACTGGAACAAACTGTTCAACTCTATTTGAATAAAAAGCCCACACATATATCAAATTAAACAAAATAGCATTGTTCCAAATACAGATCAGGCAGTCTTCCCAGACTCATGTCAGTAAAATTTCATAGCACTCCAAATCATTGTATAGCAGCTCTCTTTCTCCTCTTCTTTATGTGTGGGATTGTAGAATCACTATTCCCAGACAAAGGAATGCAGACGGAGTCTATGTCCGCCATGCAGTTGAATAAAATAAAGGTCCAACAAGGGGTTTGGGGGCAAGAAAAAACAATGCACTACTGAAAATACAGGTGGAGACCATATTACACAACCATATTAGGAGCAATTGATCAGCAAGAAGCGATTTTGCTTATTGTCAAGACAAATATTTTCACATTTGATGAGGCATAACTCTGGATCAATCTTAATGAACCAGGAAGCTAATTGTGTGCTGTGTGTGTAAGATGGGATGGAGGCAGTGGTGTGCTCCGGCTGCTTTGCACTAACTCATACGAGTCTACTATTAAATTTTTCAGGATTTTGCAAGCCATTTGTTATGTACAACCATCATTACAAATTAATTTTAAAAAATATATAAACTTAAAATTCAATAAGTTATATCGAAATAAAAGTAATGCTCCAAATTTATTGCTTCTTATTTTACATTTTACTTTCACCTGTGCTCTTGAGATCATTTACATCTATTGTGTCTATATTGTGGATATAATATGGAATGGTGTGATACTTTGTGTCTGTATCCCACTTCCCATTCAGTTAAATCGGTAGCTTGGAATTGGCCCACATTACAAGTCAGAGTTATTGCTTCCACCGCACCCCTTCCCCAAAGAGCTGATTGTTAAACATTTATGAGCACACAACTGGGTAGAAGCTCTTTGAGAACAGGCATAACTTCCCATGCAATCTTAGACTGCTTAGTTGAATAGGAATTTGGGCAGGGACTGTGTTCAGTACCTCAAGGTTAAGAAGAAATATTTGTGCAGGACTAGGGCAGAGTTTGCATGTTTTGCTGTTTTCCATAAAAGCATACGCAGCAATTAAAGTAAACTCCTCCAATCTGACATCTCCAATTTTTTTTGAACACCAGAAGGTATTTTAGACCAGGAATAAGTAAGCAAGGTTGGAAATTATAGGTACAGAGTTCATAAATGATTAGGTATTATTCTATACTGGAGCTTTTGTGTCATATCTGCCTTTCTAGGCTTAAAGCTGAAAGTGACATTATTTCTTATGGTATTTGTTTCAGGTTTGAACTCACTAGAACTTCATATAATAATCCATCCCCCCAAATTCAGCCCCTGTGGTTGCATTAAGCCAGTTGAATTGCAATAATTTATAAGTTATGTAAATAATTATAATAAAATATTCATAAGATATCCAGGGTTATACACACAGAGTACAGCATAATACATATATACTAGACATATATCTCTGTGTGTGTGCATATGTGCACTATAATAGGAGGTGTGTATATATATATATATACACACACATATAGTATAGTATACTATACACACATAAGTTATATATGTATGTACATATATAGCCAATCCTTGAACAACATGGAGGTTAGGGGCACTGATCCCCTGCACAGCTGAAATTCCACACATAACTTTTGATCCTGCAAAACTTAACTACTAATAACCTGCTATTGGCTGGAAGTCTTACCAATAAAATAAACAGTCAATTAACATGCAAACATATATTTGTATATTATATGTGTTATATACTGCATTCTTACAAAAAAGTAAACTTGAAAAAAGAAAAAAATTATAAGAAAATAATAAGGGAGAGAAAATATATTTACTTCTCATTAAGTGGAAGTAGATCATCATAAAGGTCTTCATCCTCGTCATCATCATCTTCGCACTGAGTAAGCTAAGTAGGAAGAAGAGGAGGTGTTGGTTTTACTGTGTCAAGGGTGGCAGAGTGGCAGAGGCAAAACAAAACCATATATAAGTAGACACAGGCATTTCAAACCCATGTTATTTAAGGGTCAACTGTATATATTTTTTCAAGTAAAAAATGTGCTTTGACCTGGAATATCTGGTAAAAGCTCATTGGATGATGTTTATGTCAGGACTAAGCCAACACTTTTAAAAAAGTAAACAAATTTTCTAAACCAAGAAAATACATATATAAATAAATCAGCGTTTACAACGACTATACTATTTCATGATTTTATGCTACAAGAGGCCAGTGACTATTATAACATCCCTCAACCAAGTTCCCTCTTCTATGAATAAATTTTTCTAAGAATGTCATATGATCTTGCTATTTGGTTCTGTGCACAGGGTAATTTCTCTCAATGTTTAAATTGCACAACTATCAGATACAGTCTACCTTGAGGATCAAATCCCTTATGTCACAATATTAAACAATTATTTTTGCTACACCATTGGATTTCAACTGCCTGAGGTGTCTCTTGTGTTCCAAATCAAGTCAAATTAAGAACGTATACACTAGTAAATTAAAGAAACAGATAAGCAGAAGCAGTAAAAAAACCCAATAGGAAGATTATCCTTGTAATGTTTCATTAAGCAACTTCCATTAGGAAAGAAAAAAAATCATTAATGCTAACCCATGTTTGAACTTAAAACACAAAATTCAAACTGATTCACACAGTGTGTTTTTAAAAGTAACCTGTGCTTTTAATAGTCATTCTTTAATACATGACAAGTATCATCTTGAATTTTATGTGAACTGATTCACAAAAGTCATTCAGCAAATTAATGTAGTTTTGGAAAATTAACAGCAAAGTAGGCATGCCGCCAAATGTCTAATGACAAATTGAAGGGTTTGGAGATGTGTCTGTCTATTTGCAGTATTGGAACTGTTTTCAAAACAAAAACACACTGAAAACGGTGCTGGCATGACAGGAGATGCAGTCATTATGCAGTTTTAATTGACAAATAATTCCATTTTTATGTGAATAAATTCACCTAGCCAATAACTGCATTATCATCTATCATATACTGGTTTCACTTCCCATCTCATGCATCCTCTAATTTTGATGAATTTGATCAAATATATCTGGCAGCATAGCTGTATCTGGCAAGTCTAGGAAAGACCACAGCGAGTTGGGGAGGGGGCAGGTAGGAGGATGTGATTTGTCACAGGGATAGAGACTTTCTTTAGCATTACCTGTTGTGCAGATATTATTATCCTCCATTTATCTTCCAGCCTGAATATTCAGATTGTGATGTGTCCTATTCTTTCAACAAGGTGCTAAGCAGTTCTCCAATTTAACTCAGGTATACAAGGAGTATATGTGTGGGGGTGGAGAGTAGGAAAATTGGAAACCTTTATCGATCTACATATAATTAATCTTCCCATGTTGGCTTTAAAGTCCAGCATAATAGCCTCAGAGTATAGCCCACTTTCACATAAGGAACAGAGCAGCTGAAACGCAAAATGATTACAAATATGAGCATACTCTAGCTAAGGGCAGGTATTCCAATGGCGGCATTAAATATAAATACAATAGAGTATTGACATAATGTAGTAAGGTTCTCTCGCTATTAAAAGGCTTTGTTCTAAAGCGTATCTGTGTACACAATGAGATGATGAACACAGTGCATCACATAGCTAAATTTAATATATGCAGGGGTATGATGTTTGCAATGCATGCATTTCAGCAGGTCCCATTAGTGCGCCTTTCCCCTCCAGTGAAAATGGAATGAACCACAGCCCCTTCTGGTTTGCATAAAGCAAACAAAATTAGATTTGCTTTGCTGAATTGAAACCCGCTTGGGATCGTGAGCCTCTCTCGGGGACAAATTACTTCAAACAATCCCTTTGTACCATAACAAAATAAAAAAATTCAGGCCAATCAACATGGCTCAAAACCCTTAACACAAGAATTAATAATACAACCTAGTCTATTTTTATTGCTTCTGTGCTACAGCTCCTTGTTTTAATGTAATTACACTTATTTGCCATCCACATGTTAAGTAAGCTTGCATATGTTAACTAATGTGACATAAAACAACTTTCCTAATTTTACCATTGCTACAAGCATTGTTCCCCCTGGAATAAGATCCGAACATTGGACAAGTTGAACACTAATGTTATTAAATTAAATCTATTTTTAGACCCTTGATAAATGAATATAGACAATATGTCAAATGTTTCTTCAGATAGGTGTAGAAGCTGATTGACAATCAGATTAGTCTATTAAGAATATTGGTTTATGGAGTGTTATTCACTTGATATCTCTTGGCTTTTAAAGCCCATTGCCCTGCAGAAGAGAAGGGCACGTATGTCTGTAAATATGGAATCTCTTAAATCAAGTATCTGGTCAATGATCGCTTAACTTCAGCAGCTGGAGTTAGTATCAAGATGATATATATTTCTACTGCTTTTAACACCTGAAAACCAACAGAGGTTATACACCACTAAAACTTTCATCTGAACTACAAGTTTACTGACTTTTCAGATTTGAAATTTAAAATCTGGGATAATTTTTCCCATTGCCTTTTAAAATATATAGGTCGGATAGACTGAGTTCAAAAAATCTTGATCTTTTGAAGTCAAAAAATGTTTTCCCCATTGCCTAGTCCATCACAAACATAATATCATTTTTAGGAAAGAAGGATATGTTAAATATTTATATATAAAGGAAGGTTTTACCTAATTGTTAAGATTCAGTTAATTCTGAGTAACTTGAGTGAGATTCACCTGGCACCAAAAAAATACCTGAGTAGAAAATTAAAAACAGCCTGTCTTTAAACATGGATGTGTCTACATAACTATGGGAGCATTTAGACACAAGTAACATCAGTTTGGCTCATCTTCTTGTCAATTTTTTCCAAAAGATCCTTTAGTTTCATTGTTTGCTATTGAATAGGTAAATAAACATGATTGACATATTTCTCCTCCTTCCAGCTATGTAGATTCAATCTGAGTTTCCAACACACATGCACACACACACACACACACTTATACACACACACACACGAGCAATTATATAATCAAATTATTTACTAAAGATCTTATATTAAATCTTTCCAATTACACATTTCCTTTTAAATATTGCACACAATTTATTAAAACAGTTAATATTGTCTAAAGGTCTCAAATTGTTCCTATGGGTGTGTTTTCTTTAGGAAGAACATTCTTTAAAACAGGTAAAATTATGAGTTTGACATTTTGGGATTCAAACTCATAGAAGCAGAAAGTAGAACAGTGGCTGCCAAGGGTTGGGGGCGGGATGGGGAGATGTTGGTCAACAGGTACAAACTTTCAGTTATAAGATGAACAATTTCTGGGGATCGAATGTACAGAAGGAGTGGCGATGGATGTTTTAATTTGATTGTGGTAATAATTACACAATGTAAGTGTATCAAATCATCATGTTGTTTACTTGGGATATATTTAGTCTTTATTTGAAAATTAAATATTTTAAAATAAGAAAACAAATAGAAACAATATTAAAAAATTTCTTCAAATATAAAAAAAAACCAGGTAAAATTAGAATGCTTTTATATAAGGCACAACTGCCCCAATTCCCTACCAATCTTCTTACAATCAGGCCATATCTGGGCTCTGAAAGCACTTACCTTCAGAACCCCTAATTAGGAACCCCTTATCAGTCAATTATAATCTAATAACTTATCTAGCATACAAAATACCTAAAGGGTATAAAAGTGGAATCAAGACATTGGGGTTGGCACCCTTGCTTCAGACCCACATCTGACACCCAAGCAATAGATGCTGGCATGGATGCGGAGAGAAAGGAATACTGATACACTGTTGGTGGGACTGCAAACTAGTTCAACCTTTATGGAAAGTGGTATGCAGATATGTCAAAGAACTAACAGTGAACTGACCTACCATTTGATTCCAGCAGTCCCTCTACTGGGTATTTAACCAAAGGAAAAAAAGACATTTTACATAAAAGACACTTGCACCTGAATGTTTATAACAGCGCAATTCACAATTGCAAAGGTGTGGAAACAACCCAAGTGTCTATCAATGCATGAATATATTAATAAAATGAGGTATATGTATACCATGGAGTACTATTCAGCCATAAAAAGTGGTGAGCTAATACCTTTGTAACAACCTGGATGGAACTGGAGACCATCTTCTTAAATGAAGTATCGCAAGAATGGAGAAGCAAATACCACATGTACTTGCTATTAATGGAACTAAATAACCAACATTCATGGTAGTGATGACCAACAAATGGTAGTAAAATTCAATAGAAATCAGGCAGGTGGGAGGGAGGAGGAGGGGATGGGTAAATTCACACCCAACGGGTACAATGTACGTATAATTTTGATACAAACTGTGCAAAAGTAATTCATGTAACCAAAACATTTGTATCCTGTAATATTCTGAAATAAAACAAACATACAAACAAATAAAAAGGAGAGCAGCCAATAAATTAGTAATCATAAAAAGTGTAAGGGGAAAACCATGGAAGACTATAGCTCTCATCCCTTTTTCCTGGAAAAAGGTAAATTTTAAACTGAAAATTTCTGAAATAAGTTTTAAACCAAGAATTATGAAGCTGTACACATCCAAATAAATATAATTAAATTTATAATCCAAGTTCATTCCTATCCTTAATCAAGGCAAATCATTTGATAAATTGGTTTCTGAATTTTGAGTATGAAAAAAAAGCTGTCTTCTCTCTGATGTTTCACAAAAAAAATTAATGCAAACATGTCATGTTAGTCAGGGTTGGCTTCATGGGAATGCAACCTAGATAATCAAACAAGGACACATGCTCAGACATGACCTTGGTTTAATGCTCTGTTGTCACCATCTTGAAATTCTTGCATTTCCATATTGAATTGAGCTTTATAAATTATGTAGCTGGTCTTGATTTTAGTATATGCTAAGATTTTTTTAATTAAAAAGAAATCTAAATTAAATGAAACATAGATCTTTGATAAGTTATTACTATCTATAATACTACTTGAATTTACGTAAATGCTAATAGAAGTGTTCAACTAAACTGATTAATAATTTACATGATGTGTCTTTCTAAATTATTTCTTGTAAATCTTAGACCATATTACAAATTATGTGGCTCTAAAAAATTATTCCAATTAGAATATCTGGGTACAATGTCATACGCCAATACTTGGTTGAAAACTACTGTTTGTTCATAAATTATATCAATGAATCAGCAGTGTGTTGACTAGCTTCATTCCTAAAAGTTACTTCTCTTTGAGAACTAGCAAAGTTCAGTGTCATTTCTTGGGGTTAAGAATAACAACCTTAGTTGTTTTTGTTCATATAGTAGGAAAGCTTATGATTAAAAGCAAAAAAACCCAAAAAAGACATTAGGGTTTCTCCAGATAAACAAAAACCACCCTGAGCCACATGAGACTACGTGCGTATGTGTATTTAATTCCATTTAACCACCCCCTCCCTTAGCATCCGTATTGTAGTACAGGTGAGGCAAGGAAAATGGATGTCATTCTAAGAGAAGACTTAGGTCAGTGGATCACATTGGCATTCTGGTTTGAAAGACCATTCTCTACTTCTTCAAGTCAAAATGTTAACAGCACAATTCTTTTAAAAAATAAGGGATGATGTCATTATTTTCATTTTATTCATAAGACATAGGAATGCAAACTACTTAGTTTTCTGCTATTTTTGATTTCTATTATTTAGGTCTTATATTAAGTCCTTGGATCATTTCCCAATCTATTGTGATTCTAATTTGAGTTGTATACCCCCTTTTTTCTCAAAGGTACTTTAAAATCTAGATAAAAGAAAATGAATTAGTTGTATGTACATGCCAGAGCAGCAAGAGCAGTGATCCAAGATCAGGGAGCTGAGTTCAGCTTCAGAAAAAACAATTAAGTGATCTTACACCTGCCCTCGCTCCTCCTTGCTCCTTCACCTCCCAAATTACTCTTTTGTTCTCCAGCTGTACCTCGGTGCCCCATCTCTTTCTCATGCCAGTGGAAAGTGCCCAGTTTAGCCTTCTATCTCCCTTTCTTATAAGCTGTAACACTTGGGCTAAATACATTAGCTCCTCAGATTTTTGCTTTCCCTGTATGTAAAGCAATGATACTTGCTCTCAGTGTATTTCCTTAAATGATACGATTATCTCTTTTGAGAATTATATTGCATACTACGTATGTCACTATTATTTCCTTGCTCATTCCATTCTGTCTCCCCTTAGACTCTCTCATGTGTCTCACTGAGTTAGATGAAGATTGTTAGCCCAACAAAGGTAAAGGAGTACTCTCTTGGATTAAATTCCATTAGCCCTCAGTTCATTATTTTTTTTCTGATTCTGAGAAAAGGAAACTGATGTTGATCTAGTGTAGCTGGGAGGAAGCTAATGGACTTGTTTGAAATGCTCAAATGGCCACTTGAACTTTAGATTTTGCCCTGACATTCATACAATATATAGAATATTGTCATGGGTCATGTGAATGTGTTACAAAGTAAGTGGGGAGATCCTGGGCTTACAGGCCAAATCAGGCTGGTTTTAAGGCATTTCCACTGCCTCCCCCTACGGCAAGAATGTATCTTTAGTGGCCACACATGTACAATGGGAAGTAATACTCACCTTGCAGGATTAGATTTTGCAGGAATTAAATGGGAAAATACTAGGAACATAACAGGTACCGTGTTTCCCCGAAAATAAGACCTACTCATAAAATAAGCCCTAGCAGGATTTCAAACCACTTGCACAATATAAGCCCTACTCCAAAAATAAGACCTAGTGATGGGCGTGGCTAC
>VBSM01000361.1:51984658-52122877 GCA_008086735.1 Cheirogaleus medius | reverse complement strand
AGCGGTAAAGAAGAAGAGCAGCCCTTCTCATCTGCCCCATCGTGACAGCTACTAATCCAGAGGTGACCTGAAAGGTGCGGGCAGCCCCACCAACAAGGTTGGCTCCCCCTGTCAGGTCCCGGCCATCCTGTGCGTGCTGCGAGCTAAGGCTCTGAGGGGAAAGTCTCCTCAGTAAAGTGAGGAGTGGGACGCTTCGCTTTAGGTATTGTGTGTCCCCAGGGGGAAGAAGGAAAGCTGTGGCTGCCATTTTATTATGATGATGTTCCAGAAGAAGACGACTTAACTATATTTGAATAAATGTAGATTGTTGTACTGTCCTTAAAAAAAATAACACATCCCCTGAAAATAAGCCCTAGGGTCTCTTCTTAAGGAAAAATAAATATAAGACCTTGTCTTATTTTCGGGGAAACATGGTAGTCAAAAACTTGTAGCAATTATATATTTGACAGTCATATAAAGCACATAGCATAGCACACAGAAAATATTGATAGTACATGATCAATAAATGTTAATTCCAGTCATCCATATCTTCATCAGTTTAACAAAAACATTTTAAAAAACTATCTCAGTAGACTCCTTTAATTGTATAACTAGTGCAAATTACTTTATCAAAGAACTTTTCACATTCTAAATAGAGTCTCATATTGAAACATAATTTTATCTCGTTATGAAAATGTTAACTAATTGATTTGATTAATTCCAAAATTTATCGATGTAAGACCACAAAAGAGGTGAGCAACAGATAAAAATCATTAGTTATGACAATAAACGTAACTAAATGCACTCATACTGTGTCCAGAATATATGCTGCACATATAGACCACAGAAATGCTTTGCAAATTTTAAATGATTAATTAAAGAGAAAAATATTAAATAGTTGGAATGAACTTTATTTTTCTGAAATAGGACTCATGTTTTCACTTTTGCCATCTGAAAACTAGCATTATTTCCTGCCAGAAAAGTCCTCTTCCTCTTTCTTTCCTTCTTTGCATGCAACCTCTCTCTTTCCTTCACACTTAACTGTTAAAGTATAGTGAGCAAGACAGTGTGGTTAGCATGAAGATGGATATATAAAACAATGAAACAGAGCCATAGATATATGGCAAATTATTTTTAACGAAGATACCAAGACAGTTCAGTGGGGTAAAAAACAGCCTTTTCAATGTATGGGGCTTTAACAGCTGAATATCCTTATGGGGGAAAAATGACTGGACTTTATACCATACACAAATTTAACTCAAAACTTATCATAGATCATAGACATAAATGTAAGAGTTAAAACTGTAAAAATTCTAGAAAAAACATGAGAAAATCTGTGTGTCCTTAGAATAAAGATTTCTTAGAGATGGCATAAAAAGCACAAATCATAACCTAAAGAAATTGATATATTGTACCTCATTAAAATAATAAGTTCTGCTTTTCAAATACATAATTTAGAAAATAAAAAGACAAGGCATGGACTAGACTTTGCAATACATATGTTTGCAATACATATATCAGATAAGGCCTCTATCAAGATTTATAAAGACTATTTACAACTTAATAATAATAAGACAAACAGCCAAATAGAAAATGGACAAAAGATTTAACAGACTTTTCACAAAGTAATATATACGAATGGCCAGTAAACATGTGAAAAGATGTTCAACATCAATAGTTATTGAGGAAATGCATATTAAAACCATAATGAGATATGAGTATGTACCTACCAGAATGGTTACAATTAAAAAGCCTGAAATAATAAATACTGGCAAACTGATAGAGCAATTAGAACTCTCATACAATGCCGGTGGGAATATAAACGTTGCATTGCCACTTTGGAGAGCTATTTGGCGATTTCTTATAAAATTTAATGGGTAATGAACATGTAGCCCAGCATATTATCAGTAATATACCAAGAGAAATGAATACAATATCCATACACAAATGTTGATAATAACTTTATCTATAATAGCTCAATTTTGGAAATAACTTTAAATGTAAATTAACATGTGAATGAATAAACAAATTTGGTATATCCATATAATGGAATATTACTCAGTAAGAAAAAAATACACATGGATAAATCTGAACTATATTATGCTTAACAAGAGATGCCAGACAAAAGAGAGTAAACACTGTGTGATTCCACTTATATAAGATTCTAGAACAATCAATTCTACTCTATAGTGATGGAAAACAAATCAGTGGTTGGCTGGAGGTTGAGGTGGGGAGTGGTTAATCCCAACTATAAAGGAACAGGGGGAATTTTGAAATGTGGAAGTGTTTAAATATTGTTGCAGTGCGATTACAAGTTTGTATGTCTTTGTCAAAACTCAATAAATTTCATACTCAAAATGAATACATTTTATTGCATGTAAATTATTACTTTAATAAAGCTGTTTTTGTTTAGAGTAGCTAATATCTAAATGCATGCAATATTGGATTGTCTGGCCACTATAGTACTATAATAACTATAGTACTATAATAAAACCAATTGCATATGTAATCACAAATAGAAGAATGCTTATTTTGGGGGGAAAATCTTGATTCGAAATTTTCATTGCCAAAATTATGATTTGGGGTTTTTATGTTTGATTTATAAGTTTGCTTCTATATGTAGGCTCTAGTCTTGACTCTACAATTTATTTCCCTTTGGCAAGTCATTTAATTTCACTAGACCTTGGAATCCTTCTCTATGGAATTAAAGGGCTAGCCAGCATTCAGATTTAATAAAAAATTATTTAGCACCTACTCTGACCCAGGCACTGCATTGGATGGCCTTATATACTTCATTTCTTCAACAACTGCTCTTATATGTCCCTTCATATTAAAATAAAAAGGTTTTAGGGTTTTTGACTTTTTCATTTTCAAGGAAAATTGCCTCTGTCCAAAAATGTTAGTTTGTATTATATTACCTACCAATCCTGCTAGCAAGCAGAGAACTTCAAAACTTTATTATGAAGTGCAAATCTGATTCAATGTGCCTAGATGAACTTTTACTCTACTCCTTTTCGAATTCACCTCCCACACTGTGAGAAAATAAACTTTTAGGTTTCAAACCAAATCACCACAAGCTTCAATTGCTTGAGCCATAGAATTCTTCCACTGACAGAATTTGCTGATAAATTTAACTCCAGGGTCTAGGGCGGGAGGAGAAGCTCACTTAGCAAGCCCCTGACATGGGAGAGCTTATTCCAGAAGTGCCTGTGTGTTGCTGCAGAGAAGTGCGGTAACCATGTGACTGAAAAATGCAAATTTAACCCAGTTGTTTTCCCAAGGGTTTCTTTCAGGGAGAGAGAAATTCAGCACAGTCTCTAGGAAGAGACTATTTTAAAAAATGGTGATATAGCACCTCTTGTATATTCCTGGATAGAGCTGGAACCTATTCTATTAAGTGAAGTATCCCAAGAATGGAAAAATAAGCATCACATGTACTCACCAGTAAATTGGTATTAACTGATCAACACATAAGTGGACATATAGGAATAACATCTATCGGGCGTCGGGCAGGTGCTGGGGGAGGGAATGAATATACACATACCTAATGAGTGTGATGCACACCAACTGGGGGGCAGAGGGGGGTAAGAGAAATATTCGTAACCTTAACATTTGTAACCCCATAATATGCTGGAAAAAATAAAAAAGAGGAAAAAAAAGAAAAAAGAAATAAATTTGCAAAAATAATATGTTCTACTGGAGATAGTACATATAATATAGTTATTGTAATAGGGATGAATATTCTCTAGTATATAAGAAGATGGTGTTCAGTAATGTAAGCTTTGTTTTAATACTTTTGGACACTAGAACCACTTTTTAGATTTATTTCTGATGTTTCTGCCTCCTTCAATCTGTATTTTCCCACCAGAGGCCTCTGCCTATGCTATTTATTGGTGTTTTTCTCTTGTACTAAGTTTCCTTCTCAATTTTTTCTTTTTTTAATTTATAATACTTCTCTGTTAGAGTAATAGTATCTGCTCATTGAGTAAGTAAACAATATAGATAAGCAAAAGGAAACAATACATTCATAGTTATAAGCAGTTCTTCTATAACCTATCACCCAGCTATCATTATCAACACTTTTAACATTTTATTGTGGACATTTCTAGAATTTTTCAATGTATATTTATATATAAATAGAAAAAAATGACAATGGAGTCAACTGATAATTCAGGGAGCTAAAGAAAACTGAAAAAGGAAGGAAATCTCCAAAGATTATCCTTAGAGAGATTTGAAAAGATATTAGATTCATAAAATAATAAGGAATGTTATAAATAAACTATAATCAGAGGACAAGACCTTTAGAAAATTTAATATATGATTGACAAAAAGAATAGTTTAACACAAGGCTTGGAAGATAAAGTTGAAAAATTATTTCACAAAGTTGAACCAAAAGACAAAGAGATAAAAATATGAGAAGTAACATGAGTCATCCAGAATATCTAATATTCTATGAATGTGAGTTTTAGAAAAAGAGAACAGAGAAAAATAGAGGGTGGAAAATTATACGAATTATTCATTCAGGCACACCTACTGTGTACTTAGCCATGTTCTAGGTGCTAGAAAAATATCAGAGAACTAAAGAGTCAAAATCTCTGCCTGCATGGAGCTTATATTAGTGGGAGGAAAAGATAGCAAAGGCAAGCAGGGAGAAATAAACAAACAAATTATTAAAATTTATCATATTCAGATAGTGGTTGGTACTAGGAAAAAAACAAAGTAGGCGAGGAGAATAAGAGTGCTGGGGAGAGGAGGTAGAAGGATTACAATTTTTAAAAGAATCGTCATGGAATTCCTCATTGATACGGTGGTGTTTGAATTAAAAGAGATGTCAGAATGAAGCCTGAAAATATTAGAGGAAAGGGAGTTTTGAGAACAGGAATAAACAAGTTTATATAAGCTCTGTGGTGGGAGGGAGCCTGGCATATTCGAGGAATAGTAGTGTGGGATGAAGTGGAGTGAAGAAGGTGGGGCAGTTATAAGAGATAAGGGTAATGCCCGTGTGTGCTCATCATTTAGCTCAGAATTATTAGAGAGTACATGTGGTAGTTATTTTTCCATTTCTGAGATACTTCACTTAGGATAATGGTCTCCAGTTCCATCCAAGTTGTAAAGGACATTGGAAACCAAGAAGCGGGGAGGATGAGAAGGAGTGAGGTGTACAAACTCACCAGTCAGGTACAATGAACACTATTCTGGTGATGGGCACACTAAAAGCCCTGACTTAAACATTATACAAAGCACTCATGTAACAAAAGCATTTGTATCCTCTTAATATTTTGAAATAAAAAATATGGGTGAATGAAAGAGAGAAGTATAATGAAGAGTCTGACCTTGTAAGAGTTTATAGCCATTGCATGGACTTACCTTAATCTAAGAGAGGTGAGGTGTTAATATATATGCTTGAGTGTAATGACATTATATATGATGTTTTTAACAAGACTGTTACAAGAGAATAGACTGTAGGAGGATAAATAGTGAAACTAATCAGAGGACCATGACCATAATCCAGGTGAGAAATGATGGTGGCCACATTGTGGTGGCAGTAGTGGAGGTAGTTGGATTCTGGGTATATTTTGAAGGTAGATACATTAGGATTTGCTAATGGATTGATTTTGTGTAGGATGTGAAAGAAAGGATCAAGAGGATTCTGAAGTGTTGGCCTGAGCAACTGTATGATGGAGTTGACATTAACTGAGATGTGGAAGACTGTAGACAAAGTGGGTTTTGTTTGTGAGCAGCCAGAGGTTTGGTTTTGGATTTCTTGAGTTTAAGATTCTTACATAAGAATTAAAACAGACCTGAGTTTTCTTTGCTTTGACTTTTGCCTTTTTTCCTTTTTATTTTCTCTGTTCTCTGTCTCTGCTCTTTCTCTTTTCTATCTCATCCTCCCCGAAACTTGACTGGCATTAGACAGTTAACAAATGACCCACAAGACTTACAAAGATAGCTCTCAAAAGACCTGTTCAGACAGCTGCCCAAATGAGATTGTGTCAATGGCTCTGAGCAAGAGGCATAAAAGAATGAACATTTCTCAACCATTCTAACTGCAAATTGTATAGCAGTTATAGATAAAGAAAATTATAATCTCAGTCACATACTCTCCTCATTCCCTCAGACTATGAAAACTCTAACTCTGCTTTGGCTCAGATCAGTCTTTAACCTCTATTTGAGTCACTTTATATTTTTTTCCTTTATGTGCCTAGCAGACATCCAAGCAGATATGTGGAGTAGGGTAGGCTTTAAGACATATGGATCCAGAGTTTAGGGGAGAAGTATGGGCTGCAAATACAAATTTAGAAGTTGTCACCATATAGATGTCAGCATATAGCATAGTCTATAGGTCCTTTTCTCAGCAAACTAGCAAGCAAGACCATAAACTGATTTCTTTAAAGCCATGAGACTAGATGAGACTGTTAGGTAGTTGGCAAGGGATTCTGGGTCTCCTAGGGACAAAAGTTGTTGCCACTGCGATTCACCCTACCCCCATGGGCTTTCAGAGAGGCTCATGGGAGATCTGCATTTGTGGTAAGACTGAGATCATGTAACTCCCAACTGTCCAATCAAAGTGGTTCCAGGGTGATGTCTGAGCCACTCGGGAGGTCCCAGTCTGGGCACTATAAAATGAGATTCAGACCACAGCCAAACCCTTCCTTTTGCTCTCCCTTTGCTGCAACAATAGGTCCAGTTGTTATGTGTGGCATATGTATCTCACTCTGTAAACCTATATCTTGTTCTTGCTCTATAATCCTACCTTTCTCTCCTCAATAAACCTCATTTTTGTGCTTGCCTTACTTTGGTGCATCCGGTCATTCTTCAGCCAAGAGCATGCCAAGAATCAACATTTCAGACCCCGAAACCCAACAAGATCACAAGTAGGTTTATAAAAAGAATAGGCCCAAGGACTGAAATCTGGGGCATCCGATGCTGAGAAGGTAGAAAGATAAGACCAGTAAAAAATATTGAGAAGGATCAGGTGTGTGGTTGGAGAAAAACCTAGAGAATGTGATGTCCTAGAAACCAAGTAGAGAAAGCACTTCAAAGAGGGAGTGAACAACTGCTAAATGTGGCTCACAGGTCACGTAAGAGTATATGGAAGAACTGGCCATTGGCTTTAACAATGTCAAGGCCATTGATAACCCTGAGGAAAGCAGTTTTGGAAGAGTGATGTTTCAAAGACCAATTAGCAAAGTTCCAAAAATATTAGAAGGGGAGAAAATGGAGACAACGAGCTTAGATAACTCCTTTGAGGAATGTAGTTATACAGAGAAGCAGAGATATGTGGGACCATCAGTGAAGAAGGAAATGGAATCAGGAGAGATTTCTTTCTATTTTTTTTTTCCAAGTGGGAGAAATAGCAACACTTTTATAGACCAAAGGTATGATTCAGTGGAGAAGAAAATATAATAATGTAGCATATTATAGGAGAAGTAAAAATTGCAAGAGATTGAACTCATAGAAGTGGAGAGTGGAATGGTGGTTACCAGGGGCTAGGGGGTGGTGAAAAGGAGGCAGGAGGATTGGGGAAGGTTGCTATAAGGATATACAATTTCAATTCGGAGAAATAAATTCAAAAGATCTATTGTGTAACATGGTGACTGCGGTTAAGAACAATGGATTGTATTCTTGAAAATTGCTAAGAGAATAGATTTAAGCATCCCCTCCACAAGAAATGATAAGTATGTGAGGTAATACATATGCTAATGAGCTCAATTAAGCCATTTCACAATGTACACATATTTCAAAACAATTTGTAGTTCATAGTAAATATATATAATTTTTATTTGTCAATTGAAAGTAAAAAATAATTTTTTAAAAAAGAAATATTGTTGAGGAATGAGGTAAAATGAAATCTTGTGAACAATGGGAGGGTGACCTTAGCTGGGAGCTCAAATATTCTATCCATAGTAACAGAAGGGGAGGCAGAGTTTATGGGCACAGATGCTGGTAGGTTGGCAATTGTGGAGGCGGAAGCTTAAAGAAGTTCTTTTTGCTTGCTTCAATTTTCTAAGTGAACTAGCAAGCAAGACCATAAATGTAGAGTAAAGGTGATTGTACAGAACTCAGTATATGGGCTGCCTTCAGATCTATGTACATGTCTTACTTTCTGGCTTGAGCTGCCCTAGCAAGGAGGTTCATTATTTTCAAGGTCATGCAGCCAAATCATTGCTACTGCTGCTAATGCTGCAGTTTACAGTTTGCCACAGTGACCCAGTCTGACAGGTCCTTGCGTCACACCTATTTTGAGGGCCTCGCATGTGCTTACCCATTGGTTTTGAGGAGGAAGACGCCATGGGATCAGCTTGATGCCCTAGCTGTGCTTTTCCTCACCCTGCTGTGACTCACACTCTGGATGTTGCCAGTGCTGTGTTGGAGCCTGTTCCCCAGTGGCTGCTGGAGGACCTCTAGCTGGTGCAACCCGGAAGCACAGGGAGTCGATACCCTGTGGGGAACATCCCATTGGAGATGGGAGCCAGCAGATAAATTCTCCTCCTCTCCTCCCTTGGCAATTCAGCATAATTAATCAAGGGTGCTTGTCACAAAGCTGCAGCCAACTTGGTAACATACCCCCAGGACATCTGTTCTTCCTCCTTAGCTTCACTCTCCTTTCCCCTCACTTTTGTTTCCCAGGATTTCACTACTCAATAAAATGTTAGCACTTGAGCTGCTGCCTCAGGCTCTTTTCTCCTGTGGAGTCTAAGTTAAGATAGTGGTGAAGATACCGGATGCTTGAGGAGAAAGTAGAAATTTGAAACTTGTCTTTCTAGAGTAGGAAGGTGCGTGGGGCCCTGGGAATGCAGTGTGATGGCCTCGCAGCATTCTGGGTCCCTTTGACGCAAGTGGTAATGAATTGAGTAAAACCAGCAGATACACTTGTCTGTTTTCTACAACCACCTGGGGGTTGCAGAAGCAGAGTGAGTGGATAGTTAGTTCTAATCAGGTATTTAGGTGGGAGAAGACAAGGTAGTTGAGAGTGTATGTGAGGGAAGGATTATGATGATCAATCACTGAATTTGAGCTAAGTGGCAGATTGATGAGAGACAATCTCAATGACCCTGGATGCTCATCTCCTGCCCCGACTTGGGGCTCTGACAGAGACCTGCCTCTGCAGGACTGAGCTAGAGTGTGAACATCCGTTCACACTTTTGTGGCTTTTTGAGGCTTTGGTGTGTGTTCCCAAGACTATCTTTGTGCAGACCTCACCCCTCTGCATGCACACTTCCCAGTCTATGCTTAGGGAGATGCCTTGCAAAATTTGCTTTTTAGAGAAAATCAATATTTCTTAATTTCTCCTAGGTTAAGCTACAAATAGAAAACATGAGGCGCCAGAAAAGTTTATTTTCATTTTTAGAGTATTTCCCATGGATGTCCAGATTTCTGCCTGATGAAATCTCTTTCACCCAGTATGTTGGCCATGGAGCATAAAGGACATCTTTGCCAGTCAATGCTAAGGAAGAATGAGAATTTGAGGGAATGTAAACTTGTGAGTTTTTCCCCAATATGTCCATATTATTAACTGTGTTAGGTAACTCCAGTGGTGTGTATCCATGACTTCATTGCATTACAGAGATAAAGGGTGACTTGGATACCTTTGCCTTCTTGTGGTGACCAACAGGGAGAGATAGCAAAGTGAGATTAGACCTAATGATATCAAGGCAGAAAGTAGTGAGTGAAGATGTTGTGAGTGCTTGTGTACCGATGTAGTTGGGAAGTTTGGGGGTCTCATTATGAACATAGAAAGTTCTGAGATTCTTCTTGACTCTTTCTGATGGAGGTTTGAAGGCTGGGGAGGAGATATAATTACCTATAACAGGGGAGGTTTCTTTGCAAAACTCACAGTACTAGTCATCAGATTAAAATGGCCCATCTGGGGCCTGGTTCAATGAATGAAAAAAGACTGCATTTAGACATAACCCTGATATCAAAGATGAAGAGAGAATTTTAATTGCTTCCAGAAAGAGTGGAAAAGAGGCCATTTAGAATAAGTCATAATGGAAAATAGTTCATCAGCAGAACTGAAGACTAGAAGTCAATTGAGCAACACCTTCAAAGATTTAATAAAGAAATTACAACTTAAAATTTTACAATAAGCTAAATTGTCTATTTACTCTAAGGATAAAATAAAACCATTTCAAAAACTCAGGCCATGTGCTTCTAATACATGACGTCTTAAGAAGTGACTTAAGGATTTGCTCCAATAACATGTGTAAGAAAACAAGGAAAAAAACATAAAAATAAGAGATGGATATTGTAGGATGATGCTATATAGCAAGTCTAGGTAGGATAAGCTTAGAGAAGAATGTAGGACCCCATAAAGAGGGCTTCAGGAAAATGTGGGAGTTGTGATACTGTCTTTTCAGATTTACCACAACTTAAGGAAAAAATGAAGTCAAGCAATGTGATCGGTAATAAAAAGGACACTGAAAAAGTATAAGAAAAATAACAAAAAACTTTACAAGAAAGAGAATAAATTCAGAGTTCACTATTTTGGCTGCATAATGAACAATATTAAATTATCAATTAAAATACAAGCACTAATTAATGTTTTTATACTTTAGAATCAGACTATGGACAAAATAAAGCAACCTTAATTATAGCAGCAGAATAGAGCATATCTGTTAATATTGTACTGCAAATGCATAAGAGGAGGAAAAACTATTAGCAAAGTAGAACTGAGAAGGTTGCACAGGAGAAATGTTGTATCTTACAAGGTAGAGACTAAAGTGATACCACCTATAGTTGGTAAAACATGAAGTAAAGGTGTAAGTGAATTTTTTATATAAATTACAAAGTAAACGTAGAGAAAATAAGCATAAAGCCAGAGCTAACTTTGAAGAGAGAGGGTAAGAACTGGAGTGGTATAAATTAAGTATCCTAACAGTTAATAATGTCCAAAATTTGTGATTAAAAGTTATACAGTCAGAATGTTATTTCAAGATTTGAAAATAAATACCAAAAGAACTAAAATAAAAAACATGAGGCATAGCAAGGGAATTATAGCTTTTCATTATGTGGTCTTCTGTATTGCTTGAGTTGTTTTATTTTTTCCAAACATGGAATTTATTTGCTATAATTTTTAATTATTAAAAATATAAAGTAAAAATGACCTTTTCAGGTTTCTTTTTCCCATTCATTCAATAAATATTGTTTTAATTAACAAAGTTATACTTCATAAAGTGTTCAATATAAGAGGTGGTCATTTGCTTAGAGATTCAGGGGCCAAGTGTGGTGCTTGCAGGAAGACAGGGCCATTGACCTGAAGGATCCAGAAAGCGCAGGCTGATGGCAAGCCTAGGCCCAGGGAGCCTACGTTTGTTCAGATGCCCAGTGCTATATTCTTCTTTCAGATAAGTATATGACATGGCTATATCTGTCCGAGTACAGCACACATCTTTCATGAATGCCAACAAAGTGAAGTAGATAATGTTAGTAGAAAAATCCCATATTGCATAAGTTACAAAAATATTATAGCAAGAGTCTAAAAAAATTTAGCTCTTACAGTCGTTCTTCATTACACATAGGGATGACTTTATAGGATATTGGTTACGGGACCCCCTGCATATACCAAAATCTGTGCATGCTCACATCCATGTGCCACCACATATGGAAAAACACAGCCCTCTGTATATGCAAGTTTCGTATCCTGTGAATGGATCATTATTAATTCCTTCCTCAGCTTTGTTGAATCTACTTATGAGTCTGTTGAAGATACATTTCATTTCTGCTACTAAAATTTTAATATCTAGTACTGGTATACCTTGTTTTATTGTGCTTTGATTTATTATACTTCACAGACATTGTGCTTTTTACAGATGGAAGGTGTGTGGCAACTCTGTGCCAAGCAAGTCTATTGGTGCCATTTTTCCAGCACCATGTGCTTACTTCATGTATCCGTGTCATATTTTGGTAATGCTCACAGTATTTCAAGCATTTTTATCATTATTATATCTGTCACAGTGATCTGCGATCAGAGATCTTTGATGGTAGTATTGTAATTGTGCTGAGCACCATGAAGTGTGCTGGGCACACTCATATACGACAGTGAACTTAATCAATAACGCTGTGTGTTCTCACTGTTCCACTGAATGGAAATTCCCCATCTCTCCCCCTCTCCCTGGGCCTCACTATTCCTTGAAACACAACAATATCAAAACTAGGCCAATTAATAACCCTACGATGGTGAGTGTTCAAGTGAAAGGAAGCATCACATGTCTCACTTGCAATCAAAAGCTAGAAATGATTAAGCTTAGTGAGGAAAGCATGTCAAACACCAAGATAGGCTGGAAGCTAGGGCTCTTACACCAAACAGTAAGCCAGGTGGTGAATGCAAAGGAAAAGTTCTTGAAGAAAATTGAATGTGCTACTCCAGTGAACACATGAATGATAAGAGGTGAAACAGCCTTATTGATAATATGGGGAAAGTTTTAGTGGTCTGGATAGAAGATCAAACCAGCCACAACACTCCCTTAAACTAAAGCCTAATCTAGAGCAAGGTCCTCTCTTCAATTCTGCAAAGGTCGAGGGAGGTAAGGAAGCTGCAGAGAAAAAGTTTGAAGCTAGCAGAGATTGCCTCATGAGGTTTAAGGAAAGAAGTTATCTCTGTAAAATAAAAGTGCAAAGTGAAGCAGAAAGTGCTGATGGAGAAGCTGCAGCAGGCCATCCAGAAGATCTGGCTAAGATCATTGAATGTGGCTACACTAAACAAGAGATTTTCAATATAGACAAAACAGTCTTCTGTTGAAAGAAGAGGCCATATAGGGCTTTCATAAGTAGAGAGAAGTCAGTGCCTTTTAAAGCTTCAAAGGACAGACTGACTATCTTGTTAGGGGCTAATGCAGCTAGTGACTTTAAGTTGAAGCCAATGCTCATTTACCATTCCCCAAATCCTAGAGCCCTTAAGAATTATGCTAAATCTATTTTTCCTGTTCTCTGTAAATAGAACAAAGCCTGAATGATAGCACATCTATTTACAGCATGGTATACTGTTGAGAATTACTGATCATACAAAAAATATTCCTTTCAAAATGTTACTGCTTATTGACAATACACCTGGTCACTCAAGAGCTCTTATATACAGGAGATTAACATTGTTCTCATGTCTGCTAACACAATATCTATTCTATACTCGATGGATCGGTGAGTAATTTTGACTTTTAGGTCTTACTACTTAATAAATACATTTCATAAGACTACAGCTGCCATAGATAGTGATTCCGCTGATGGATCTGAGCAATGTAAATTGAAAACCTTCTGAAAAATATTCACCATTCTAGATGCCACTAAGAACATTCATGATTCATGTGAGGTCAAAATATCAATATTAACAGGAGTATGGAAGAAGTTGATTCTAACTCTCATGGATAACTTTGAAGGCTCAAGACTTGAGTGAAAAAGTCACTGCAGTTGTGGTAGAAATAGCAAAAGAACTAGAATTAGAAGTGGAGCATTAGCATGTGACTAAATTGCTACAATATTATGATAATACTTGAACAGACGAGGAGTTGCTTCTTATGGATTAGCAAAGAAAGTGGATTTTTAAGATTGAATCTACTCCTGGTGAAAAGGCTGTGAACATTTTTGAAATGACAACAAGGGAGTCAGAATATTACATAAAGCTGGTAAAGCAGCTGTAGAGTTTGAAATAGCTGAGTCCAGTTTTGAAAGAAGTTCTGTGGATAAATGCTAGCAAATAGCATTGCATGCTACAGGGAAATCTTTTATGAAAGGAAGAGTCAATTGACATCTTACTATAATAAATTGCCACAACCACTCCAACCTTCAGCAACCACCACCATGATCAGCCAGCGGCCAATACTGACCAAGATTCCCAACAGCAAAACAATGATGACTCCCTGAAGGTTCAGATGATCATTAACATTATTTTAGCAATGAAGTATCTTTTAATTAAGATACGTACTTGTTTAAGACATAATGCTAGTTTCCACTAATAGACTATACTATAGTATAGTGTAAACATAACTTATATATGCACTGGGAAACAAAAAAAAATTCATGCTACTTGCTTTAATGCTATATTTGTTTTATTGTGTTGGTCTAAAACCAAGTCTGCAATACTTCCAAGGTATTCCTGTATTTCTTTTTGATTATTTCTCAGAGTTTCCATCGCTCTACATTACCAATCTATTCCTGAATCTTGACTACTTTATACATTAGAGCCCTTAATATATTACTCATAGCTGTTTTATTAATACGTTACCTCGCTGATAATTCCAACAGTTATGTTATATTTGAACCTGGTTCTGTTGCTTGCTTTGTCTCTTCAGACTGTGAATTTTCTTGCTTTTTGGCATAACTTGTAATATTTTATTGAATCTGGATATGCTGTATTGGGTAATAGGAAGTAAGGTAAATAAGCATTAGTGTGAGAGTTTATGTTTATCTCTTTAGCATTTGAGCTGTGTTTAATGTTTATTATAGCCATAGATACCAGAGGCTTGAGATTCTTCTCATGCCCTTGCTTTTGTCTTCTCTTTGACTTTGGGGTTTTCTTGAATGTTGCTCTAGGATGGCGTCGGTGTCTTACAGCTCTTCCAGCCGTAGTCCACTGTCATTAAACTGGAGCATGACTGGTGTGGCCATGGGGTGGGAGGATCAGCATTCTATGCTCTGATTAAACTCAGTCTTTCAGTGTCTCAGAGCTGTAGCCTACAACTACTTTCTGTCTCTCTTCCAGTGACATGGTGTTTTTTTTCTCTCTCCCCCTACTCCTTTCCCTGACTGCAGTGTTCCCAACCTATGCCCTTGAAGCTGTTTCTCCTGTTTACTATGTTTTTTTTTCTTTCCCCTTAAATGAGATAAAGATTTGGAGTGATGTGGAACAGACTTTTATTTTCTTGCCCCAGGTAGGACATGTGCTATGGCCATGTCCTTTCCTCCGGAGAGTGGGCCTTCATTATGGAAAAAGCTCTGGGTGGAGTTCATAATTTTCTCAGATCCTCCCTGTAAGAAGATAGGGAGCTACTTGTAGGAAAACCTAGGAAAATGTGGGGCCCCGTAAGACTGGGTCCCCAGGAATTTCTCACTTTCAGCCTCATCCCCACTCAGCAATTTGTCAAAATTTCCATTGTAATGTTCTCTTTATGGCTTCATCATCTCCTTTCCAGAGAAGATCTCAGTTTTGTATCTCCCTTGGATGCACCTGCCCCTCCAGATTTTGAGGTGACAATTTGCCCTGGGATCCTAGCTCCCTGAGGAATTCAATATAAGTTATTAAGCTATTGATCTGTAGATTGTCCAGTTCTTTTTTTTTTGTTGTGGTGGTTTTTGTAAGGATCAGAGTGAAAACTTTCAAGCTCTTTACACATTGGAGCTGAAATTGGAAGTATGTCTCAGCTATATATCTAATTATAAAAGGATAGTTGGCTGAAGAAAGGAAACATCCAGACAAGAAAAAAATATTCAGAATTTACTCAAAGGTTATATAGGTGGATAATCCTTTACTACCTCACCCAAGCATTTTAGGAATTGTTTGCTGAACTCTGTCTACCCAGTGCTCCCAGGTTATACCGAGTGGACAATTTCCTGCTAGATCTTGGCTCACTGAGTAATTATGGTTATGTGTATGGTTATGTGTATGGTTATGGTTATGGTTAGAAGTCCAGCCTCTGAGCGTGTAAGTCTCTTTAATTTGTTGACATAATGTCAAATACACAAATATTTGGAAAGAGTCTAAATATTGGTTTTTATGTTTCTCTAGTTTTCATCTACATATTTGACCTTAGCCTTTTTCTTAGGCCTCTTCACAGTTTTATTTTATCTAATGTTAAATATAGGCCCTAATATATTTTTCTATAAGGAGCAAATAAACATTCTGTATGAATGAATAAATATGTTATAGCTACTATTATACCAGTAGCTTCACTTTGCTATTTTTACATAAAAACTTGAATGCTGATACTGCTATAAATAGCAGCTACAAATGAATTTTGGGTGCATTGCTGGCAGGTTTCTGGTATACAAATGAACATGACTTGCAAATAGCAATTTTACAGTTTCCACATATGGAAATTCAGTTCTGTGTATAATATTCTGCTTCAAGGTTTAGAACAAGTATGCACAGCAATGTTCATTCACACAACTTTGAAAAATGTGTTTGCTTAGCTATTTTGGTTTCTTCTGTGGAAGAGTTCCAATTGCATCAAGCATTACTGTGTTCTGAGTTCAAGATTGCTGTGCTCAAAGAGATAAGGGCAAATTTGGCATTAGTGCAATTCCATGTGGGCTTTTCTGGTGGTCCCTCATCATTGAGTTCAAAGTAGAAGTATATCTTACATGTGATTTCAAGGCTTGGAGTCCCATATCTCTGAGTCATTGCTGGAAAGCAATTGCTCAACCTCAGACAACATGCATCTCTCAGACTCTATTATTTCTAAGTGGTGCCATGTAACTGCTGCTTGACAATGAAATGTGAACAAAAATGATGTGGGTCCTTTCTAACCTAGTGAATGTCCTCAATCCATATTTTTTATTTCCCCTTTTCTGCTTCTTGAGTGCAGAGGACACAACACATTATAAGATAGTTGTGCCAAAAGATGGCAAGGGCATCATTCTCTGAAACCAAATGGAGGAAAACTACTCACCAACTAGATGCTTTAGACTGATTTTTTATATAATAAGCATGAATAAACTTCATTAAGTTGAGCCACTGACATTTTGGGGTTTATATACTACCAGCTAGCATCATCCTACTGAAATTATTACTGGAAGTGATGAGCTGCTGTAGCAGATACTGGCAATACCCCACTTGTATTCCACTGAAACAAACCATTTTAAAGCATGTGGCTTTGATTTCCAGCTGCCAGCATCTGCATCTCTTTGCATGAAAATAAAGCCCTTTGTGTCCATACATATATCAGGCTGGAAGCCAGAGAGAATTAACACCCCAGGAGACCTCAACCAAGGGATGGTGAGAATTAGTCTACAAATACTTACATATTTTCTGGTGGAATTTGGCTGTGCTAAAGCCATTTAACTGTGTACCAAATTTCACGTTCCTCCTTCCATAGCATAGACTTATCACTCCTTTTCCCCTGTTGGCAGCGGGTTGTAGAGTCGCTAGGGGATGACAGATCAACAGAGTGGATAGAGTCCGAGTCTGTGATGATCATGTTGAGATAAGCCACTTGACAACCAGAAACACCTGCATGTGACTATTAAGTGAGAAAGTTATACACTTATTTTGGGTTAAGTCTCTGATATTTGGGGAGTTTACTTCTTATAGCAGTTAACATTACATTAACTAATAAAAACTAAAGAAACTATGTTCAAGAAAGAGTACAGGAAAGATGAGCCAGGAAAGCATGTCCAATAGTCATCAAACAATGGGAGCTAATATTAGAATCCAAATTACAGAAGCACAGAGAGAATCAGAGCATTATGGAAGGTGAATGTAACATACAGTGGATTAGAGCAAGCAAGTGGAAATAGGTTGGACTAATGCCAGAGAAAGGAATGGTGTCTGTGAATGGGTTTTTATGTTCTCCTGCCTGTAGATTATGCAAAGACTCTGGGTTCATGTAACAGGGCCAGATTGAGATGGACAATTTACCTGAGATCTGAACTTTGTGAACTTTTTAAGAAAGCTGATTAGAAAGGAAACAACAGGGATCTGTCGTTCCTATAAACTCTACATAGTGATTTAGTATTACAGGGTTTCAATAAAAACCATAAAAGAAAAAAAAAATTCCTTTGAGGTCATTAAGCCTAAACTGTTGCTCAATATAGAAATCTCTTTTGTGATATTGCAGAAGATTAAGTATAGAGTTTCATATGAAGCTTTCCAATGAATAGAGAACTAACTGCCTCATGAGGCATCCTGTCCCATGGTCTGTTGTGACTAACTGCTAAAGATTACTAAAGTATTAATTTATTTTGATTATGTAACCTATTAGTTTATCCTTTGGCCTCCCATTCCCCTATGTTAAGTTATTTTCTTTCTCATGGTCTCCAAAGGTTAATATTCTTCAATAATTTACCTGGGCTCTAGACTTATCTACTCATATCACTGTCCTAACTCCCTGTGTGAGCTCAGGTTCCCACTACAATCAACATGCTCATGAGCTCAAATACATATATCTGGTTCAGATGCCTCGCTCAAATTTCACATTTACCTCTCCATTTGTCCCCTGCCCACCTCTGTGTGGATGCTCTCTGGGCACCTCAAGCTCAGCATGTCAAGCCAAATTCTTCAGCTACTCCCGAAATCTTCTTTTCCTTCTGGGTTCCTTATCTTAGTGAATGGCTTATAGTTCTACCTCCTAAATAGTTTAATAATTAAAGCATTTTTTTCTAATACCACTGGAGATACTTTAATTTAGGCCAGAACTATCTCTTTCCTAGATTATTATTAATTATTAAAAAATGTTCTCCATTTTCCACTCTTGCTTTCCTAATTTATTGTCTAGGTAGCAGGCACAGTGATATTTCTGACTTATGTTTGATTACGTCACTTCTCTGTTAAAAAATCCTTCAGAGGCTCTTAGAATAAGAGCCTAACTCATTAATGAGACTTATATTTCACAATCAGGTTGTGTTTCCCTCCAGGCTCCACTCTTATACTGTCCATTTGTACTCTCTAGTCTACATTATGACTTCTTTAGGTTTCTCAAATATTCAAATATATTGTGTTTTTTTCTCCTCCTAGAATACTTTTACTTCCTTGCCTAAGCTTCATCAGTTTATCTCCTATCCACTTTTTATATCTTGTTTTAGATGTGGGTGTGTGTTGTTCTGGGAAGACTAAACTAACTACTTAAAAAAAAATACTAGACAAACTATAAACTGTATTATTAGTGTCCTCATATGCCCTTGTAGTTCCAAAATTATAACAATTATATGTATGCGTTGTTAACAAAACAAGGTCATATAATGTATATTATAAAACAATTATATTTCTTTAATTTAACAATCTATCATAGACATGCTTTTATATCAATATATATGCAATAACCTTACTATTCTAAAGTTGTGCAGCATTTCATTGTAATTATAAACCAAAATTTATTTAACCATTACCCTATTGATTGACATTTAGTAATCAATACTTCTTGAATATGAGTTTCAATTGATGGAAAAATATATTTACAAAAATTTTCTCGTCATGGGATATATGTAGCTCTGTCTTTATTAACATTTTTAACTTCCCGAAAGAGCATATGAAGTCTTGAGTTTAGCTTATATTCTTATGTCTGAATTTTAGCCATCTGTAGTTTCCTGAGGATTTTCTTGAATCTGGAATTAGCCTCACTTAATCCAAACCTAATGATTTTCCACTGTCCTATCCTGAATCTCTAACATCAAACCAACTCTAGGTCTGGGGTTGATTTGTGTGAGTTAGAATGATGACGATACACCCAGAAATTTATTTGGAAGGTAAATAAAATGTCTTTATCTGTACCTATCTCTCTATTCATCTATTTAAGGAGCTTATAATCTATATGGGATGGCTATAAAATATATACTTAAAATTATAACTTGGCCCTCCAGAAAATTAAAGATATGGCAAAAAAACTCAAGGCTTGATCAACGAAAGAGTGTATTTTTAAATCCAGATATTCAGGAAAGTTACCCTACTCTAACTGTTTAAGGAAAGATGGTACTTAGTACAAAGAATAAAAGGTTTATTTGGGCCTCGGGAAATGTCTTCAAACACCTGAAACATTCTCAGAATTTGTTAGCTTCCGGCAATCATTTTTTCTCTGCTGTTGTTATCTGTTTGCTTAATCTCAGTGAAACCTCTAAGAAATATGTCACTGAATGATAATGTTTTAGTTTGTTTAGGCTGCTATAACAAAATAGACTGCAGAGTTATAAAAATAGATATTTATTTCTCACAGCTCTGCAGGTTGGGAAGACCAAGATTAGATCAATGCACTAGCAGATTTGGTGTCTGGTGAGGGCCCTTTTCCTGGTTCATGGATGGAGCCTTCTTGCTGTGCCTTCACATGGTAGAAGAGAAAAAAGAGCTCTCTTGTGCCTCTCTTATAAGGGCAGTAATCCCATTCATGTTCCACCCTCATGACCTATCTACCTCCCAATGATCCCAC
Source organism: Cheirogaleus medius (assembly GCA_008086735.1). Taxonomy (NCBI): domain Eukaryota; kingdom Metazoa; phylum Chordata; class Mammalia; order Primates; family Cheirogaleidae; genus Cheirogaleus; species Cheirogaleus medius. Next base: position 52,102,832 of record VBSM01000361.1, on the reverse strand, counting down.
CTCTTAATATCATCACTTTGGAGGTTAGGATTTTAATATGTGAATTTTGTGTGGACACAATGATTCAAATCATAGCAGATAATTTGTGTATTTTTCAAATTATGATTACAGATCATTGCAATGCATTAGATTCTAGCATACTTAATATATATATTTTCCATGCAAAGGGGCTAAGTTAATGTATGCTAGAAGTGAGTATAAAGTAACATCTGATGAAATTATTATACTATATTCTATTTGGATATTTTCATGGTTCAGTTCTTAGGCAGAAAGAGTTCTTTTCATTTTCTTCCTCTCAATTCTGATCAACTATGAGGCAATTTCCATGCAAAAGTTTCACAATTGGTCAAAACGATACCAAATTAGATCATTTCCTAAATTATAATCAGTAATACAGAGAAAATTATTTTGGTCAAGTAGAATTGGGTAGGAAAACTCTCCAATTTAAAAAGTACTTAAAATCCAAATTTTAAGAACAACATATTTGACCAAATCTCACAGAGAATTGGATTCTATGTGGCTTTTATGGACATGTTGCTTTGAGTTCTTTGAATCACTCAAATATAGCGTATACAGCAATGGCAATATAAATGTTTCAGTTAAATCATCTCGTTTAACCACTTATATTTTGTAATTATTTTCAGATAATTAATTGACCGTCCTCAAAGGCTTCATTTTGTATTATATCTATCTTATGTCTTCAGAATTGCAGTTAGTTCGTTTGTAATTTTTAGAGTAGTCCTATCTAACTTTCATGAAGGAATTTATAAGCTAGAAAGAAATACATTCTAGATTAAGCATCATTTTATGATCATTGCAACACTTCAAACAGGTAGCTGATTAAATGCCCTAGATGTATATATACTGAGAAAGCACACTTGTACAGCCAGCCCTAGGACAGGCACTGAATAGTGTACTATTTCTGCCAAACACAGAAAATAATGAATCTGCCCTGAAAGTCAGACCCATGGATAAGCTGCAAGGCACGCTTCTTAAGGGTTAACTCTCCAGTGAATGCATGGATGTATTCAGCCTCCAACAAGACATCTGTGCATTTAGCTCTTATGTAGGCGCACTCCAGTCTTCAGAAAGGTGAGACTGGGCTGAGAGGATGTCATGCACCACTGTTTGAGCAGGATGGAAGGCAAGATGGGTCTTTTCAAGTGTGTGCTGTAAGCCCGAAGGAAGAATAGCAACGTCCTTGGAGCCTTCCAAGGAGAGGCGAGCCTGGCTGAATAATCAGTGTGCAGAAACCAAAACCCTGCAACTTATCAGGCAAAGGGACATGAAGGCTAGAGTTGCTGTGATGATGCAAATGAAGGGCAAAATGGTACAAATTTCTGTCTCCCAGAAGGTGTAATTAGGGAGCGAAGGTAGAAAAACAGCTATCTCTAGAAATGCAGAGCAGAAGCATATGCAGACTACCTCAGGCCTGGGTTAACAGTTAAAAGATATTGACGATTTTCATTTCTCACCTTCATTTTATATAAAAGTTTGCTTGAATTCCAATTGATAATACTAATAACAGATCACAAAATAGAAACAGCACAATGTTAATGCATAAGCCATACACACAAAGCACTTAAAACATCTGAGCCAAAGGAAAACTGGGCCAAATATAAAAAACATATTCATGATAATCAATCTAAAATTATGCACATAAAATCTCAGTCTAAATCATGTGAACTGTTTGACATTCGAGCCATAAGAAACATCAAGTTATTTCTAAATTCTTTGCTTTGATAATACAATAACAAATTCTACTTCTATTCCACTCCCATTTAAATGGCATTTATGTTGGATGTCATTTATAAACTGGCATATTCCATGCACGCATGTTGGGCAGTTGCCATGGTGTCTTTCCTTACCATTTGAAGTTATTCAAGTAGCTTCAGCATAGGGTCAATGTGATACTTTGCTTTGCAGGGACATCAGTATCTGAGACCTGCAGCAAAGTACTTTTCTCATGTACAAATGCAGAGGCCATTTCAGTTGTTTTATGAGTCTGCATTAGCCAGTAAAACTCTTAATTTAGCCTAGTGTTGTTGGTGAGATGGTCTTATCTCTTCTTGATACTGCTTAAGTTGCCTTCAGTTTTCTTCATGTTAGATGATGGGTTTCCTCTTTATACACTTGGCTAATTAAAATAACAAATCTTCACAGCCGTCTTTTTGGGAGTCCTTCTTATCCCTCTAAACTAATTAAACCGGAGAAGAAGGGAAAAAAAAAAAACCTGCTACAACCTAGTAGCAAATCTTCAAGCGTCAACTATATTTAGTATCTTTTATAAAATAAAAACATTTTATCTTGGACAACTCTTCATCATGGCTAATATATTGTTCCTTGGGATACTCAATCCTTTTCTATTCTACTTTCCAAGTGCAGAAACTTCTGTGCCTCTGTTCCCAAGTGGACAACAGGAAGAACAGAACACATTTTGTAAAACTCTCATGGAATGAAATCAATCCCAAATCCAGTGTCTATACCCTGAGAGCTAATCAGTATGAAATACTGAATGGCTGATAGGAAAATTTTCTGAAAAAGCAAACGTTAGCCTATGAATTTCATGGGCAGTAAGAAAAATCTTATAAAAAGTTAAGATTCCTTGTCTGATAGAACTGTCATTCTCTTATTCTAGCTGTGGAGATATGGAGCTTCTTTAATGGTTAAGATTCATGTACATTTATATTTGCTTGGGACATTTTAGATGTGGCCTGAAATAACTTCTCAAGTTTCCTTCCAACCATTTGGTACTGTAATGTTCAGCAACTTTGAATACCTCATTTTTCACTCTCTGGAGCCTCAAATTATAATTCCATGTCAAAGAATTTGAATAGAGAGATGAAGTTAATCTTGGCATCAGATATAATATTAAGGAGTTTTTCTATTTCTTTGAACTATATACAATAGTTGAGCTGTATTTTAATTTATAGTATATTGTATTTTCTTATAGAATCTTGCCTTATGGATATTCTAAATTAACCAGACTGATCTGCAGTCTCCCTCAGTTTTATTTCTGTAGAGTTTAAGATCAAGCACATTGAATGTGAACAATAAAGCTTAACAAAATAGTTTGAGATTAAGTAAATTAATTGCTGGCTTTAAAATTCAGTGAACAATCAATTTTTTTACATAGAATTTGTTCCATGAGGCAATAAGAAAGGAATCCATAAAAGAGGTAATTTTCAAGGATTCTAATGCCTACAGCATGTTGGAGTTAAATGATTAGTATGAGGTACATTTGGTAGGAGAATGAGCAGAATGGTGGATTACCATCTGAGGACATTTTGAAAGGAGGAAAGTAGCAAAATGAAAAATAAAAATAAAGCCAAGGTGTTCTGGCAGATTTCCACTGGCGGTACCCTTAGAATCTCTAACCTAGGTCAGTCTGAGGTTGCTCAGTAAAATGAAACTAGAACCACTCAACTGGTTCTGACTGTAAAATCTGTCTTTCTTCCACTCAGAGTTAGGAATTTATCTTGGGAGGGTGGGGTTGATAATACAAAAAGCTCACATTTATTGGATATTTTATGTATCACTCATTATTCTAAGTGCTTTATGTGTATTAATTCACTTGATCATCAAAACAACTCAATGAGTCAGGCACTATTATTAACTTCACTTTATAGACAAAAAAGCTGAAGCATAGAGAGGTAAATAACTTATCTGATAGAACTGTCATTCTCTTATTCTAGCTGTGCAGATATGGAGCTTCTTTAATGGTTAAGATTCATGTACATTTATATTTGCTTGGGACATTTTAGATGTGGCCTGAAATAACTTCTCAAGTTTCCTTCCAACCGTTTGGTACTGTAATGTTCAGCAACTTTGAATACCTCAAAAATCACACAGTTCACACATGTTAGATGCAGAATTTGACCTCAGGAAACCTGGCTCCAGAACTCATACTCTTAAATATGCTCTACACTGCCTCTCTAGGAAGGTAGTGCCATTGATTTATTTATTACCTCTAGGATAATTCCTTTGCAAGTTGTCTATAATTCCTACAAGTTATCAAGAAACTATCAAGTCTATTGATCCTCAGGGCATTTAGGAGAACTAGAATTAGCTGGGCTAATTTGTAGGACATACTGTTACCATTAATATTTTGGAAATTTAAACCATGAAGTCTACCTTACAATAAATATATACTTAAAATCAACAGACAAAATGACTCCAATTACTTTTCCATTTTAAGATATGTAACGATATCTACCAACAAACAGCTCAAAAGGGAAGTATTAAACTTCATTGTACATGATGATGGAGTTTCAAAATTTTTAATGGAGATGGGGGTCATGAGAATATATTGTTAAGCTGGGTCTGTTTGAAATTCCTTCATGTACAGAATTGGTACTTAGTGAAAGATTGCTGAAAGAATTCGTCTAAAATGAGCTAGTTATGCCTGCTCTCTTAGTCTGTTTGGGATACTATAACAGAATGCCATAGACTAGGTCATTTATAAACAACAGAAACTTATTTCTCACAGTTTGTGAGGCTGGAAAGTCCTGGGTCAAGGTGGCAGTAGATTTGCTCTCTGGTGAGGGCCCACTTTCTGGTTCAAAGACAATGGTCTTCTTGCTGTGTCCTCACGTGGCAGAAGGAGTTCCCTGGTGTCCCTTTTATAAAGGCACTAATCCCATTCATGAGGGCTGTGTCCTCATGACCTAATTACCTCTCAAAGATTGCACCTGCAAATGTCATCACATTGGGGATTAGATTTCAACATATGAATTTTGGAGAGACATAAACATTGTCTATAGCATTTTCCTTTTGGAAAGATGACAAAATCTTCTGAGGTCTAAAATTTTAATGAAACTTGTCATTTATAATTAATCTATGTGATGTCTTCTGAATCCCAGATAATATACCTTCAGATCATATACTTTTATTTTTTTACTGAATTTTGATGTGTTATAAGCAATCAGCTCTCCTAGCACACAATATTACTTTATAATTATAGGTATAATACTAGTACTATGTTGATGATTTAATAGTATGTTTCTCAAGAAAAAGTCAATTTTTAAAAACGAGTTATTCTACTTTAGCAAGAGCATTGAGTCCGTTTCTCATCCTGTTCAGAGTTTGGGGAAGTTCAGCTGAGCCAAGATGAGCATGAAGGGAGGTGAGATGCAGTCCCACTGAGATTTGTTTCATTATATAAAGGGATTTTCAATTCTGTATCCAGTAGCTGCAAATTGTAAATGCTTCAGGACCAACCAAGTGTGAGATATTGCTCTAACAACAGTCATTGCATTGATTTAAAAAATATGTGCAGATAGAGTTACTTATCCAAAGAAATGGAAGTAATATTTTCCTGTCTTCAGTTATAAAGTTGAGCTTGCAGTGATTCTTTTAAATTTTTTAAGTTGAGTATTATGGAGTCAGTGTAAGAAAGGGAAACCCAAATTCCTTACGGACAATAGGAATTTCTGTAGTTCAATGAATACTCGATTTTGAAAAGAATAACTTTCTATGTTTGGTTGATATTTTCTATGCAAATACACTGATTTGCAGTTCCCAAGCATCAAATTCAAGAGTAAGTGTGTTTAGATTTTATCAATAATCCAATCTGATGCATAAGAATGTTAAGGGAAATGTGTCAGATATTACTCCAACTTAGAAGTCCAAATGCTGTAAGTCAGTCACCTATAAGAACATAATCTTCATTATGTAGTCTATAGATACACAATGTATCCTTCTTGACTAAGAGTTTATTGTCTAGCTACACAATGGTAATATCCTAGGTTTACCAATGGCAAACCTAGCTACCCAATGGTAACATCAACACATTAGCTAGCCCAGCTCCTTAAAAAGTTTGGACAGTCATTGTTTAGTCCTGTCTTTTGCACAACTGAGATGGATGTACCATTGTTATTATATACATGTTCTTTATAACTGTCTTCATTGTTTATATAAATCTAAGAAACAAAAATTAAAATGAACACACCAGAATTGAGATGATAGAGCCATCTGTGTTGAGTTTACACCCTTGTTCAGAAAGATGAGTGAGAAAGGGAAAGAAGATGGAGCACATTGTCAAGAATTCTGGTGCAAATGTATACTGCTAGGAGTTGGTGAACTGCTTGTTCTAACTGGCACAGTTAGGGTAGTTGGAGAAAAGCCCTCTGTATGAAACATGCCATTGTTCAGCTTGAAGGCAGAGGGACATAGCCACAAATAGAGATAATTCTGCAATGACTATAGCCAAAATATCCATTTTTTAAAAAGTGGCTTCAGATCAAGTTGTGCATGGAGTTCCATGTGAAATAGACAAGTTAAAACTGTGATCCCTTTCACTTATTTTTATAAAGGAAAATTATATAGAGCTGAAGACATTTCTAAAATGTACATATTACTTGTGAAATATAGAGAGCAGATTAGTGGTTGTGGGGTCTCAATTCAGAGAGATGATTCCATCAAAAATGGGAATAGAGTGAGCATTCTTGTCTATCCTCACCTGACTGTAAGTACTTTTGAATGGATTAATAAATTAAAATTTGCAAGATATTAGGGGAGGTTTTTAGATGAAAGGAGATATGAAAATGAAGTGGAATTATCCTTAGACATTCCTATTATAGTAACATAAAATAGGTACAAGTTGTTTTATATTCAGTAGTGAAAGAAATACTATTGTAGTATAAATATTTATTTACTTCCTCGACGGTAGTTATTTCTGATTTCTCAATTTCGGTGCCTGTAGTTAACTATCTTTAAAATAAATCATGATCAATTGCCCTCAATCTTTAAGTGCTCTCTTGGCTCAAATGTCATATTAAATTTGTTTTAGAGTCCTTGTCTGTAATTTTTCAGGTCACTTTTTTGGGAGGTTAAGGTAAGAGGTAAGACTATCTTTTAACATTGTTACCACAAATCTTTAACTGATACATGACATTTATTTATATATTTTAAAAAATTAATAACCTACCTGTTTAAGAGTACATATGCAGTAAAATTAATTTGCATTTATTTACTTACCCTGAACATTCCTGGCTCTGCCACTATCTAGTCCTATGACCTTATGGGAGGTATTTAAGGTCTGCAAACCTCAATTTCCCTGTCTATAAAATGGGCATAATGAAGTTACAGTGTGTTAAAGCTCTTCAATGTATATTTTACCAAGAAGGCTTTTAAAACATTTTGAGGCCACATCATTAACTTATAAAATTTAAATACAAAGAGTTTAAATAAGGAGAGCTTTTCCTGAGTAATACTTTATTCCTAAATCATGAAAAAGTCATATGGAAGGTTTGTGAGATGTCAGGAGCTATGCAGGTTGGGCACCGTGTTGAGTTTTTCCACATTAAAACTGAATGGTTCTATGTATGACAAAGCAGTACAGTTCCAGTGAACTTTTAAGGCAATTGCCTCACAGAGAAGAGAAATTCACAATAGACATAAATTTTGAAAGGAATCAAATTACATTTCACTCCATATGCTTTCTTTATGGAAAGTAAATGGCATTCTGTTAAATAAAACAGTGGCATCAGAAAGTATAGGAGTAAATTATTTTTAAATTCGTTAAGTGACTTTTAATACATTTTCTTCAGTTATACTAATCTAAGTAATAGTGCTGTTAAATAGAGTGCTGTAGGGGTTACTTTTACTTATCAATTTGAATGGCCCATGGGGTATCCAGATATCTGGTTAAACATTATTCCGGGTGTGTCTGTGAGGGTGTTTTGGATGAGATTAACATTTGAATCAGCAGATTGAGTAAAGCAGATTGCCCTCCCTAATGTGGGTGAGCCTCATCCAATCTGTTGAAGGCCTGAATAGAATAAAAGGCTGAGTAAGAAAGAATTTTTTCTCTGTGCCTGTCTTCCAGCTGGGACGTGTGTCTTTTCTGCCTTTGGATCCTGACTGGAGATTGTGCCATCTGCTTTCCTAGTTCTCAAGCTCTCAGCCTCAGACTAGAAATTACACTATTTGCTCTCCCTGTTCTCAGGCCTTCTGACTCACATTCTACCACCCTTGGTCTCCAGTATTCTCACTATAGATCTTGGACTTCTCAGCCTTCATAATCACTCGAGCTAATTCCTTATAAAAATACATATGTTTATATCCTATTGGATCTGTTTCTCTGGTTAACTGAAACTAATACAGAATTTAGTACAGAAAGTGACTCTAGAGGAACAGAATTTTAAGGATGAGTTTTCTGAATTGGTTCTGGGGTTTCTGGAATTGTCTCTCTGATTAGATTTAACAACACAAATGATTCTCTTTCCAGTAGTAAAGAGAGTATTGATAGTCCATGGCATGATCTGGCAATAGAGATATGTAAAATATCTCCGTTGGATATTCCTAATTAACCACCTATAAGAAGAAAGGGGATGGGAACTGGGTATATGGTACTTTGGAACATTTTTGGAAACCTAACTGCTATAGAGTGAAAGTTTTTGTCTTGCCTCCCCTTACCCCATTTCATATGTTGAAATCTAATCCCCATTGTGATGGTCTTTGGAGGTGTGGCCTTTGAGAGGTGATTAGGTCATGAGGGCAGAGCTCTTATTAACAAAAACAGAGAGAACCCTCACCCCTTCCACCATGTGAGAACACAGTGAGAAGATGGCCATTTATGAGCAAGGAGGCAAGGAGGCAGGCCTTCACCATTATATCTAATCTACTGGCACTTTGATCTAGAACTTTCCGGTCTTCAGAAGTGTGAAAAATAAATTTCTGTTGTTTGTAAGCCACCTAGTTTATGGTATTTTGTTATAGAAACATAAATAGATTAAGATGCTAACAGATATAATGAGGTTGGCTGGTTGCTTCTAACATCACTGGACAAAGAGGTAAAAGAAAAGAATGAGATCAGCAATTCAAATGTCCAGATCAAGCACTGCCTAAATGATCTGCAAGTTTCTATGTGTTCCCCAAAGGAGATCTCTTATCATGTAGCTGCAGGACTCAGATTTCTGAAGATGAAATGCAAAATCTCATCCTGCAATTGGTTGAGTAACAATGCAAGTTTGACTCCCAACCTCTCAGTGTATGTGCTGTTCAAGTGAGGGCATTGGGAAAAAATGTGATCCTTCAGGTTGGAGTGTGGATATGTGAGAAGATCCTGATGAAGCTGAAGGCCATGCACCCCTAAATTCTAATGAATCTTCTTTGATAGTGGAAGAGGCTTCCTCACTCCCATTAGAAGTGGCCTCTCTAACACCAGCTGCTTTCTGACCCTATTGGTAACAACCTCTCCACTCCTGGCTGAGGGAAATAAACCTGCATTGCCTGAGGAAACTGTAATGATCTTCCACTGAGGCAGCTGCCAAGCAAGACAATGCTGATTCTTCTCGAGACCTTCCCTTACCACCCTTCTTTGCTTCTAGATCTAATACTAGATTGAAATTCCAGCAGGCCCCTAAAGGCAGGTTCAAAGTGCAGTCCATGAAGAGGTGCACTATACCCCACAAGAACAGCTTAAGGTTTCTCATGTATGCAAGTAATAATAGTCATAGAGGGAACATGTGTGGGAATAGATACCAAAGGTGTGGAATAATGGGGGAAGGCATATAAAGTTGAATCAGTCTGAAATTCCATGATATGGGGTCACTTAACAGAGATTTTGCATTTAATGTTGCAGCTCAAGGAGTTGATAAGTATTTACCCATTTGGTTAGCTGTCTAGAACATGGACCAAAATGCATCCCACAGCCAGCAAGTTAGAAATGCAGGACCTGCCTTGGTTTACTATAGAGGAAAGGATCCAAAGAAAATCAAAGGGAGATTGGAGTTAATGTTAGAGTGGATTTGTTATGTAAGACCAACTCACCCACACCAGGGTGGTCCAGAAAGCATACCTTTTACCACTACTGTGAGAAATAAATTTCTGAGAGGAGCCCTGGCATCCTTGAAGAGCTCTATGATCACTCTTCTCTGTAGGCCAGACCTTACACTGGGGACTGCAGACCTTGAATTGGAAACACTAAATGCAATGGAAGTAATCAGATCTCAGGGAGGCAGTGGTCAAGGGGCTGCACTCAACCACCAAAGGCAAGGTGAGCATTGTTGCCGTCATGGAAAGCAGGGTCAAAGGAGCAATTAGACTAGTCTGACTCACACAGACCTATGGTTCTGGCTAGTTAACCATGGTGTTCCTAGAGAGAAATAGATAGGAAGCCTACTAAATTATTACTTGATCTATATAAGCAAGTTCTAGGCCAAGTGAACAAAAGTCTAATCTGCATCATAAAAACACAGTCACAGACCCTCAATAAATTCTCAGAATTGAGCCAGTTTTCAAACCCAGAACTTCTTGAATGAAGGGAAAGGTCAAATCCCCTTGAGGAAGGACTCTGATAAATTACCAAAAATTTGTACTGTTAATTTTTCTCACAGCCTTCCCCAAATGAACCTGTGGCTTTTTACCAGGGTAACTGTGTATTGGAAAAAAGGAGATAATCAGATTTTTCGTTACTACTGGACACTGACTCTGAACTGACACTGATTCCAGGAGACCCAAGATGTCACTAGGGCCAACTTATTCAGAGTAGGGGCTTATGGTGGGCAGGTGATCAAAGCAGCGTTAGCTCAGGTCTGTCCCACAGTGGGCCTAGTGGGTTCCAATCCTGCCCTATGTTTGTATCTCCAGTAGTAGAGTGAGTGCATAATTAGAATAGATACACTCAGTAGCTGGCGGAATCCCCACACTGGTTCTCTGACCTGTGGAGTGAGGGTTATGGTAGTGAGAGAGGTCAAGCCACTATAACTGTGGCTTTGTAGGAAAATTGTAAACCAAAAGCAATACTGTTTTACTGGAGGGATTGCAGAGAATAATGCCACCATCAAGGACTTGAAAGATACAGTGGTGGTGATCACACCACATCCCAATTCAACTCACCTATTTGGCTTGGGCAGATGCACCTTGGAGGATTATCATAAGCTTAATCAGGTGGTGACTCCAATTGCAGCTGCCATACCAGATGTGGTTTCATTGCTTGAGCAAATTAATATATCCCCTGGTAGCTGGTATGTAGCTATTGATCTGGAAAATGCTTTTTTATTGATATCTGTTAGTAAAGGTCACCAGAAGAAGTTTGCTTTCATCTGGCAAGGCTAGTAATACACCTTCACTGTTCCACTTCAGGGGTATATCAACTTTCTAGCCTTGTGTCATCATTTAGCTTGTAGTTGATAGCTTTTCCCTTCCACAAGACATCACACTGGCCCATTACTTTGATTACATTATGCTGATTGGATTTAATGAGTAAGAAGTAGCTATTACTTTAAACGTATTGATATGATGTTTGTGTGGCAGAGCATGGCAAATAAATCTGTCAAAAATTTAGGGGCCTTCTACTTTAGCAAAATTTCTAGGGGTTGAGTTATGTGGGGCATGTTATCCTTTCTAAGATAAAGGATAAGTTGTTGCAACTGGTCCATCCCTAAAACCAAAAAAAGAGGCACCGTGACTAGTGGGCTCATTTATTGAATGATCCAAAAAGCTGCTAGTTTTGAGTGGTGCCTGGAATAAGAGATGGCTCTGCAGCAGGTCCAGGCTGCTGTGGAAGCTGCTTTGCCTCTTGGGCCATATGATCCATTAGACCCAATGGTATTTGAAGTGTCAATGGCAGATAAGGATGCTTTTTGAAGCCTTTGCCAGGCCCCTATAGATGAACCACAAATAAGGCCCTTAGGATTTTGAAGCAAAGCCCTGCCATCCTCTGCAGATAACTACTCTCCTTTTGAGCAACAGCTCTTGGCCTACTACTGGACCTCCATAGAGACAGAGACACTTAACCACGGGCCATGAAATTACCATGCAACCTGAGCTGCATGTCATGTACTGGGTGTTATTTGACCGCCATGGCACCGAGTTGGGCATGCACAGCAGCGCTCCATCTTAAGATGAAAGTGGCATATATGTGATGTGATCTGAGCAGGCCCTAAGGAAATAGGTACGTTACAAGAAGGTGACTAAAAAGAGAAGACTAGGACGTGGTTTACAGGTGGTTCTGTGTGATGTTCAGGCACCACCTGAAAGTGGACAGCTGCAGCACCACCGCCTCTTTCTGGGGCATCCCTCGAAGACAATGCAAGGGAAAGCCTTCCTGCAAGACAAACCTGGTTGTTCACTTTGTTTGAGAGGAGAAATGGCCAAATGTGTGATTATAGGCCACCAATTCATGGGCTGTGACCAGTAATTTGGCAGGATGGTCAGGGACTTGGAAGGAATATAATTTGAAAGTTGGTGACAAGAAAATTTGGGGAAGAGGTATATAGATAGACCTTTCAGGATAAGCAATATATGTAAAGATATTTGTGTCTCGTGAATCCTCATGAAAGGGTCACCTCAGCAGAGGAGAATTTTAATAATCAAGTGGGTAGGATAACTTTTTATGTAGATACCAGTCAGCCTGTTTCCCCAGCCACCACTCTCATCACCCAAGAGGCTCACGAACAATGTGGCCATGTGGCAGGGATGGAGGTCATGCATGGGCTCAGCAATGTGGACTTCCTCTCACCAAGGCCAACCTGGCTATGGCCACTGCTGAGTGCCTAACCTTCCCCCAGCAGAGACCAACACTGATTCCCTGATGTGGCACTATTCCTCAGGATGATGAGCCAGCTATGGTAGTAGGCTGATTACATTGGACTGCTTCTGTAACAGAAGGGGCGAAAGCTTTGTTCGTGGCTTTGTTCGTGAGCCTCTTGGGTGATGACAGTGGTGGCTGGGGAAACAGGCTGACTGGTATCTACATAAAAGGTCATCCTACCCACTTGATTATATTCCAGTTATATTCCTTCCAAGTCCCTGACCATCCTGCCAAATTATTGGTCACAGCCCATGAATTGGTGCTATATAATCACACATTTTGTTCTTACCAGAATAGACATTTACTCTGAATATGGATTTGCCGTCCTTGCACAAACTACCATCACTGGACATATAGAATGCCTTATCTATCATCACAGTATTCCATACAGCATTGTTTGTGACCAAGAAACGCAATTCACAGCCAAAGAAGCGTGACGATTGGCCCATGCCCATGGGATTCACTGGTCTTACCATGTTCCCCACCATCACGAAGTATGAAGGATTTGGTTTGATAGAATGGGGGAATGACCTTCTGGAGACTCTGTTACACTGCCTGCTTGTGGCAGTATCTTGTAAAACTAGGGCAGGTTCTCTGGAAGGTTGTGTATTCTCTGAATCAACATCCAGCATATGGTGCTGTTTCCCTGACATCTGGGATTCATGGGTCCAGGAATCAAGGGGTTCAAATGGGAGTGATATCACTCACTATTACCTTTAGTGACCAATTAGAAAAATTTTTATTTCCTGCTTTTGTGAACATATGCTCTGCTGGCTTAAAGGCCTTAGCTCCAGAGGGAATAATGCTTCTACAAAGAGACACAACAATGATTCTAGGGAACTGGAGGGTAAGACTGCTGCCTGGCCACTTTGGAATCCTCATGCTTCTGAATCCGTAGGCAAAGAAGGGAGTTTCCATGCTGGGGTAATTGACCCTGACTACCAAGGAGCAATTGCACTACTACGTCACAATGGAGGTGAGGAAGAGTATTTCTAGAATACAGAAGATCATCCCTTAAGGCATCTCTTAGTATTATATACCCTGTGATTAAGGTCAATGAAAAACTACAACCAGCCATCCTGGGAGTACTACTAATGGCCCAGACCCTTCAAAAATGAGCACTTGGGTCACTCCAGCAGGTAAAGAATCATGACCAGCTTGCTGAAGGCAATGGGAGTACATGTTGAGTAGTGGAAAAAGATAGTCATAAATTATAAATACTAGCTATAACCACATGTACAGTTACAAAAATGAAGATTATAATTGTCATGAGTATTTCTTTATTTTGTTATGAACATGTTTATATGTGTGTGCATGTATCTTTGTTCTCTTCCTTCCCTTATTCCCTTATCATGTAACATAAGATATATTGGATTTATATCATAGTTTTTACATAGCATTAATTTTCCATAATAGAATTTAAGTTATGGGATATTAAGGAGAAGAACAAACATGACTCAAGGACTTTGACTTCTTTTTTGTGGAAAGGGTTATTGTGTTTCTGATTATATACAGTATAGTTACATCATGTTAGGCATATTTATGTCCTTGTTATCATCTTCATTTGGAGATCAAGTATGGTTTAAGGAGATGTGAATGGGGGCCAAGTTGACAAGGAGTGGATTTGTGATGGTTAATTTCATGCACCAATTTGATTGGACCGTGGGCTGCCCATACATTTGGTTAAACATAACTGTAGATATGTCCAGGAGGGTATTTCTGAACTAGAAATAACTAACATTTGAATCAATAGAATGAGTAAAACACATTGAGACTCTCTCTAATATCAGTGGGTCTCATCCAATCTGTTGAAGGCCTGAGTAGAATAAAGGGCTAGCAAAGAATTCTTTTTCTGTGTCTTGGAGCTGAAGAAACATCAGTTTTTCTGCCTTCGGTCTCAGACTGAAATTTACACCGTTAGTTCTCCTGGGTCTCCAGCTTGCTGACTGCAGACCTTGGGCTTCTCAGCCTTGATAATTGTGGGCACCAATTCCTTATAATAAATGTGTGTGTGTATACATATCTTCTATCCTATTGGTTCTACTGCTGCCATTTCTTTTGAGAACTCATACTACTAACAAAAGTACCCAAAGGGAGGTTGAGATTGATAATTTACAAAATCCCATGAGGATGATTTCAAAGATGGTCAGACAGTTGATATACCAATAACTATTTAGGCATTTTGTTATTTTTTTTTATTTCAGCGTATTACAGGGGTACAAATGTTTAGGTTACATATATATTGCCTTTGCCCCAACCCAGTCAGAGCTTCAAGCATCTCCATCCCCCACACGGTGCACACTGCACCCATTAGGTGTGAATATATCCATCCCTACCTCCCCCCTCCCATCTGCCTGATACCCGATGAATGTTACTACTATATGTGCACATAAGGGTTGATCAATTAATACCAATTTGATGGTGAGTACACGTGGTGCTTGTTTTTCCATTCTTGTGATACTTGCTTAGTAGAATGGGCTCTAGCTCTATCCAGGATAATACAAGAAGTGCTATATCACCATTGTTTCTTGTGGCTGAGTAGTACTCCATGGTATACATATACCACATTTTATTAATCCAATCATGTATTGATGGACATTTGGGTTGTTATTCTTTATAAAAAATATCCTATACCTATATAACAATAATTTCAAAAAGTAGTTAATGATGTCTTTATCTTTTCTCATTGTCTTAAATAATTACTTTGAGAAATCTGTGTGCTCTAATACCTTTACAGCATTTTTATCTGCAGTAGCTTATCATGTGATCATTACATGAAATAAGGTTTCATGAAATAAGTTTCTAAGCATCTTACTAAAGAGTTTTTTATTTGACTTTCATTTCTTATTTTGTAAAGTAGGCTTGCAATGTTCTAGAACAGAATGGACTAAACTACTTCCAATTCATTTCTGTGAATTTTATCCTCAAAGATTCTAAATGTATTCTTTGAATTTCTACTCTAAACAAGTACTTGTGAAGTAATTCTTCACTCAACGTTTTTAAACATCTCAATTATATATTTATATATAATAAAACAGAAAAAATATAAACACACAGAAATACAGAAAATTAAGACTGGTAGAGAACATAGTGCTCTATTCAAGGGTTGTTGGGATAAGATTTCCATTGAATGGCAGAGAACGGAGGATTATGAAACAAATAATTAATGGCTTCCTCCAACTTTGTCCTCACAACAGAGGAGTCATGTTTTATGAAAAACAATAGGAAGACATCTCATTTCTTTCTCACTGAATGCATGACAGTATAGAGACCCTAGGTCTGTTCCTAACAGAATACTGGGCACTTATCCTTATTTGAAAGTGTTGCTTCTTAAGACATCAAGGCACATTCCTCCCCCTCCTTTCCCCCATACTTCTCCCAACACCCCCATACATCTTTGTACATCCAGATGGAGAATAAAATTCTAATAAATCAACTGTGTATGTGGTGCAGGGTTGAACATGGGGGGCTACATTTTAGAAAACATCACTTATAGGCCTTGACTTAAGCATTATAAAAGTTATCCATGTAACACAACGATTGTAGTCCTTTAGTACTTTGAAATTAAAAGAAAGAAAACATCACCCTGCAGGTGTGGAACCATAAAAGCTGTCGGTAGAAGTTCCTAACATAGTATAGTCTAGTATTCCCCTTGTTTGTCCCTCTTCTGTGTGGTGTCAGAGATGCCAACAGTGGAGTTGCAAAATGGTTCCATTTCAGCCCAGAAAACCTGAACCAAATAATTTCTTATTAGACTTTAATGTATGACTAATACTCATAGATGTTAGGTATCTTTTCATCTATACAGATACAAAAAGGTGACACAGCACCTAGTAGACAATAAACAGCATCAAATGAAATTGATTCATTGTCTGATGGCAAACACTGAGTCTAAATGCCTCTATTTTAAGACTAATAAGGAGGAAAAAGCAAAAACAATAACGCAAAGTCTAATAAAAATAAAGAGAAAATCATACTGGGGCCCAAGGAGAATACGAAAATGACATATTACAGAAATCTGAGCCCATTTCAGAAAGCCAAGTGGGAGTCTCAGTATTAAGCACTAAGACATGGCCTCTAGGAAGCTGCTTTAGTTTAAAGTCAAAAGTAATTTAGCCAAGGAAAGCCAGGCTTTTTAGTAATGTTAGACATAGAAGTGTGTGTGTGCAGTTGTTTATATGATATATACAAGTGTATATATAAACATCTTACTGTATAATGTGATATTTATTTATGTGGATAGGTAGGTAGACAGATACAGATAGATAATACAAGATGAAATCCCATAAGATTAATTTTGATTTCATTTGTTGATTAAACTACCTTGAATAGCATTCAACATTTATTCCTAATTTTTAAAACCTAATCCTTACAAAATTTGGAATTGATAAAATATCTTACAATTACTTTTAAAACTATTATTTTATTTTTTAATAAAAATAAGAATATTTGCTAATATCTTTGCTAATAAACACAGGCATTGACTTTCTTGCCAAGGCAACCAAATATCTAAAAAAGAGAAAGCAAATATTGTCATTATTTGCAGACAATATGACTATTTAGAGAACTCAAGGGAATCATCTGCAAAACTCTGAGAATTAATATTAAAGTTCATTACAGTGATTATATACAAATTAAATGGCAAAAGTTGATAGTTTTTCTATATAGCAGCAATAACCAATTAGAGTACCTAATGAGAAAAGGTACTTTTCACAAAATAGTAATATCTTATTAAGAAATACACATAATCTATATAATACTTTACTAAACAATATAAATAAAAAACTTCAATACAATTGGAACAGAAACTGTATTTCCATAATGGAGCACTGGATTTTGTAAAATATACAAATAGCTTCCAAATTAATAATAAGATAAAGAAAATGTTATTTGAGATCATAATAAAATAATTCAAAAGTTCATTTGGAAAAATAAATAGGTAAAGATATCTGTGAACATTATGGGAAATAAAAATAAATCACATCTTCTAATATATTAAAACAGATGTTTAAATATATTATTATGTTAAAACACTCAGTGGTTCTGGCTCATGAAATTGCAGTCAAATTAATAGAACAGAATAGATAGTATTCAACACATTATAATATGTATAAGAATTTAGTTTATGGCCAAAAAAAAAAAGAGGACATCATAAACTAAGGGTTTAAAAGATATAAGTTTTTAAACAAATGGTTTTGGGATAATTTATTATTTGGTTTAAAAAAAAGGTAGAGCCCTACACTACAATGTATACTAAACAAATACCTTATGAAAAAATAGTTACATAAACAAACAAACATATAAGGCTTTATAAAACTAAAAGGAAATATGGTTTATCTTTTTTATCTGATCTTGAAATCAATGTATTTAATTAAGATTTTCAATGCTTTTATGCCAAAAAACTCATTAGGATTTAAAAGACAATCAATAAACTGGTGAAAATATTTAAAATAAAAATGATAAGGATTAAAACTGTTATTACAGATTTCAGTATTTTTTAACACTTAAAAATCAAAATAAAGAGGAAATATCATGATAAAAAATAAAAGATATAAGGAAATTCTCAGAAGAAATATAAATGATTGATAAATATGACATTTTCCAATTCACTAATTAAAGAAAGATAAGTTTAAGCATTCATTTTCCTAGTACCTGAGCAAGTATATGTATATCATTATTAGTAACAAAATTTATAATAATACTATTATTTATTATACCTCACCATATGAGACACTATGAAAGATACTTTAAATCAATTATTTAATTTATTTGAAAGAAATTAGAATGTTAAAATGTCAAAAGTTAAGGAAAAGGTAACTTTCATACATTTGGGCATGGGTATGGTTAATTGGTTAAACTTAATGAGGGCTTTTGGTAACCTGTAGAAAGAGAATTATAATAATTTATATACTTTGTATAGTAAAACTCTAACATTGAATTAAATAGAAAATAATAAGTTAGAATAAAACTTACAAATGAGGTTATTTAAGAAGATATTGTATATGTTAATACAAAATTGGAATCATATTAGTGTAGGATGATAGGGAAATGACTAGATACATCATAGTACATTCACTTTCTAGAATATTCTATAATCATTATAATTGTGTTTTCACAGAATATTGGCAAGGGAAAGTGTTCATGATATAGTATCCTGTATTAAGTAGGATACTAACTTTATATGCTAATTAAGCATTTATGTGAGTGTTTAAGTGTGTGGTGCACTCACCTATGTGTGTTTTATTTCAGGGTGATGAGTTTAAGTACGATTTTTTCAGAGATTTGTAATTCTTACACATTTTATATGTTTTCTAAAATAAGCATGGATATTTTATAGCCGATAATATTTTAAAATAAATTTCTTATTAACCTGCCAATTCATGCCACCACCCCATCCCTGCCAACTCTTCCATTACAGGCCTGAAATGGACCTTCCTTTTTGTCACCTTGATTTCTATATGCCTGACTTATTCATTCTGCAACCCCGGTTCCTGGCAGAGTGACTTCCAGATTTGGTCACTTTGAAATCCTTCGTATTACTTGAAATCTATTTCTGTATTTGACAGTCATGTCCAAAAGAAATTTATTTTGAAAATTATTGTCCCTTTGTCTCATATAAGGGGCTAGGCTTGGAGGAATAAAGCTTAGAAGGTATTGTTTCAACAAGAATTTGGAGAGCAAAAGGAAAATAGAAATGATGTATTAATCCATCTAATCGTCAATCAATCTAATTTAATCTTTCAAATACTTGTTTAGCAAACATTCAATATATTTATTATATTGAATATTATTGTATATCCTGTGGGATTTACAGATCATTGAAGACATGGTCATTGCTCATTCTAGTTTTCCACAGACAGAAAGGCCAGTTTAGGCATTAACCAAAGGGAATCAAGGTGGAACCCTGACTCCAGGGGAAAAAAACAAATTGTTACAATAATAGCATTCAAAGTTTTGTGTAGGCAGAGAAATTAATTTGACCTTCCCATGATACACAGTTCCCTTTGAATAAGGAGATGGTTTCACTCTTAGTGGGTATGAGGCCCATGGTAGTTTATCAGGCATTGCAGTGATGTTGTTTGTCTCCAGTGTTCCATTGAGTCAGATTAGTATGGAGAATGCACAGCAGCTGGGCACCCAAGTGATTCCTGCAGAGTCAATAGAAACAAAGTGAGAAGAGAACAAAGATACTCCAAAGATACCTTGAAAATACTCTGAAGAATATATTCTAAACTGATAGAGCATAGTTCCTGGAAGCTAGAACAGACCATCACTGAAAAAGATGGAATGGAGGGGCTTGGCATTTTCTGAAATTAAAAAAAGAAAAAAAAAATTTTTATTGAGTTATAATACATATAACGTAACATTTACAATTTAAATTGTATGATGCAATGATTGCAGTATATTCATAGAGTTGTACAACCATCACTACATTGTAAATTTAGAGCATTTTCATTGTTGAGAACTTTTAAAAAAATGTTTATAGGAATAATTTTCAGAATTTCCTTCAAATATTGGCCACATGTACAAATCAAAAGTAGTTTGGTAAGTACTGTTGTAAGTACATTAACAGACAAAAGTAATCTCTAAACCTTTTCATGTTTCATCAACACAGTTATTTTTGCGGAGTATGACTTAATTATACATTTACATCTTGTAGTTTTAGTGAGTACATTGCTCACTCATTTCAAACCTGTGCCTTCAGCTTGTGTGTAAGATCTTAGGGGCTGGGAATTTACAAAAATGTATGTTTATAAACATGGTCATTGACCTTATGGATCTTCTAAAGAGAAAGAAAAATCCAAAAATTTATGCTATTTTCCAAAATTTCTAAATTTTCCATTAAGAATCAGAAGACTTCTAAAGGTAAGCAGCAAAGCCTCCAAAAATATACTATCTACTAGATCATAGCTTTTAAGCTGAGCGTCATTCCTTTGGCAATGTTTTGCATCTTGAACAATTTTGGGATTCAGGGGAATTATGGAGAGAGTTAACTAGTAGAAAGAAATAAAATCTATGGTTTTTTTCCCTCACATAGTATAGGATTTTGAAACTACAAACATTATTACCCATCAGAAATGAGAAGCCTTGTCATAATTTTGAAATGAGGCCCATTGATATGATTTGCAACTTTAATATACAGCAAACCCTGAGTCTCAGTGCTTTGACACCAGGTGACACTGACTGTAAAGTTGTAAAGCCCCTCATCATCCAGTCATTCAGTAAAGGCATTCTATGGGGATAATTGTGGAGACAGTGAAAAGAATGAACGAGACAAGTAAAGGAGCTGGAAACAGCTTATTATTGTTTTCTGAAGGCAAGTATAATTTCAATTTATAAGAAAATCATTGTTAACTGAATGATGAGTTAATCTTCTTTTCAAAAGAGAAAATATTTAGTATTAAACCTCCATTGTTTTAGTTCAAAGAATGCTGTTCCTCTGGTCTTTTATCCAGAAAGGACTGAGTCCCTTTAATCCAATGTTGCTATTTATTCCTGATAGCCTTAGGCTAAGATACTCTACCTTCATGCCTCATTTTCTCCATCTGTAGAATGGCAGTAATGATCCTTACCTGCCTTTCAGGAGTGTTATGAGGCTCCATTAGTTGTTTGTAAAGTACTTTGCAGATTATGAACTCAGTGTAAATGCTAAGTACCATTATTATTATTATGACAATCTGTGCATCATTGGGTTGTTTTCTTTTCAAAATATTGCAATTTTCCATCTGTCATTTGTAATTCATCAAACAAAAGCTAAACTCTTGAATTTCTTCACATTCCCCTGCTGAGAAATGTATCTAATTAAAAGGCTCAAGGCAGTATGCACAGTACCCAGGTACTTGGAGGCAGTCTCTGAAAACTCACTGTTACCAAGCAACAATATTACATAATCCAAGTATAACTATGTTCAGAAATGTTCATGCTACTGCAAATATTATGATACTGAAAATCAATAAAATCAGTGATGACTTGGTCTTTGAGTATTCTTAGAGCTACATTTTTCTCCCAATAGGGAAAAGCCATTGGAGGTGATGGTGGGTTTTGCCTCCTTTCCCTCCTCACTTCCTCTCTCTTCCCACTTTTTTTGTCCTGCTTTGACTTCACGCTTTTTAAAAATGTAGTCAAACAAAGCAATGTAATATGGACTGGATCTGAATTTATAAATACTTTTTTTTCCTCTCATGTTTAGATGATGGCTCACTGTGTCTACTCTTTTGGTTTTTGTTTTATAACACAGTTTTTCCAATCCTGTTTCCATTCAACTGGGGCCTACTTCACTACAGCCAATATTAAACGGTGAGCAACAAATAAAGACACATTACAGTGGGTCTAAGCACAATTGTCTCCCCAATCCATGAGCTTGATAAATGCCCTGTTTCAGCTAAAAAAGATGTATAACGTTTCCCTTATACTAAATTTAGTGGTGAAAATCTTTAATAACTAAAACTGACTATAATTTCCTCCTTTCGACTGTTCTATTTCAAGGTCTCATAAATCCTTTTTATTGATTAGTTTTACACAGAATGCTGTAGAGCTCTAAACACAAGAAATTAAACTGAATGGCAGGTGGATTTTTTCATGGTCTTTCTGCTAACCCAGCAAAAAGGAATTTTAATGTAATGGTTGACTGTGAACATTTCTTCCTTTTTAGTATTTTTTAAAATTCTGTTAATGTGTGTAATTTTTCTGTCACTTACTTTTTATTCTGAACTTAATTTTAGAAAAGAATAACAAACAACTTAAAATACTGGCTCAATTTTATTTTTGTTTCTTTGAAGTGTATCATCTGAATTCATATGTTGATATATATTATCTCATAAGGAGAAATAATGAAAGTTTTCATCAAAATGACTGGTATATAATTATGAAACTGGCTTCTGAATGGAATGCCAAAAAAAATCTCCTATAGATTTTCCGTGTCTGTTGTGATAGAAAAAACACATTAGCTTTAGATTTAGGCAATTAATACATACTTCCAGTAATATGTTTGAAGGGGAAAAACATCTTCTACTCAAGAAGCACTCATAATATGGCACAAATATTTAAAAGATTTTAATACATAAAAAGACATTAGAGGTATTTGGAGGCAATTTGCAGCTCATATATATTATGTTTAGGAAGTCTGTTTTATAATTCTTCAACTGAGGTAGAAGAGGTAAGTTTTCAAAAGAGGAAGTAAATATGAGCAGCATCCCTGAGGACTCTTGTTTCCTTTACCTTTTGGGTGTTAAGCCATTCTACACAGAAGCTTCTAGCTCCCAACCAAAATGAGACACAGCATGAAGATAAGAGGACATGGAGATTTCATGTCTCATAGCCATGGAGAAGACACGTACATGACCAAGAGTGACTCAGAGGACAGCATGGACAATAGCTGTCTTGTTTGGTTAGGAAGATCAGAGTGAAAAATGACTGTGAGATGCCTGGAGTTCACTTATTTTGAGATTGTGTGACTCAAACTCTTAACAGACAAAATATTTATCTTTAGGGAGAAAATGCAAGAAAAGTCAAATCTTGAGAAACAGATAAAGAAGTAGAGTGAGAAGTGGGTACTGGTGATCCTAATTCAGAAATTATAAAACACAGGAAGACTCAGCCTAGGACAGAAACATGCTACATAAAAAATACAAAAGAGTTTTAAGAATACTCAGCTAGATAGAAGAAAAATCCTAACAGTAGCCACAAAGAAGTTAAGGAGGAAAATGTGTTGCTTTTCAAATCAGATTAAGTAAAATGAAGAGAATTTAAGGAGATCCATTTTCTTTCAGAGTTCTTAGTTCTGCAGAGAAGATGCATGGGTACCCAGAAAAGACACCGTGTGAGGCCTGCACTGTACATGCCTTTGGTTGTCTTCCCTCATGGAAAGATTTGATTCCACATTTGTAAAGTAGAGTGCAGCCATATCTGTACTGTGCCCCCTACAATTTGTGGTATATACATGTACTCTAACTGTAAAATGACATACAAGGTGCTTTATGTGTTCTTTAATAATGTCTTTGCTTCTGGAACTCAAGTTAAATAGCTTCATTTTTGTACCTTTAAAATGAAAACACATAAATTATTGTCCTCAATGAAATATCTCATGTTGATCCCAATACACATGACCTGAAAGATGGTGCCAATCCATTTGTTACATGGCCTCTGGTCACCAAACCAACACTGGATGGGGAATAAACTTTGATTAAGCAAGGTAATTTGGGCTTGTTACCCTAAGAAACTGTTCGTAGTAAAATAACCTCAATGAGTACATAGATGTAAGTCTGCCTATCATTGTGCTTGATGTTGCTATTATTGTCGTTGATATTATCATTAATATTATATTCCACTAAATCACTAAATTTATGGCTTTTCTTTAAGTTAAACAGCAATATTTCTTGCATTATAATATTTCTTCCTCATTCCTGGAAAAACTTTGAAAATGTTATGGATGATACTATTGGTCAATATCAGAAGACAAAGCTGAAAATCATTTGCTATTTCCCAATTTTCAAATTACAGTATATGCAACCAATAGCCTAATTTTATAATTCTCCATTATTATATTATATATATATTATATATATATATTATATTATATATATTATATAATTCTCCATTATTATATTACAGTGGACTATCTTTGCTTTAAGAATGTTTAACTCACTGTAGGTTAAGGCTTTAAAACAATGGTTCTCAACCGGGGATGATTTTGTCCTCCCCAGGCAGACATTTAGCAATGTCTGTGGCATTTTTAGTTGTCACAATTGGGGGGGGGATGCTATTGGTACCTAGTGAGTAGGTCCAAAGATGTTGCTAAATATCCTGCAGTGTGACCAAACAGCCCTCACTGGAAAGAATTATCTGGCTCCAAAACCTGCCTTAAAATATGAGCATTTGCCTAAGTGTTATTTAGAAAGCAAATCATAGAAAACACACACTATGACCTATTATCAAATGTCATAATGGGGAAGGGGACAAGATGGTGGACTAGAAGCATCCTGCACATGCTGCTTACAAGCAGAGGAGGAAACGTTGCAGGTAGATGCACGTCCATGGAGGGACCCTGTTGGAGAGATCATTCTAAATCATCCAAGAAGAGATAGGAGACACTCAGAGTAAAGCAGAGGGGAAAGGGAGATCCACTCACCAAGATCAGAAGATACCTGAAGGAGACACCTACTCATGGTGAAAGAAAAAGGAGAGAAGTCCAGGGCTCCATTCTTCCCCTGTGGACATGGCCACCCAAGTGTGAGGGGCCCCACCAACACCACCACCACTGCAGGCCTCTGTACTGAACAGGGAACTGCTTGAAAACTGTACAGTAATGTTGCACCAGACAAGGGGCTCAGCAGGAACCCTCTGGCTTTTGTTCCCAGGCTGCTGCAACTGATACCATTCTAAGCTCTTCGTTCTGGAGCACTAGCAGAGTGCTACCCCCTACACAGGGATCTACTTCACTGTAGCTGCCTCCACATCACCCCTTCTGAGCTGGGCAGGTAGCAGGGAGAGCAAATACTTTCACCCACCCCATGACTGAGAGTCAAGTGCCTCCCAGCCCACCAGGGAATTTGGAAAGAGCAGATGCTGATGCAACTTGAGAGGTTCCATGGTAACAGCCTCAGGGGGACCCACATGGGAAAAGAGCCCTGGGCACCCAGCAGCCCAGCCCTCTTGGCCCCATGCACTGCCACACCTGCAATCTAGAGTTCCACCATGGACCCACTAGCCACAAGCCACCACCTCACCATGTGTGGCCATTATACCTAGGCCCAGGTGGAGCTAATGCCCATAGCCCTGACACATAGGGCCACCACCTAGACAGCATCATTCAGCAGCCTCTGTCACTGCCACTAGGAGACCTGGGAAGAGCAATCTTCCACAGTGCCAGTCTCCTTGGAGAGGGACTCACCCAGCCCCTGACCTAAGCTTCCAACAGTGGACCAATGCATAACTCCACACAAAGATACCCTAGCACCAGGTTGGACTGTGATAACCATGGGGGAATGGGACAATGAAAACAGGTATATCACAGGATCTCAGTGCATCTGCTCCTCTCCCATTGAATTAATCTTTTGGAATAGGACACAAAGATGCCATCTAGTAACTTCTTTTTCTCACTAAATAAGAGAGTTCCAAGCAAAGAAGAACAGCTACACCATAAACCTAACTGCCCTGAACTGAGAGAATAGGTTTCAGATCAGATGAAATCAACAATACAACTCTGGCAGCATGAAAAACAAGCTAGTTTGACACCCCCAAAGGGTTATATTAGACCTACAGCAATGAACCCCAATCAAAAGGAAATTGTCAAAATGTCAGAAATAGAATTCAGAATATGGATGACAAATAAAATAAATGGGATTAAAGAGAAAGTTGAAAGCCAACACAAATAAGTCAAATAAATATTTCAGAAGATGAATGAAAAAAATGAGAGAGTTGCTAAAGAGATAAACAACATAGGAAAGAATACAACAGAACTTAAAGAAATGATAGAGTTATTTGGGGAATTTCGAAATACAGCAGAAAACTTCAACAATATGTTAGACCAATCAGAAGAAAGAATCTCAGACCTTGAAGACAAGGCTTTTAAACTAACCTTGTAAGTAAAAAATTCATTAAAAGATTAAGAACAATGAACAGTCATCCAGAGAAACATAGGACTATGTAAAGCAAACCAATATATGAATTATAGGTATCCCTGAAGGAGAAGAAGAAAAAGCAAAAAGCATGGAAAATCTATTTGAGGAAATTATTGAAGAAACCTTCCCTGGTATCACCAAAGATTCAGATATCCAGATACAAGATGGTCATCAAACACCAGGAAAGATTCATAGCAAAGAGGACACACCTAAGACACATTGTCATCAACCTGGCCAAAGTCAAAATAAAGGAGAAAATTCTACAAGCTCCAAGACAAAAGCAGCAACTAACTTGCAAAGGAAAACCCATCAGTCTAACAACAGACTTCTCAACAGAGACCTTACAAGTCAGAAGTGATTTGGGTCCCATTTTTAGTCTTCTTATTAGAACAACTGCCAGCCAAGAATTTTGTATCCTACAAAACTAAGTTTCATGAATAATGAAGAAATAAAGACTTTTCCAGACAAACACACACTAAGAGAATTTGTCACTACTAGACCTGCCCTACAGGATATGCTCAAAAGTACACTATACATGGAACAGCACAATAAATACCCATCAATGTAAAAATAGTCAAAAGTTAGCTCATAGATCTCAAAAAACAATAGCATAAGAGGGGAAAAAAACCACCAACAACAAGGTATCATTCAACATGACTAATCAGACAGTATCCCACATATCAAAACTAACACTGAATCTGAACAATCTTAATACTCCACTTAAAAGATATAGACTGGCTGAATGGATGAAAATTCATGGTACCATGAATCTGCTGTCTCCAAGAAATGCATATATCTCACAAAGACTCACAAAGACTCAAAGTAAAAGGATAAAAAAAATATTCTATGCAAATGAAAACCAAAAACAAGGAGGTGTAGCCATTCTCACAGCAGATAAATTGACTTTAAATCAATAATGGTAAATAAGACAAAGATGGTGATTATATAAAGATAAAGGGGATAATTCTGCAAGAGGACATAAAAATCCTCAATGTATATGCACCCAACACAGGAGTAACCAGATTCATAAAAAAAAAAAAAAATCCTACTAGATCCTACTAGATCTAAGCAAAGAAAAAAATAGTAGCATCATATTTGTCAAGCACTTCAACCTCTTATTGACAAAATTGGACAGATCATTGGAGCAGAAAGTCAACAAAGAAATGCTGGACTTAGATGGGATGATAGAACAAATGGACCTAATAAATATTTACAGAAACACTTTATCCAAAAACTATGGAATATGTATTCTTCTCTTCAGCACATGGGATATTTTCCAAGATTGATCAAACTTTAGGCCACAAAGCAAGTCTCAGTAAATTCATAAAAATTGAAATCATACCATGTATCTTCACAGATTAGAGTGAAAACTAGAAATTAATTCCAAGAAAAAGTCTCAAATCCACATGAATTCATGGAATTTTATAACTACTGCTGGTGAATGCTCCTTGGGCCAATGATGAAATTAAGAGGGAAATCACAAGATTCTTCAAATTGAATGACAAAGGGGACATAAGCTTTCAAATATATGGAATATAGAGAAAGCAGTTCTAAAGGGAAAGTTCATAGCCTTAAAAGCTTACATCAAAAAGACATAAAGATCCCAGATTACCTACCTGGTGTCAGAACTCCAAGAACTAGAAAAAGTAGAACAAACCAAACACAAAGCTAGCAGGAGAAAAGAAATAACAACGCTCAGAGCAGAACGAAATGAATTGGAAGCCAGAAAAATAATACAAAGGATAAATTAAACAAAATGTTGGCTCTTAGAAAAGATAAGAAAATTGATGGACCACTAAACAGATTAACCAGAAATAGAAGAGAAGGGACTCAAATTACCTAAATCAGAATTGAAAAAGGAGACATTACAACTGATACCATAGAAATAATCCGTGACTACTGCAAACATCTATACATACACAAACTAGAAAACCTAGATGGATTGGATCAATTCCTAGAAACACACAAGCTCCTAAGCATGAATCAGGAAGAAATAGAATTCTCAAGCAGATCAATAATAAGTAACAAGATTGTGGCAATAATAAAAACTCTCCTAAACAACAACACCAAAAATCCCTGTACCAGATAGATTCACAGCCAAATTCTATCAGACTTACAAAGAAGAACTTGTGTCTACATTATAGAAACTATTCCATAACATTGAGAAGGAGAGAATCCTCACTCACTCATTCAATGAAGCCAGTATCACCTTTATACTAAAGCCTGGAAAGGACACTACAATAAAGGAAAACTACTTACTGATATATTTTAGGATCACTGCTGCAAAAACCCTCAGCAAGATATTAGCCAACCAAATTCAACAGCACATCAAGAAGATATTGCACCATGATCAAGTGGGTTTCATCCCAGGGATACAAAAATGGCTCAACATGCACAAATCAAGGAAGGTGATTTACCACATAAACAGAAGTAAAAACAAAGACCATATGATCACCTCAATAGATGCAGAAAAAGCATTACATAAAATCTAACACCCTTTCATGATAAAATCCACAATAAAATAGGCAAAGAAGGAACATACCTCAAAATATAAAAAGCCATATATGACAAATTGATGACCAACATCATACTGAATGGTGAAAAATTGAAACCATCCCCCCTAAGAACTGGAACAAGACAAGGGTGCACACTGTCACCACTTCTATTCAACATAGTATTGGAAGTCTTAGCCAGAGCAATTGGGCAAGATAAAGAAATAAAGGGAATTCAAAATGTCCATATTGCCCAAGGTAGTATATAGATTCAATGTAATCCCCAGAAAAATACCATCATATTTCACAGATCAAGAAAAAAGTAATTCTAAGCTTCATTTGGAACAAAAAAGAGCTGTAATATCCAAAGCAATATTAAGCAGAAAGAACAAATCTGGAGGTATCACATTACCTTACTTCAAATTATACTATAAGGCTATAGTAACCAAAATAGCCTTTCACTGGTATAAAGGTAGAGACATAGACCAAGGGAACAGAGTAGGGAACCCAGAAATAAAACAATATAGCTATGACAAACTGATCTTCAACAAAGCAGACAAAAACATACACTGGGCACAGAACACCCTATTCAATAAATGATGCTGGGAAAACTGGATAGCTACATACAGAAAAATGAAACAGGACCCATATCTCTCATTATATACAAACATTAATTCAGGATAGATTCAAGACTTAAATGTAAGGCATGAAACAAAAAAATCCTAGAAGAAAATAGGACAAATTCTTCTAAACATAGGCCTAGGTAAAGAATATATGACTAACACCCAAAGGCAAATATAGCAGCCACAACAAATAAATAAATGGTACTTGATTAAATTAAAAAGCTTTTGCACAGCAAAGGAAATTATCAACAGAGTGAACAGGCAACCTACAGAATGGGGGAAATATTCTCAAATTATACACCTGACAAAGAACTAATATCCAGAGTACAAAGAACTGAAACAAAATAGCAAGAAAAAAAAACCCATCTAAAAGTGAGCAAAAGACATCAGCAGAATTTTTTCAATAGAAGATAGACAAATGGCCATATTCAAGCATATGAAAAAATATTCAGTGTCACTAATCATCAGGGAAATGCAAATTAAAAACCCAATGAGATACCACTTTACCCCTATCGTTGGACATTACAAAAAAGTCAAAAAACAACAGATTCTGGCATGGATGCAGAGAAAAAGGTACACTTATACACTGCGGGTGAGACTTCAAACTAGTACAACCTCTATGGAAAACAGTATGGAGATTCCTCAAAGAGCTGAAAGTAGATCTACCATTTAATGCAGCAATTCCACTACTGGGTATCTACTCAAAAGAAAAGAAGTCATTTTATCAAAAAGACACTTGCACTCAAATGTTTATCACAGCACAACTCACAGCCGCAAAGATATGGAATCAATCTAAGTGTCCATCAATTCATAAGTGGAGAAATAAAATGCAGTACATATATCATGGAGTACTACTCAGCCATAAAAAGGAATGAAATAATGTCATTCACAGCAACTTGGATGGAACTGAGACCATTTTCTTAAGCGAAGTATCTCAGAAATGGAAAAACAAACACCATATGGTCTCAATAATAAGTGGGAGCTAAACAATGGGAACACGCAGGCACAAAAAGAAGTAAAGGACACTGGAAATGAAGAAGGGGGAAGGATAGGAGCAGGGCTAGGGATAAAAACTGACCTACAGGGTGCAATGAACACTGTTCTGGTCGCACACACACTGAAAGCCCTGACTTCAGCATTATATAGTGTATTCAAGCAACAGAAACATTTGTACTCTCTTAATATTTCAAAATAAAAAATTTATAATGATATTAAAATATTTTAAAAATTAAATTATAAATAGCGTCTCAAAAATATACTTGTCAGTAAAAAGTTATGTCCACGTTTTTAAACAATAATTTTTATTGCTACATTTAGAGCATAATAAAGCAAACTAGAGACCTCGGAATTACAAAGGCTGTCAGGTATGTGTGTGTGTGTGTTTGTGTGTAAATACACACACACACGTCCATGTGTTTTACTTTCAACTCATTCTTTCATTCACTATTTCTTTTGTTTTTTAAAATTAATTTAGTTATTTTCCTAGGAGGAGGATTGAATAGAAAATAGACATTTATCTGGTAAAGGGGCAAAATAGTCCATACCTTTTATTTATCTCTTAATTTCAATATAAGGAGGAACAAAACTATGGACCTAAATAAAACCCTAAATACAATTCTTGCCACTGAACTGACTCATTTGAAATATTTGAAAAATAGATTATATACTCACATATGCCACTTCGGTTCACAAAAATCTCATGCACAAGAACTAAATGGTTAACCCCTTTGCTTCTCAAAGGCCCATTTAAAGCTCTCTCATATAAGGCAGCTGTACTGTTGTCGACTCATTCTGACTGCACTTTTTGGCTGATTTTGAGCGTGTAAGCAATCAGCCATGTGTGCACCTTTTACAGGGCAAAGTGATTGACAAAAACTTGGAAATAATCTTTGGTTGAACTGCCCTGTTCTGTGAACAAAGAGTGGCTTATCCAATCGTCTGAAAGTTGCAAGCTTATATGAGCTCTGGCTTGCTCTCAGTCTTACCCTCCAATAAAGAGCTTGTATTATCAGTTAGATGTTACTCTTTGCATAAAGCATTTTTTCCTAAGAAAGGATAAATGTGCATGTATAAGTTGTTATTTTAGAAACACTTATCATACCCCAAAATGAGGTCCCTTGATCTCCTTCAGAGTGAAAAACAGTTTCCTGTTAGATGACTCTTACCAACAGAGTTGTTCATGTTGAGAGAGAGAGAGTGGGAAAAAAAAGAACGGAAAAAATAACTCTCACAATTGCACAAAGGACGACTTTATAAGAGACCTTCAAACACTGAAAATCAGCCCAACGTCCTGCCGATCATTATTGAGACATCTGTATTCACTTCACACTGACCCAGGCACTAATCAGCCAGGAAGTGCAACAAGCACTGGCAGAAAGTATACAAAGATAAAGTACCAAATGGTATGAATATTAAAATCATAAATACAATAAAACAAGATAATGAGTGTCCTCAATTATAATAAAGCTAAAGCCCAATTAAAACATAATCACTGACTTATTATTCAGAATTTTTTTTAGAGATCATATTTAGCTGATTTGTTACACTCATTTCCCTTTAAAAGATTTCATCATCACTCTTTTTTTTTGCATATTCACTTTAAGAAGATTCATTTATCCATCTAATTGAATAATTAGGCTTTTTTGATTAATTGTTTTAAATAGTTTCATGTCATGGGTATATTCTCCCTGAAATGCTTTTATATTATCTTCTGTGCCTTGATGTTCCTGCTATAAATTACAAGTAATCACATCTTTTCACCTCTCCCTCTGGCATATCCAAAGAGGACTGAGTTTAGTTGAAGAGTTTCCTACTGGTTCTTCTCTCTATCCCTCACTTTCCTTTCTGGCTCTCACAGCTGCAAGTAGTTCTGAGCTTTCTCATCTGTGATCATTTTAAACAACCAATATATGAAGCAATGGTGGCTCTTTACCTTCTTCTGTTCATCCCTGCCATTGCATACAAGATTCACAGCTTCAAAGGTTTCCCCAGGGGTCCTAGCCCAGCAGGAAATCCTGATTATAAGTGACATTTGAGTGGATTTTAGAATTAGTTTATTAACAATTATATCCAACACAAGGCTCTTTATTAACAGTATCAAGATAGTTGCCCAGGACAGAACCCAATGCTGCTGTGTTATCTTGGCATGAAAGCAATTTCTCACATGGGAAATGATCTCAAAGATTATCTGAAGGTCAGCATGGAGACTGATGCCTCCTTGTAAGACTGGAGAGTCTGAAATCAGGAAAGCTAGTCTGAGGGGTAGGAGTGGGACTTTACTTTGTGACAGCTACCTTGTTTCTCCCTCAGGATCGGACATTTCCATTTGAGGAATTAGGTAAGTCTGTCTGCTAGGGCTTGACTGCAGTGTATCTTCGACACACCTCACCCACTAATCCCTCTTATACAAAAGAAGCTGAAGTGAAGCATTTCTGTTGCCTTGAATACAGACTAGGTCATCACTTGCCCTAAAAGTAATTTAATTGATTCATAATCGTTTAGAATATTCCTTGAATATTGAATATTGCTCTTTTACCAACAGACTGGTTAATTTGTAATTGCTTCTTAAATATCAACAATTCATATGTGACGATTTTATAAACGTGGCACTAGTAGAGTAATTGCAGCTTCTCTTGTGAGCCGGTAACTGAGAAGTCTCAGTATTGTGCTAAGGTGAGAGCATGGTACAATGTTCATTTTATTTTCAGGAGTAAATTATGTCTGCCCCAGAAATAAAATGCAACGAGGTGAGGTCTTTTATAAATCTGGATTAGAACATCTAGTTTTGGGTTAAAGCTAAATAGAATTGAGCTATTAACACTCCAGGAGGAGAGGGAAAAAAAATCCGCTTTCTTTCTCAATGTTTTATCAGTAATCATGCCATTGGGGAACAAATGGGGAGTGGCATGATTATTAAAAAAAAAAAAAGCATCTGTGATTACAGAGTACAATTATTGCTATATATTGATTAACCTGGTTTTTTTTAAAGGTAATAACTATGTTACCATTTGATTTCTAATAAAGGAGTACATTTTCTTTTAAGGGCTTGTAATACCGAAGATTATGGATAAGTCAAGTATCAGGCCAAGGTGATTACTTAACATCTGTGACCAAGTAACAGGCTAAAGGAGAAAATCAACCAACATCTGCACTGTCAGTAAAATACTTGGGGGAAAAAAACACAAGTGAAGTGTGATTAATCACCATGGATGTATGATTGAGTCAATTGACTGTTACTTTTTCATGATGATTAATCAGCTACAAAAATTATAATTGTCCCACTTCTAGTGGCAGCATGCTGTGCCCGATGACATCAGCTGGGGCTATAGATACTCAATGTGTGGTTTTCAAAAGAATATGCAAATATGACTGGGTAAGGAGGGGTGGGGCTTCAACTCCATTGTAAGAAACACCACGAGTCCTTGCCCTTCTATTATAGTTGGAGTTTTCTTAGCAGCTTCTAGAGAGGGCAGTTCTTGTGCTATTATGACTATTTCATAACCTCATCACCACCACAAGGGAAAATTAGAGAAACCCATTTCTGCAAATTGGCCATTGTGATCTTGTTCAGGAGACGATCAGTTCCTCAGTAATTTATTTTCTTCCTTTCCACTGATTTCTTTTGTGATTAGTACAAAACGATGATATAAATACATGTGCAAAGAATGATACTTTCTAGCAGGGAGTGGCTGGGGACCTGGGCTCTCAGTTCATTTGCACATTTGACTCCTTTAACACATTTGTGGAGCAAGCCAAGAAATGGAGCTTGTAAATGCCCATCAGGACTCATAAAGGGAAGATCTGTTTACCAGCCATGACTCTGTGTAGTGCAGTGCCGTCAGAGTAGGCTCGCTTGTACATGTGAAGATTTTTTTTTTAAAGATGACTTTCCACAACATTCCTAAAACTTGAAGGCAATAATAGATCTTTGCGGTTGGCCGTCTCTGCTTACCTATTCCTCACAGGCACTACTGAGAACCACATGGTACAGAATGAAGCACGCTGTCCGTGTTTCTCTATACACTGGGGTTTACTTGTAACACTAGGAATATCATCATAGGGTTGAATGTATCTATTAATCATTCTACTTGATCCACTCCTCTTCTAAAATGGTCATCTTAAACTCATGGCTAACCTGAAAAGCTTAAGGAACTAGGGCCTGACAAAATAACCTAATTGATAAATTATCCCAAAGCAACTGGGTGTCATCAGGGTAGATGCAAAGACACTAATGTACTCTGCAGAAGGGCAGCACAGGGCGAGAACCCTGGTCCTCCATGCATTCACTATTTATGTTTCACTATTTTTCACCCTGAGACACAAACTACTCTCAGAAAATGTGGCCGACTTAAGACTTGAAATTCAGACTCTTGTTTAGACTTTCAAAATGGGACGGTTTCCTTTTAAAAATCCTTAGCGATAACATCTTTAAAGGAAAAAAATCATCTTTTACGTTCATTAAAAAAAGATTTCAAATTTCTTTCCAGCTAGTTCTAAGCAGGCAATACCTCTCTGAGCCTTCAGCTGTACATAAAGTTCCCACTAATGATGTGTAATGAAGTACTTCTTTTTGCACATCCAGCATTTTCCCTTTAAAGTTCAAGAAATAGCACAAATTTGCCAACACTATTCCCCTTTTAGCACACTGACTTGACTTCTGAACTGAAGCACTAACATGACTGTGGAAAAAAATACTTAGTAATTTTTTCTGCTTGTGGGTCTTAGAGTATCTACCTATTCCAATGAGATATGACATAGCCTTATGAGCAAGTAGCACTCCCAATTTATTTTATTTTAAATAGAAATTATTATTAACAGCTCTTATATACACATGTTCTCTAAAACCGTAGAGGCCTTCAATTTTATTAATATGAATCACTGAAGTCTCTCTAACTTCTTGTATTTAGATAAGAAAGAGAAACATGGGAGCTCCAGTCTCTTGAGCTTTCTCTAGGTACCTACTAATTGTTAATTATTAGAGACTAACTAAGTCACTGAAGTGAGTCATTTGGCTGGTGTCTCAAATGCTGTCATTTACTACTACACAAATCAGCCTGGTGATAGAGTGTCTTTAAATTAGGTTACAACCATGCAGTTATTGGACAGGGAGTAATTGATAAAACCATTAGTAACACTTGTAGAGATAACAGCTAGCAAAATCATGCAACCATAATTATTCCTAATGGATACATGCTATAAATTGTGACAAGAAAAAATCTCACATTATCTTTCAATCAAATCTGACAGTTCTAGATGATTACCTTAGACTAAATGCTTGTATATGAGAAAAGTGACCTATCAGAATCTTTTTGCTTTTTCTTATCCTTTTTTTCCCATGAAATTATGGGGTTTCCTTTGTCATTTCTTTCTCTGATAGCTTCCAGTGTGAGCAAAATGCATGTATTTTATTAGTTCTTTTTGTGAGTTTTAATATATATATATTTTAATCACACACAAAACACTGTAAGACATTTCATAATGTAACACGGACATAGTTATAGGTTGAGGCAAAGAATTCCAAGCCATGGTCTGCTTTCAATATCAAAACTTACTATTTGGTAATATCTAACTTTTCTCTAAATTTTAATATCAATAATTATTTTAGCAAAAAAAATAGTGTTATAATTTAAAAAATACAATTGCTGACTTACTTTGATTCTCCCCCATAAGGGAGAATACTAAGAGATAGATCTCTGTGGAGAAAACACAAAGAGATAAATCTCTGTGAATAAATACAAAAATGAGTCTACAGGTTAACAAAGCTTTCTCACTCTACTGATACCCTCTGTAATGGGGCATTCCCAAGACATATGAACATGGCCAGTGACAATTAAGAAAACATGCCTATATCTTTTCTGAGTACAAAATGTTTTAAATGTGAAAATAAAATTTCCTTGTTTTAATTTATTTTGTTGATGTGATTATCATATATTGCATAAAATTGCTTCCAATGACTTTAGTAGCTTTGTATCTTTACTTTATTTCCTAGTATGAAGAGATTTCCATTTTTAAAGAATTATTGATTGTCTCACATAAATTTCTTAGGATTTGGAGGTAGATAAATAATTTTCTAAAACTAAAACAATCTTATTTTAGGTACAGCTATATCTATAATAGAATCCAGGCCTAATGGGGCTCAATCAGTATTATTTTCTATTAAACCACAAAATTATGAATACTCTTAAACATGAAATAGACCCTATATGATTTTTTACTTGATAGTGTCCAAAATGTGTTTAGTTGACCCAAATAGTATTAACAAATTTACAGATAATATAGATATAAAATTTGTAAAGGTGGACAACCAATACACAGCTTCTTTATCTTCTCTTAGAGCTGGATTTTGAGAAAGTACATGGGGGGGTAGTTTTTGAACTGTTTTTTTAACTGTTATTAACAGTTATTTGAATAAACCATAAATTACTCATACACACACTTACACGCACACAGCTACTGCTCAACTCGCCACATTTTTCCCATCCCTTCCACATTCTTTAGGAAAGAGTAAGCTTGGATAGAGCTGCCTTTTTAAAACAGGACTAACCCTCAGGAAGAACCTCACAGGTGACCCTGTATACACCATTAAAAAGAATTGAAAGAACATAAATAATAAATTTCAGAAAAATAGTCCTCTTTATTTTCATAAATTTAAGGAGAAAATTACTACCAAAAACAGACCTGAAAGAGACATTATAAAAGCAGAAAGAAACAATAATAACACACTTGAATAATATAAGACATAAGCCGACAGAGTTCAAAAGAGAAGCTAAATAAAATAATAACTTCATTTTATAAATTAAGACTACAAACTGGAGCATAAAGAAACAGATACTGCTGCAAGAAGTCAGAGTCATGAAGTTCAGGCTTGAAAAAATTATGTAAGACAGAATGTAAAAGAACAAAGAGGAAATAAGAACTAAAAGGGACATTAGAAATACTGGAGAAAGTTATGGAATATCCTATGCATACATAGTCATGTTTCTAGAAAAGATAATCAAAGCAAATGGAAAAGAAATAACAGTCAAAGTTGTAACAGAAGAAAACTTTCTTAAGAAAAAAAACAGAAAATAAGATTCAGAAAAAAAGCACATATTTGGAATAATCAACAATTAGATATATTTTAATAAATGTATTTACATGCAAAGATAAGAAAAAAAATCATCCTATGGGATAATGGCCAGATATATTAAATATTATAAGAGGTATGACCAAAAGTATCCACAGAGACATTCAATTTCCAAAGACAATAAATGTGAACATTCACAGCACACTGAATGAAAAACTTGAAAATTGACCCGAGAATTCTATGGTCTGTCAAGTTGTGGTACATGCATAAAAACAGAAAGATATTCCAAAACTTGCAAGAACCTAAGAGATAAGGAATCCAGAGGTTTTTTTAAACAGAACCATTTAACAATAATATTTAGCCATGAATCAAAATTAAAACTTGAGAATGAGGAAGCTATACTGTGAAATAATGATTAGAAATTATGGGTATAGAGCAAAATAGAAATCTTGACGTTTTAATATACCTAACCAAAAATGAAAGATTGTCAGCGAGGGGAGATGGAAGAAAATTTAAAGCTACTCATTTTCTTTATGTAAGGCTGTTGGAAGAAGATGTAAGTTTAATCATAATGAGGAGATATTCTTGAAGGTAGTTAAATCAGTGAATAGGGTTCTAGTCATTTCTCTTATTTATCCAACAACAACAAAAAATATCAAGCAAGTTCATTTTATTTGTGCTCTTCCAAGTGTTAAAATATATTAAAATTAGTCTAAGAATAAAAACCCTTGTATATACTTAAAAAATTAGCAGAGGTAAGGGGGGGGGGCTCAAAAACAACAATAAAAATCATTACAGAAAATAATAAACTAAGACAAAACATCTGTTATAGTAAAATATAAATGACGTATTTGCCTATAAAAAGGATGGCATAAAATAATTCAACCTTACGCAGTGTATAAGTCACATAACTAACCACCACCTCTCAGATAGATGGAAAGTAAAAGAATTAGGGGGAAAAAGCAGAAAAGGAAGAGGAGAAAGAAGAATGGAAGAGGGGGAAAAGGCAAGATCTTTAATAAATAAAAAATGCATTATAAAGGACAAGATTTCTAAAAATAAGAGATACAAGTCATAATAAAAACACAATTGTAATAAAGATGTGCCAAATGTCATAGCATCAAAATGTATAGAGCAAAAATCATCAAGAATTACAAGGAACTACAAGAATATGCCTTAGCCACTAGCAAACCAAGCAGCTCAAAAATAACTATTGAGATCTAAATAAAATTATTAGTGACAGAGGTAGTTGTGTACCTGAAATCACTTAGTTTAGTTTTCAAGTGCTCATTGATCATATACAAATATTACTTAAATATTAGGTCACAGAGAAAGACCACAATTAAAAATGTGTATACTTAATACTAACTACATATTATTATTACATACAGTGCGGTAAATATAGAAATTAACACTAAAATTGTAAGCAAAATTCCCAGGAACTCGGAAACTTCAATACATAAAGTCTCTTAAGAAACACAAGAAAGTAAAAATGATAAAAAGAAGAAACTACAAACTAAATTGGAAACTATAGAGAAAACAAAATTTTGTGAATACACCATATAGCAGAACCTATAGGACATGGCTAAAGCTATTCTCAGAGAAGAATGGAGCATTAATATTTAGGAAGTAGACAAAGAAAGTCAAAAGAGAAGGAAGGAATTAATTGAGATAAAATAATAAGATAAATTGACAGAAAGCAGAACTATGGAATATATAAAAATCTTGCCCTCTGAAAAAGAAAGACAAAATATTAAAATTGATAAATCAATTCTTTGTGTTTGAAACATAAAGAAAATAAGAAGGTGGTCTTGCAATGCCAATTGGATAGCGAAAGGTGGAAGGAATGCTCTTGTCTTAGAATTTCTTTCACCTTGTTTTACATAGAATAACTAAGAAAATACCCCAAGGGTTTTAGTGTTGAAACGAATTGCATCAAGTGTTTTTCTTATGATTTAGCCACAGAAATATTTTTCTGTTCTATGAAGATCTTCATAATAAAGCAATAAACTTGCAAAAGAAAATAAACAAAGGCAAAACAAAGGATAACAAAACAGCATACTAGGTGTTGTAAGACTTCCCTTTTGTACACACTTGTGCATTAATTTGAACTTGTTTTCTCCTTTTCTTTCCTTTTGAAAAGAATGCTTGAGAGCTTGTTTTATAGATAATTAAAATACTAATCATTTACTTCATAAATGAGTAGGTGGTGCTGAATTCATCCTTAGAAGATTAAAGTATTATTGTGCCTCTATCATTCTCTTCCCTGTGCCCCATTTCCCCTTCATGTAAGCTTTTTCTTTCCAGTATCAATAAATTTTCTTGTTTTTAAGGCAGCAGAATTTATGTTACCAATTTTTAACTGGTAATGTAATTATAATTTTTTGTGTTTTATGTTTTTGTGTTTTATTGACATTATAACAAGCTTGCATCAAAATGTATGTCATTTGACTTAAATGTAACGAAACCTCACTTGTAAATTTGTAAGTGCCCTTAGCACACGTGGCTATTTAGTTTCTATCATGGTGCAATCCACAGTTTTTTAATAAACAGAGATAAAAAATAACATGAGAAAGGAACCACTGATCAAATCAAACCTCGAGCCCCATTTGTGTATAATTAGCAAACATCATTTCTTAAGTGTTACTGTGATCTAGTCGTAGGTGCACTGAGGGAAGATAAAGTAAACAAGTACACAGTCTCTGACCATAGAGTGTATATACGCTGTTAGGAGGAAAGAATCATCACGGGAAATGACTTTCACACTCTTACAAAGCACATATAGACTAAAATAAATATAAATATTGCAATATTATGAACAAAGTACAAGAGAGATTGGGTGAAATAGGGTTAATGAAGAGAAGTCTCTGGCAATAGCTAAGTTTAGAACAGTTAAAGGATATGGAAAAAAATCTTTAGGAAGAAATATTGAAATGACATGTTCAAATGTAATTATTTTGTCTTTGTTAACTCGGGATTTCCACAAATCCATAAACATTACCAGATTAATTATAAAATAAGCCAATTTATCCTCACATTTACTCATTTGATAAATCTCAGAGCAGTGATCTTTCCCAATAAAAAAAAGCATTTCAAATATGTTTCCATAACATAAAAGTCCTAACATATTGCCTCGTAACTGATCATTTTGATGTACTTTGTGACCATTAACTTGTTAATTCTCAGTATACCCCTTTGAGAAAGATAGAAGAGGGAATTATTATAACCCCAGTTTATTAGTCATAGAGTGAATCAGAGAAAGGTGAAGCACCTCATATCGGGTCATACAATTGGTTAGTAGCAGAGGCAAAAATGAACCATGTCAGAAGTCCCCAGCCATAGGCAACTGTGGCTGCCTTCAAAACATCAATCAGTGAACATATTATGTTTTTTTAATGACATGTTAATGGTTTTAAAAAACCTCTCCTGGTTTAGAATATAAACTGGTATGTGAATACTACAAATTAAGTCAGTTAAATTAGTTCCAGTGAAACCCTTTGTCCTTTAAATGAAAAATTAACCAACTTGGTACATAGATCAGAGCCAGACTAGCTTTAATACACTCAAATTCATATAAACCTCATGCTTCCCTGGAGAAAGTTGAGTGTCTAAAGATTTAATTCAAGTTCCAAGGTCAAGCTAAATAGATCTGAATTTCTTCTTAAAATGAGAGTTTCATTCCAATAAGTATCTGACTTCAATTTATTGCTTATTCTCATATTGGGATGGCATGGCCCAGGTCACCAAAGAGAGATCAAATCACACATTGCTGCAAAAGAATCTCCTAGAAAGGTTATTTTTCCACTGGTCAGGCAGGGGGCAAATAAGCAATTAAGTGAGCAAGTCTCTTCAAGAAGATGAGGAGGGGGGTTGGTGACAACTTGTGGTCTGCTTTGCATGGAGAAACTTGGGTGAATGATGCCCTACCTTGTTCTCCACAGGCTTGCAGTAAACGTGAACAGCTTTAATTGTATTTTGTGGGCTTGAAGGTGTTGAAAAACATGTGACAAAACAAAGCTATTATAAATAAAATAAATTTTAAAAATCGACACATTTTTATTCCACTTTTTTAAAGTGCCGTATTAAAAAGATTAGAATCCCAAAGTATGGAAAACCTCACCTTAATTCCTAATGATTATCATGCTTAATTTTGCCAGCATATCCTCTAACACTAGGTTTTGTTTTTGTTATTGTTTGCTTTAAATAATTCCACATTGTTTAGAGGCATTCTAACAATGCCAATGGCTGAAGTCTCTAGTTTTGTAACCATTTTACTTTTATAGATTTGGGAAAGTGGGTGGGTGGTTTCCCTGATTTTTAATTCACATTTCATTCTGAATATCAGAATTATTAGAGATAATAGGAAAATTCAATGGATATGAATCATGGTTTGTTGAAATTTCTAACAAAGTGTGGTCCTTTAGTATACTTAAAAACCTTTCAATAATAGTGGTGACAATGTATGTTTTAGTGAAAGACAAAAACAATATTCAAGAACTTCATCAGTGATGTAATGACATATATTTAATGTAATCTCAGATGAGATCTTATTAAATTGAAGGAAATAATGAATCTCAATTAACAGCATAATTTTAAATCAAGCTTTTAAAAGGAACATTTAAAAGCATAACTTAAAAATAGCAAAGTCTTGATTTTGTTACTAAGAAAATCAGAACTTTAAAATACATTTTAGAGAGAGATACAATATCAAAAATGCAAGATGACTTTTTCATAGACCTTTGGAAAGTGATTTCAAAGACAAATATATGTAGATAATTAGAGCATATGTATAAGAATATGAGACCCAGAGTGCATGGTGCTCTTTGGAGACCATGTCAAACTAAAGAAATTGCAGATGGGATATTGCTGCACTTGAAAATGTGGCAAGGTTGAAGAAATGAAGTCTGAGGACAGACTGGAACACCTGAAAGTGTGAAGTCTGGAAAAAAAAATTACTTAAGTAGATTTAGTTCAAGTGTTTAGAATTTTAAATGGCACGGATAATATCAACATGAACTGCTATTTTCAGCATGGCACAGGAAGACAGAACAAGGAGAACATAAATGACAATTAAAAGAGGACAAATCCAGAATAGATGTAAGTATTAATGCTGAGAATAATGTGCAAAAAAGGAGAATATTTCATAAGAAAGAATATTATAGCAAAACTCCTGAGGTGGGCTGGAACAAAAGAGGAATTCTAAGAAAAAAAGTTAATAAACACTCTGAGTGTGCAAACCATGCATGCTCTTTCCCTCATAGTTTTCTATCCCTCATAGTTCAGTACTTGGCATTCATAAGCGACTCAAATATCCTTGCCAAGTCCCTCCCAGCATCCAGCACAGTGGTGATCTCATAGCATAGAGACAATGTTTATTGTAAATACTTTTTAAAAGTCAACATGTTGGTATAATGAAAAAAAACAGTAATATAGTTATCTTAACTAACTTGCATTACTTTACTAATACAAATTAAAATTTAAAGCTCAAGTTAAAGTCGTCAGTGTTTTAGTCAGTTCGGTTTGTCATAACAATATACCATAGGCTAGCTAGCTTATAAACAACAGAAATTAATTTCTTACAATTCTGAAGGCTGAGGAGTCCAAGAGCAAGGAGCCAGCAAATTCAGTGTCTGGTGAAGGCCCATTTCTTGATTCATAGATGGCACCTGCTTGGTGTGTCTTCACATGGTGGAAGGGGCAAGGCAGCTCTCTGAACCTCTTTTATAAGGGCACTAATTCCATTCATAAGGGCTCTGCCCTATAACCTAATTACCTTCCTAAAGGCCCTACCTTGTAACACCATCACCTTGGGGGTTAGAATTTCGGGGGACACAAATATTCAGATCATAGTATTCAGCATTTAAAATCAAAACATGTTATTCTCCAATGAAAACCCAGTGCAATGTTTCTAACTAGCTCTGCAGCAAGTTAAAGGAGACCTGTAGACCAAAATGTGTTATCAACAAACGAGTATTGGAGCATACAGACCATCCATTCCCTACTCTTGGAGATCCGTAATGCTCACAAGGTTATACTCTGGGAAGCCTTTCAGTACAAAATATAGGAATGCTTACTGGATTTAAGCCAGTGTCATTTTCTTTAGAAGGTAGGATGGCAACTATCTATTGACCTCTCATGAAGCTAGAAAACAGCTTAGAAAATGGTGATCTAGAATAACTGGTCCTTTCATTGTCTCTGGTGGCCAAAATGCAGGAGGCCCATTCAGTCTACAGTCTCCTAGAGATTTAGATCACAGAGGTTCTAAATAAAACTGAATAAAGTCAAGAACTTTGGACTTGCCTAGTTAACCTAAATTCCTTTGAAGTCTTCAAACCAACTTTGCATTACCAGGAACTTGAAAGACCATCTTAAAAGGTCCAGAATGGCTCTGGCCTCCTAAAGATAATTTCTATCCTTCCAGACCTTTCCCTTTGCTACTTTCACCAGCATCTTTTGACCTCACTGACCATCTTAACTGCTCCTTCTTCAACACCTCAGTTTCTCTTGTACCTCCACTTTTTCTGCCACACTCACCTAGATCAGTGTGAATCTACCTTTTCTACTCCTATGCTGGGGCAACTGGGTATTGCTGGAGAAAACAACCATGCAGACTAAATTTATGATCTCAAAC
The DNA here is from genome assembly GCA_008086735.1 of Cheirogaleus medius. Taxonomy (NCBI): domain Eukaryota; kingdom Metazoa; phylum Chordata; class Mammalia; order Primates; family Cheirogaleidae; genus Cheirogaleus; species Cheirogaleus medius. Next base: position 52,058,864 of record VBSM01000361.1, on the reverse strand, counting down.
ACCAGCTACCCATCATTACCTCATCTCCTCAGCTCCTCTACCTGTGGTCACATCAGTCCATTTTTTCCCTCCACATTTCCCACAGATAGTTATCTCTACTGCTAGCTTTATCTTCAACCTCTTCTATGTTATATTTCCAGCGCCTTTTCCTCAGCCTGAAAACATACTCTAGTTTCTCATCCTAGAACATGTTTCCTTGATGCACTATTCCCAGCTAGCGACTGGCTGAGCTTGATATTCTCTTTTTCATCCAAATTCCTTGAAAGACTAGCCCACACCCACCATTTCCATTTCTTTACTGCCTGAGCTTTAGTCCTCTGCCCTCTCAACGCCAATGAAACTATACACATTAAGATACTACTAATCCTTGAAATCCAAAGGCAATATTCTCAAGGCTTAAGTGCAGCTTTCCCCTTCATTTTTGACATGGTTGATTACTTGTTTTATCTTAAAAGTCTTTATTTCATCAGAATTTATTTTACCTCATACACTTGAATTTTCTTCCATCTCCAATTGTCCTTCTCTGCTCCTTTGTGAATTTCCTTTCTTCACTTTTCAATAACATTTTGATAACCCAGTTCTAGCCTTAGTTTACTACTATTTTTATTTTGGACACCCTGCCCAAGGGATCTTACTCATGCTCATCTGTAATGTTTTACCATTGCAAACTGCTATCTCCACATTTACTCCTCTATTCAAGCCCCTTTCATCTCTCATCTAGATTACTGAAACAGGGTACTAGTGGCCAGAGTGATCTACCTAAATGTAAAATGTAAATATGACTCTGTGACTGCCCTGTTTCTCATATCTCATAAGGTACATTCACAGGAGGCAGAAATCTGGCCTTTGTCTACCATTCCAGCTTCTTTTTTCTCTACTTTTGTTGTAGAACCTCAAATTCAGGCTGATGTACCTGATGCACAAACACCGTGACAACAGTGCTTGGAGATGGAGAAAGGTTTATTCAATTTTGCCAAAGTGAGAAGATGTGAGAGCAAAATCTCCTTGGATATGCCTCTCCCTCCAAAGAAACGAAGCAAGGAATGTGGCTGGGGAAAAAGAAGAGGAGAGAGAGAGGCAAGTCTGTGTTGCTTTTAGTCTCAGAAAACACCTTGAGCAATCAGACTTCTGAGTGTCAGCAGCTAGTCGCAACATTTTCAGGAACATCCATTCCTTCTGCAAAACAAACTCAGGCTCTCCTTGTGACCCTGGAGTTACCACCGCCTCCTGCTTGACAAAGAAACAGTGCATGAGCAGTTAATAACTGCTGTAACAACAGGGGACTAGAGTGGGCAGAAAGCAAGTGGTTGACACGTGTAAACAACCAAGGGCGTAGTCCAATTTTACAATATTTCAGTCATTAAAGAATGCTGAGATACTAAAATCTCAAGGAGCCTGGCTACACTCTCAGCCTCACTGAAATGCTTCCTTCCATACAAGCTTGTTGTAATACTCTGAAGACAATATGTGATTTATTGCTTTTCTTCTTTGCTCATGATATACCTGAAATGTGCTCAAAGATCACCACTCCCTGCTCCGACTGCTTGCTCAGATAACTTCTGCTCATTCTTTAAAACTCAGCTAATGTGTTACTTCTTCACAGAAACTCTTCCTAAGTCTTCCAAGTTGCCTTAGTTATCTTTTCTCTGTAAACCTTTTTGCTATATATAGTTTGCTATAGATAGTTTACCATAGATAGTTTGCTTCACTTACTGCACTGTAATATAATTGTTATAAGTTTGTGTTATTATTTCCTCCACTAGATCGTGGATTCCTTATGGCAAAGCATCATATCTAGTTCATTTTGTATTTCCAGAGCCTGGCACTCTGCCTAAAACAAAGCGGTTGCCAATAAATGCTGATTGAAGAAAATAATGAATGAACAATACCAGCTCAGTTCACCTAGCCCACTGCAAAATGGAGCATTGCTGCCTCTTCCCATAGATGACAAAATAGAAAACTTCCACAGACACCCAAATGAAACATTCCTCCTTTAAGATATGTAATCATCACATTTTGTCCATCATTTTGAATTTTTATTTGAATCATATTTTAAATGCACTTTTAAATCTTACAGTTTAAAGGAAAGAACAATGCATCAAATCCTTTTGCAAAGCAAAGAATCTTCTAAGCATAGGAATTATTCCAGTCCTTCTTCTTTCTCCTTTCCTTTCTGTATAAACAACCTCATTTGTTTTTTTCTAAGAATTTGAATTTCCAGATATCAGGTTGCTTAAAGTAAAATATATCTTACACTAAACTGTACTTAAGAGTTCAGGAAAACAGCCAGCATAGAATATGTGATTAAGCTTCCTGTTCCTTGTGGCTTTTCCAGTTTTGTGCCATTTGCTCATTAGGATAATGAGGATTTCAGCAGTTCCATGGAAAAAGCTTTGAGTTCCTCTGGTGAAGGGAATCACATAAACATAAAGTACCCTTCAGAACAGCAAGTGCAATATTCAACACTAACTTATGTCTTACTGTCATTATCTTTTAAAAAAAAGTGAGTGGATTTTTTTTTCCCTGGAATTATCTTCAAAGACTTCTTTGTAGTTGTATTAGTCAGGAAAAATTCAATGTCATAGCCTGAACTTTCCTTTTTCCCCAGAAGTCCATATATGTCCCATTGTTCCACAAATAAAGAGAGGTGACTGGATGATAAGGGGATTTTTCAGTCATTTTCAATTAGCTGCAGAATGTTTCTTTACAGTAGCGTGGTTTCTGGTTAGCTGACCCACAGAACAATGACGACCACTTTACACTGCAGAGACAGTGCTGACAGCGGGATAATGAGAGAAACTGTCTCGGGGTTTCCCATTAACAAGTGTAACCAAAGCTCCCATTGGCCTTGCTAATGGGTAATAGCATATTACGCTATTGGTGAAGGCCTTTAGGAGATGGTGAACAAAGTTGCTTAATTAGTGGCATCTGAAGTGTTACCTCTACTGCTCTCCTGAATCTTCAGTTTCCCTACAGTTTCTAATTATTTTCCTTTGAGTAAGAATACAGTACCAGATTTCCCAACTTGATTATGCTTTTCCCCCTCATCTGAATGGGTAATCAAGCACTACTTATTTCAATCAAAATACACTCAAATAGAACCTAACCACAGACGTATGAATACAAGCAGTTCTGGTATTGATATTGATTTTCCAGTAAATCATCTTAAGCCCAAATGATCAAAAATCAAGACAGGTCAACATCAAAGAAACAGGAATATTGGCATGAAAGCAAGCTCCGTTGATTGGTACAAATTAAAAGATCATTTATTAGTGATTATGCTGTATAATACTGCCAGTGCCAAATGAATGCAATTAAGATGAAATGGGCCCCTGCAGCTATAGGGGTTAATAAAGACTGAATTCCTAATGATTTTTCCATTAATTATGAAGATGTCCACAAAACAGCCTTAACAAAGTGGTGGCCACCTCAGACAAATCTTTGTAATCTGGGTAAAACACCTTCTTTAATTGGCATATTACTAAGATAATGTAAAGATTTCAACAGTTCCTAATCATCACTTGCTGGAGACAAGGTAGGTAGAAAAAGGGTTTAGATCTTGTGTGAGGAACAAAAACAGGAGCTCTGATGTTTTGAAAAATCTGAAATAACTCTTGTGAGAGTCTGGTTAATGACATTGTTTCAAGTCCAGAAGACCAAACATAAAGAGAATCTTTCTCTTTTACATAATCAAATTACTCCCCCATAAGCCTACAGTTTTTCTCTTATCTACAGATATGATTTCTGTAAGCCCAGAAGCAGAGAGGAGGGAAGGAAGGAGGAAAAAAAGGGAGAGAGAAAGAAACAACAACAAAAAATAGAATGGATGAATTAATAAACGATTCTGAATTGGATGGAGAAAACCACATTTCTTCTAGTAATGATTATGGACAAGAGGAAATCATTCCAAAGATGTGCACTCAATTTGCATTTCAGCTTAGACATGGAATTGAATCTGTGGCATCCACTTCATCCTAACAACCTGCTGGTCCTATCCATTGTCGGTCTAATTTAATTCCTATGAAACCAGAAAATATGAGATCTAAATTAAATAAATAAATTAATTAAAATAATAAAATAAAATATAAAACCCAAATCTTTTCTATTAATGACAAGCTGGCTAACTGACTTCAGAAAACAAACATTCGTGATCATGGTATATCGATATAGCACCTCTTGTATACTCCTGGATATAGCTGGAATCCATTCTACTAAGTGAAGTATCTCAAGAATGGAAAAACAAGCACCACATGTACTCACCAGCAAATTGGTATTAACGGATCAACACCTAAGTGGACATATAGGAATAACAATTGTCGGGTGTCGGGCAGGTGGGAGGGGGGAGGAGGGGATGGATATATACAAACATAATGAGTGAGATGTGCAACGTATGGGGGATGGTCATGCTTGAGGCTCTGCCTCGAGAGGCGAGGGAGGGCATGGGCAATATATGTAACCATAATATTTATATTTGTACCCCCATAATATGCTGAAATAATAAAAAAAGAAAACAAACATTTGTATTTTTTTCAGAAAAATATTTTACAATGTGCTTTTTAAATTTTTTTGCAAGTTTGCACCCTTCCTTTAAAGCAATCACATGAGGCAGTCAATGTATCATGAAAAAAAAAATCCCACTATAAAGAAAGATCACTAGGGACATGCTCAAAATGAGCAAGGTAAAGAGCCTAAAATGTGTGTGTGTGTGTGTGTGTGAGAGAGAGAGAGAGAGAGAAGGGGAGGGAGGAGAGAGAAAGAAAGAGGGATTGAGGAAAATTGAAATCTTACTCTTTCATGTATGATATAACTATAAAAATCTCAGCAACAGAAAGGAACATGTTTCAAGAGGCATGAGTTTCTGATGATTTTGCGTCATGGTTGACACACTCTAAGAAATTACATGCCAGTGGTAACACCTATTGGTCACATCATCTCTTTTCCCTCAGGCTGCCCCCTCTATGGCTTTTACCTAGGGTCATATAGCAGATATTTCTGTGTTTAAACTTGTTTGTACCCACTTTAGAGATGTGACTTGATGCATGGGTGTGCATGACCTACACGTGACCATCTGCTATTCTAATGTTCTCAGGCTGTGAGGGCCAAACACTGTGCAGATGTGCCTCAGAGCCAGTCAGTGTGGATTCTGCCTTTATTAAGTACAATATTTTTTACCTTGAGCAAGTAACTTCACTTTTCTGAGCCTTTGTTTTCCTATTAATACCTGTGAAATGTACAATTAATATACTCAGCTCACAGTTATGATACTGATTCTAAACAAAATAACTAAAGATCTCAACACATTGCCTACCACAGAGTAAATATTCAATAAATGGTAAGAATATTTTGTTCTCCTCCTTTAATTTTTAAAGATTATTATTTTAAAATCATTTTAATATTTTTTTAACTTGTGTTGCTCAGTAAATTTGAAACAAAAAGCTCTAGAGATCCTTATGAAATCTTGGGTAGGTCTGGAATTAGTTAATCATGAAACTTAATTTTCAACCTAAGTAGTTATCAAAGTATGCTCTGAAAATTGTCTACTATGTTTGCATGTACACCTATTTGTGATACACAGATATATTCTGTTCCCTGTTTTATATATTTTTACTTATATAATACATATATAATAACTAGGAGAAAGAATATTAGTGGAGGAATTTTCTTTCGATTCTAATATTTTCAGTGAAATTTCATTGTTACTTCTTGTTCTTCAACCCTGAAAAATAAGTATAAATATTCTTTTGGGTTTTTTGCTGTGTATTGTGTGTCTGCTCAATTATGATAGAAAATATATTTCTTTATAAATGTGGAAAGAGTTTGAAAGCCACCAGACTAAAGTGTAAGCTTCCTAAGGACAGGGCAGAGTCGTTTTCACTCTTTGTAAAGCATCAAATATACTGTCAGGAGTAGGAAAATTGATAGAAATCACCAGAAAAGAGTCTTGCCTTGAGTGAGAATATATGAAAAATTACATATTTGTGGAAAAATACTTTTCCTAGGAGAGAGGAGCTTTAGCCACAGCCAGCACTTTTACTTTCCAGCTTTGATAAGCAGCAAAATTTCCAGCAATATTAAAATATAAATATCTCTATGAAGATTACTGCTCTGGAGGTCATTTTCTGATTTCCTTTAAAGTCATCCAGTTCACTCAAATGTACTCTTCTGAGTGCCTTGACGGCCTTCCTATTATGCTTCAAGGATAACCACAAGGGCTATGCAGCAAGTGTGGATTTTTTTTTTGAGGAACAACCATTTCAAGTAATGCAAAAAAGGGTTATATCCTCTCAACCTCAGGCTTGAGAAGCAAGCGAGCCTGCCTAGCTATCTTAACTGAAGGAATTTTCAGAATTATTATGGGGCTGGTTGCGTTGACTTCTTTTATCTTTCATTTCTTCCCCCACCCCCCGCACACCCATAGCTTGAATTTGTGCTTTTCCTGAGATGTGGTTTTCCAAATTTTATTTTTATTTTGCACATGTTGTTTCAGACTGGTGAAATGTTCATGAATAATGCTAGTTTATTTTCATAACTTTGTTTTATGAGAAGAAAGTTGCCGAGAGACATTTTCTCAGAATGAAGCAGATATGTTTGGTAGGTGAGGACAGACAGATGGTGTCAGGAGAATTTCTGTGTTATAGGGAAGGATAATCAGGGCTGTGCTTTCCCAGATATCCACAGCCAGTCAGGCTCCTCTGGGAAAAGGTGCAATTTGCATGTTTCTTTCATCAAATTTTTCCGATGTCATATTAATGGTTCAAAGGAAGATAAGTGTTCCTTTTTTCTTTACTGTTGTTTGAATACTGAATGGTCTTTTTTTTTTTTTACAGCATTTGATTTTATTTATAATAAATAAAACACCTGAAAGTGGTTACTCATGATATATCTCTGAACTTCTGGCCCAGCTATGACAAAATAGTAACTATGATAATTTAGTAACTTACATAGCATGTTGGCTAATTTGTACTCATCATACACTGACAGTGAGCAATACCACTTTTCTATATTGGTAGCGAGGACTCTACCTTCTTTATTTATTTCCCATAATCAGTTTTATCGCATAATATGTACCATATACCTACAAGAGGCTTATAAAATTGGGTTACTTTTGATATATTAATGATTTTGAATTTATAGGCAGACTTCTTATGTAATCTTCAAGCAATTAAAAAAAATCACAATAAAATTTTGTAGAGTCTCCTCCCAAGTTTTCTTGGTAGCATCTTATTTGCGAGCAATCAAGTATATCAGACCTATTACTTAACTGTACCAAAGGAGGAGACCTAGGGCATTTGGCTCCTATAAATGGAACAATGTGTTCTTGGCTTTCTCAAGTCCTTCTCGGGTTCAAGTTCCTCAACTGATGAAATCATTTATGTTCTATTTTTGAACAAATCTTGACCAAACACATATAAAATTTGGAATTAATCTTACTCTGCCTAGTGAGCACAATGTCCACCCTGCTTATGCTTCCCACCCTGCAAAAAGATCATTTCACATTTTAAAAATGCCTTTACACACCACACACACACACACACACACACGCACACACGCACACACACACGCACACACACACAGAGTTCCCGCCACTGTGGGCACCTGCCGCTAAAGTTTAACTCTATATTTCCCCTTTCCCTCAATCAGCATAAGCCCCCACCAAACCCATCCCTGTGTACCTGTGCTTTTCTACTCTCCTTTCTCATGTTCCATTACCCCCAAACCCCACAGCCCTCATTTAATTGTACTGCAGATTTACAGCTTTCACTCAGTCAACTTATATGTATTATATTAAGCTATATTCATTAAGCTCCAGTTAGTGGCTCACGGTAGGTAAAGCTCTGGGGTACGGCAATGAATAAGATGGACATGCTACTGTCCTTATTTTGAATTTCTGACAAGTAAGTAAGCAACTGCAATATAGTGAGACACATGTTGTGAGGGGCACAAAGGAACACACGATGGCAAGCCCCACTGGATCAAGTAACGTAAGAGAAGATTCACTGGACTTGAGGCTGGCTCTGTCTGTGGCTACCTACTCTGATTGATGCTAGCCCATCGTGAAACAGGGCAGCCCCAGTGGGGCCCAGACTCCTTGGTCCTTCTCCACATCCTCAGCGGGAACTACTCCATTCCAAACCAGAGGGACTACAGCCAGGACCCTCCTCTGCACACTGCTCCTATGGCCACCCCTGTTCATTTTCCTCAGGTCACCCATGGCCCAGTCAGCCTGCCTCTGAATGCTGCACTGCGATCTGCTGGACATCACTCTTTCCTTCCCTTCCTCCCTCCAACCTCACTATCACTTCCCCAAGCCCACTCCTCCATTTGCCTGTGAACCATAGTTCTGTCCTTATTTCTGACCTTATTTCTTCACCTTTCTCTGTCTCAATTTCTTCATATGAAAAATGAAGACAATAATAGTATCTACTATGTAAGACAATTTTGGGGGATTTAATAAGCTAATATATGCAGAATACTCAGAAGAGTACCCGGCACATGTAGTAAGCATTCAATGAATGTTAGTCATTATTATTATTGTTAGTTGTTATTGTTAGAGAGGTAAGTGATTCTCCAAGGCTACAGAGCTAGTAAATTATAGAACCAGGATTTAGACCCAGTTTTTTCCCATTCATTGAGAGAATTAATGAACAAATGATACCACTTGGCCTCCCTCAAAGAGAAGCAAGATTTTCTCTGCACTTGAGTCTTCAGTTGTGCATTGAAATCATTATACTGCTTAGGTCTAATGTACTCTCACCATTTTATCATAGGTCCATATATGTCCTTATTTTTCTTAATTAATTTAATTTTTTCATAATTTAATAACCTCCTGCGAACTCCTCCACCCAAATCAAAAGCTAGGGTCTTGGCAATACATTGTATTAATAGCAGATTGTATTTTCCAAAAGAGACCACAATTATACTTCCATCAAAGAGTGAGTCTTTCCGCAACTTGGGCAGGGCTTTGTGACCACCTGGAAGCCTAGAATAAAGTAGAAGTGGTACTGCTTGGCTTCTGGAAGTAGATCATGAAAGGTAACATATTAGTAGCTTTTGCCTGTTTCTCAGTCTCTCTCTCTCTTTCTTTCATGGTGTTCATCCTCAGAGCACAACCACTAGGTTCTGAGAAAGGCCAAAGTAGCCCATCAGAGGCACCACATGAAAAAGCACACTTGGAGAGGAACTGAGGTCCTCAGTTGACAGCTAGCATCAATTTTCAGACATATGAGTGAATGAGACTTTACGTGATTCTGTTCCTCTAGCCTTTCGGTCTTGTAGCTGAGGCCCTAGGCATCCTAAGGGAAGAGAGAAACCATCACCACTCTGCCTGGCAGTAAATGCCTATGATCATAATAAATGACTTTTATACTACTAAGTTTTAGGGAAAATTGTCAAGCAGCCATATCAATGAAACAGAAATCAGTATCTGGAAGTGGTTTGCTACCATAACAAAAACCTACAAAAATGGCAGCGACCTTTGAATTGGCAGTGGATGGAACTGGAAGGGTCTGGCAGAATATCCCTATAGATTGCCATTCAGAAGCTGGAGAGCTTTTGTGACTCATGTTGCTTCCACATTCTAGATATCAAGGCTGTCACAAAGACCCAGCCAGATATGGGTGTGGGGTGGCAAATAGTCTCCATATCTTTATGTGGATGGCAAGGTTTTGAAAAGCCTTTGGCCACTTTTGGAAAATATAATCTGCCACAGTTTACCCTCTGACCACAAAATTTACATCCCTCTCACATAAAAAATATATTACAACCTCCTTAAGATCATCTGTGATGTCTCCCACTTCAGATGGAGCACATCAAAGGAATGGGATCATCTGAAGGCTCATTCACTCACAGACTTGGTGGTTGATTCTGGCTCTTTGCTGGGGCAGACATCATGGAACAGAGGCAAGCCTTCCCATGAAGCCATGCCCAATTTTCTGCCCCACAGAAATCATGAGCATAATAAAAGGCTGTTTCATTACATAGATTTGGGTGTAATATTTTTGCACAGCCATAATAACTGAAACATACATCTAATCATACTTCCCATCTCATTTCGTTTTCCCTACCTGAGGTAAACATGTTTTATCTTGAATCTCAAATTCATCACTTCCCAACTCTTCATGTTATATAGTTTTTATTGCATCTTTATTAGTACCATAACAGTCTACACTTCTTACTTTAGTTTTTTAAAGGGTAGTCTTCCACCTTTAGAACTTTTTTCCCACTCAGTAATGTATTAATATTACTAAGATTCATCCATATTGATGCTTGTTATTGCAATCTGTTGTGACTATGAGGTAATATTTTATTGTGTGAATATACCACAATTTATTTATTTTCTGCTTTGCAGTTGTATGTATTCATATTCCTCCTTCCCACTATCCTCATTGATGATACAGTTAACTTTCTCCAACTCTCTTAGCTCCTGAAAAAGGAGGAAGAAATGGGAATCATTAGGATAACAAGTCTAGACCTCCAGAGAAAAAGTTCAGACCTGACAAAGAAGCCATTGACTAGTTATTGAAGATTTAAAAGTACAAACTCCTTCATAATTCAATGGACTTGTGTTGATTGATTTATTTTTGCTGTTTTGGCATTAACACTAAATGTTTTCATTTATTTGTAAGGTGATCTTGCAACTAGCATTGTGTACTGTGCTAAGTAGAAGTAAGAAGAATGCTTAAGAGGCAAGCAGCTGCGGCTACTGAACAGGGATAAAGCCAGACATGCACTGAATGCTTGTAAGTGAGCTCTATAATAGCAAATCAGGGAAAAAGACAGTAAAGCCATCAGTGGAGAATAGAAAATACTAAGGTGTCTATATATTATTTTAAATGACCTCAATAATGTAGCATTATAGATTATAGATGTAACCATTATAAATTATAGATGTAACCTTGAGGATTGAAAGGGGAGAATTAGAAAAGTATTGAAGATTTTTAAAAGTAGAAACTGACCAATTAAAAGTCCTGTGTATTATCTATTTCTTTAGTAAGCTATTGATCAGATGAAGAGAATTTAGAAAAGGACACCAAATAAAGAGATCAGTATATCTATTTATCTACTCATCTGTCTAGGATAAAAGAAATCATCGTTTTCCATGCATTATCTTATATCCTTTTAAAAATACTTTCCTCAAGTGCTAATTTTAACAAAAATTCACAACAGATCAATGAACCCCTAACATTTGTAAAGAAGGCAGATTTATAAACAACTGAGGTTCCCACAGGAAAGCCATTCAGTGTACGCCACAGACAACAACACTGAGAAGGAATGTATTCATCAGTCTATTTATTTTAACACACAAATCTAGCATTTAATTCAACAATAAGGCAAAATTGACCATTCTATTTTGAAAGAGTGACACAATTTGATGTTTCAGATGTGCATCTGTTGTGTCACTTTTATCTGATGCTCTCTCAGTGCATCTGTATGGAATGTGACTCATTTTAGCACCCTAGAAATACCCTATATGTGCCCTGTCTACACAATGTAATTATAAACTGAAATGTTGGGAGGTCACAATTGTAAATAAGCCAGATAATAATGAAAACAAGAGGAGATCCACACAGTTCTACACCCTGAAAGAGTCAGAGTTCTGAAGAAGATGCATATAAAACTGAGACCTCCAGACCTCCAGGAGAGCTTTCCCCAGCCTTCTCAACAGAGGACCTCTGAATGACATGCCCACCAAATGCACATATGGGAATAATTGCACTTGATATTGGGCAATGCACACATGGGGGGGGGGATTTGTTTAGGAATCTTTGATTAATAAAATACTAAATGTTATGTTTGAAAGGAAATGGATTAGATCAATTATATCCTCCTGGAATCCCGCAGACATTTCTGCTAAGGCTGCCTCCCTCAGTGTAGTATTGGGTCTATAAGCACTTGTCAACATTTTCCAACAACTAACAGAATCATTTGTGTTCTTGTGTTTAGATTGCAGAAGTTCAAACCTCTAAGCTTTATTTACTTTTAACTATAATTATTTTAGGTTAGTATATTAATGACAAATGATTTATACTAAAAGAAGCCACTGAGAGCAAGAAGGTTGGCAGAAAGGACTTGGTCCTATTTCTAAGTTTCTTACAGATTCATATTTGTCTATGATCTCACCCTCCTACTCAAAGCTTTTGACTACAGCTTGCCACTAAAAATATGACTGTTAAGAAATTCCACTAATCCTTATATTAGTAACTGCTATGGTTTTTATTTTCAGCATAAACAGTCATGTTTTGTGAGGTACTAGTTTGGAGGTAATATAGCAGTGATTCAGAGTTCAGACTTAGCAATAGATAGCACAGTGATAGAATTTTGCATCTTTTAATTTTTAACTTTGTAACCTTGGGCCAGTTACCTCATTCTCTTTATCTGTAAGATGAGTACAGTATTAGCATTACGTTAAGAATGGCCATGAAGTTTAAATCAGATAATGCACGTAAAACATTTCACATAGTACCCAGTAAGAGCTTAATAAATTGGGAATTAATATAATTAACTGTTAGGGCTACATACCAAATTGAGGCAATAAATTGTAACATTAAAAACCACTTAAGGTGAGTTTGAAATTGTGTAGCAACAAAACCTCCAGCTGATGAAACTAGGATTGACCCTAGGGGCAGATATTTCTGTATTGGAAGCATTAGTGGGAGTATGTCTTTGAGTGATCAAAGAAACTCTTCTAGGTAGCACTCAATCTGGAATACATTTTGGTTTCTGAGTAAAGCTCCTGAGAGTTGAGCATGTTTACACCAAAGTAAGCATCACCTATAGAATCTACAATTTTGTAGTAATAGACCTCAATAGTAATATAGAGAATTAAGTCAGACCATAGAATTGCTGTGTCTGAATGTCTGAAGTCTGTGTGGCTGAGATATGTGGGTCTTTTTTTTTTTTTTTTTTTTTTTTTGTAGTATAGTCAGGAAAACTGAGAACCCTCTGTAATACTTTGTGGTTAAGAGCCAAGACTTTGGAGCCAGGCCAATTTAGGTTTGCTTTCCCACTCTACTACTTTGAGCAAATGACTTAACCTTTCCAAATCTCAGTGTCTCACCCATAATATAAGTATAATAATGTTGATTGTAGAGTTGTGTTAAGGATTAAATGGAATAAGGAATAGAAATTGCCTTGTGAAGTTTCAACTTATTATGAGATCTTAACTAGTAGCCATTATTACATGGCATTTATCACATCAGCATTGTGATGAGGAGACAATCATCTATCAATTCATCAGTGGATATTGATCGAGGACCTACTGTGTAACAGGCACCAGGCTGATGTCATAAAGATATATATATATAAAATTTTATATATATATATATAATTGCTTTTCTGTCCCTAAGGATCCTAGAGCACTATAACATAAGAGCTAGAGACACAAAGAGAAAGGAATATCTAAGTGGACTTGAGGATTTGAGGCTAGGCTTATTAAAGGCATGAAGCTTAAATTGAGAGTTGACAGATGAGTAACAGGGGCCAGGGGACTTGGTTCCAGAGGCCATTTCTGGGAGTGGGGACAACATTCTCAAATGAAGTATGAGCATGTGGCATGTTCAGAGACTAGATAATGAGCCAAACCAACATAAATTGAAACATTAGGAAAACACAAAAAATAAGATTTTAAAAGTAAATAGGGTCTTACCCTAGAACATAAGTTCTAGTTGCGATCATCTAAGCCTTCATTAATTGGTGGGAATAAAAAATTTGCATGTCAATGCCTAGGCTGACATCTTGGCCCTCTGACTGAAAAATAAATGTGACAAGTATTGAAAAACAGTAGTCTTTTCCTTTCTTGTTTTCCATGTTGTATTAATCTGATCTTTGTCATACCTTCAATGTTATTCTCATGTTCTTAAACTTATAAGAGAAAAAGAGAGGAAATCAAGGAGAAAAAATTGTAAGCAAACATTTTATAATTTAGCAAGATATACATAAAGGCACCCCATTAAAATACTGATTATAAAGTTATTGTGTTGTATGTATTTATGTTGGTAATGTGTACATAGTTTATTTCATGTATGCTTGATTATCCAGAAATAATCTTATTTCTGTTTTTTAAAAATACAATTACTGGTTAAACTAAATCAGGCATGCTAAATGTACATGTGAGATACCACATGAAATCTCACACAGCATTGATGACCTAACATGCATTTTTCATTTTACATATGGAGAAAGTGAAGCTCAGAGAAATAATGTGACTTGTCCAGTTTCAAGGAACAAGGAGTAGAATCTCTGGGACTGGAACCCAATCTGTGTGAGTCTGAAGCCTATCTCTTTGCATTACATTGAACAGCACTGTGCTATCCAACAGGAGGGGCCATGCCATTCCAAGGGAGAACCCAGCTGCACTTCCAGGCTCGGTGTTGCCTCGAATCCAGTTGCCCTGATAAGCAAAGCCCTACATTAAAAAGGGGCCTTTTTAAAAACACTGTATTTGTTTCAAGTTCTATTTGTCTCAGTTAAATTGGTCCTGTGCTTCCCCAATATGTGAAGAGTCAAATGTTTTGCCTAATGATGGAATTCTGTCATAAAGACAGAATTAAAGCAGTGGGTTTGAGAAAGGAAAGCACTTGAAATTTCAACAAAAAGAAAGTGAACAAAATGTCTTATCCTTGTTTATTCTTCCAGATATCTCAAAGTACAGCCAGAAATGTGCAGGGAAGCTCGAGCATTAATCTAAATCAGCCATTTGCCTTGTAAATGGGGTCATTAATACTCAACTCAAGGTGGACGGTCACCTGTTGTTTCCATTTTATTGTGTAAGAAAGTTACATACAGTGTGAATCTGACTGCAGGCTTCTGCAGTTAGCTGTGATTTTCAAATGGCACAATGTAAAGTAGAAATCTTATGAACTATTAGGTTATTAATAGTCATAATACATATTTCAAAACTGTCCACTAGAAATAGAGCCAGCTACATTATTACTTAGATAAATATCATTACAATGCTTCTAGGATAATAATAGGGCCAAATTTATCCCTCAAACTCTATTGCTTGTGTTCTATTTCAATCAAGGCATATATATTATTTGAATAAGTTAATAAATAACAGTGAATCGAACTTTGGAAAATATTAAACAGGTGAGCATGTGACATGAAGGAAAGTAGAGTAACTTTTAAAATTCCATAAATAAAGCAGCACTTATGTGTGTAAACATTGCATGTGTTTTCTAGAATACTCTTCATCTCTTCCTGTACATTTCTTCCTGAGCATGTAATCTGTACTAAAAGTTAAGAAGAAGATACCGCACCCAAACCAACATGTGAGAGTAAGAAACTATAGAAAGATAACATGAGAGAAAAGTAACAAAGAAATTCTAATAAGGAGAAGAGGCACTCAGGGGGGAAAGCCTCCAGCTGTTCTTAGCTTTGGTAAGTGCTCTGAACACAGTAGGGACACAATCAATGCCGTGACCAATGGACTCATAAATGTGGAGAGTCTTGAAATTAATGATAACTTTAACATGTCTGAGGCCTTGAACTTATCTTACAAATTGGTCCTTGGAAAGAATAAAAGAAGAAAAATATTGGGCAATCAGGAAGTAATGAAGATCTTGTAAAAATAGCTATCTACAAAAGCAGGCTAAGTGAGTCCTTGGAAAGTCGGCATATCTACAAATCAGCAGGTCCAGATGATATACCTTCTATCTGTGGGATGAAAGAAACTGGCAAGCATGCTAACTGCATCATTTACAGTTATTTTTGAAAAACTGTGGGGATCTAGGGAACTACAAGACATGAAAAGGAAAGAAAATACAATGCTCTACTTACATTTACAAAAGAGATGAAAATGACCCCCAGAAAACTCAATAATTATTAAAGTTAAGAAAAAAGAGGCATATTCTAATGGCTTACATAAAGATGGCATTTAAAGAATATATTAATATACAGATAGAAGCATTTTTAAGAATAAAATACAAAAGGAACTGGAATACAAAAGAATTTGTATTTGAGTAGCATTTCAAAGTGAAGTGTTTTGTTTGTTTGTTTATAATTATTTAAACAAAACAATTTTTTTCAAACGTGAGCTATAGCTACTAGACAAAAAAGGTTGGAAGATTATAAATAGTAATTATAAACATGAAGTTATCATTTAAAAAATACTAAGGAAATATGACAATTTTTAATGTCATTTTTATGTAAGTAAAATTATTGTGTTTGTATTGAACAAATGTTATAGAATGCCTCTTAGGTACCAAACACTGTGCTGTGTGCTAGGAACATAAAGTTGAACAAGACAGGCTTCCTGACCAATTACACAAGAAGTGCTTAATTAGCATAGGGACTTGCATATAGCTGTAATAAAGTTGACTATAATTATTGCTACTTATTAATTTGCAAAAACATTTTTAGTTGGTGAAGTTCTATTAGTTTTCCTGTTTGACCTGATCATTGTCTTAATAAATAGTTTCAGACAGAGAGATCAAAGCGAGCATTGCATGAAATTTTAAGTGGGTGGGGATGGGATGGCTAATGACCTTACCCTTTCTCCCCCTCCAGAATTGGTGACTCATGGCTTCAGTCAGTTCTGTGGCCTCTTTTCCCCCCACATTTCAAAAGTTAATAATTAGGATAAATCTTACACTTGACATGCACATTGAAAGTATATAGATTTTTTTCCTGGATTCCTATAAGGACTGGAACACTAGCCTTAGTTTCTCATTCTATAGGACTTATTTGTTTTGTACTTTATACAGTATTTAAATGAGTTTTCATTTCAGAAATATGCTTAGCATTCAATGAAATTTATTCTTACTCATTTTATGTCCTTCCCATATTTTGTACAATTGTGTCAACAGAAGGCACATCAGATAACAGGTTTCATCATTGAGATAGTATGTCATATACATTTCATTTTGGGGATATTTATATTTGTGTTTCATCAAAACAAGTTTTATGTTTTAAAATTGGATATTTTGGGGACAGAGGTAGCCCTGACTTTAGCATATGACAATTTACGGATTGAAATGTATACTCTTTTGAGATAATTTAAGCTGATTATATTAAATAATCAGTGATTTTTACATGAAAAATATATTTTATACAGAATTTTTTGTGCTCATAATTTTGTTGATCATGTTTAGACAGTAGAGAACTCATGTTTGGTACCATATAAACAATAATAGCTAGAATTTGGTGGGGGCTTATTACATGCCAGTTAAGTACTTAGTATATTACTTAATTTTCAAACAGCTTTTAAGGTTGACCTCATTATTATCAACTTATACATGAAAGTGTTAAAGCTCTATCTAATTCAGAAACCTGGGCTGTTAACTTCTGTGCTGCTAAACTGTTTCATGAAGTGGCAAGTACCAGTTTCTCAGAATTAATGTGCTGAAATACATGATGGCAGGGGAGGTGTGGAGGAAGGAGGAGGAGTACATCTTTGATTCTGAAAGGGCAGGCACAAAAAATGAGTCCTTGATTTTGAAGAAAGGTAAAGAAATCTGTAAATGCCCATACATAAATGGAATGGTAGCAATAAGTTCTGGAACCAAAGTGAGGAAAGAAACAAAAAAAGAGAAGCTAATATTTCCTGTAGGCCTTGGGGCATGTGTTGTATCTTCCTCCACCTGGTGACCATGCAAGATAGGCATCTCTCCGTTTCTGTGATGTTAAGATGCCACTGATTATAAGATGTTCAATAGTTATAATGATAGGGTTTTTTTTTTTAGGAAAAGAAGCTATATGTAAAATATACACATCAAGTATAAGTTTCTTACTAATTATATAACTTTAAATTATGAAAAAATGTCACAGAACTGAGTAAATAAAGTATGGTTCCTATTTTGACAGATGTGGATACTGAAATTCAAAGAGCTTATGTCATTTACTCAATGTCATAAAGCTAATTTTAATAATAATAAGAGCTGAGATTTATTGAGCACGTACTCTGTGCCAGGCACAGTTCACATATTAACTATTTTTAAAACTCACATCAACTCTATGAGGTAGATATATTTACTATCCCTACTTTACAGATGAGGGAAGTGAGGCCCAAGAGAGGCTAGGAAATGGATGCCTATGTGGTTGAGAATCACTAGAGGTCCATGTGCTTCACACCTCCATGGATCAGGCTGTCCTGGCCATCTGTGTTAGCCTCTGCCCTCTGGGCTCCAGAGATGTCCCCACACATGGGAATGGTTGATGCTGGGACCCAGTCACTTCTGGTTGGCCTTGGTCCACTGAAATTAATCTTTCAGTAACTGGGCCTTTTATGAGCTCTAGCAGCAAGTCTTTTCCATTTTTATTAAAAATTGAAATATAGATTGAAATAAATCTTAAACCTCTGTTAATTTTAATTGTCCTTTCAATAATCCTTCATTTTGCCATAACATCAGTCACCCTATAACATTTTGGTCATTTCATCAATACGACCCTCCAAATTCTCAATGACTTCTACTCCTAAGCTCAATATTTTGGCCTGTCATTCCAGAGACTGTGAAATCTGGCTCAGACTTTTCATGACCTTATTTTTAACTGGGTACTGGTGACAGGATTTTGTGTCATGATGTTTGGATAGGAATCCAAGTTGTACCATTTGCTAGCTGTGTAACTTTAGACAATAATTCTCCCTTCCTGAATTCCTGAAATCCAGTTTCTCCATCTGGAACACAATGCTAGCTGACATGTATTGAGCACTTTGTGTCAAGCATTGCTTCATTCCAATAGCCCTATGAGTTATCTTCCCTTTATACCTAAGAGGAACTGGGGTCTTAGTCAGTTTTGTTTATTGGTCAAAGGCACACACATAGATAAGAGAGAGATTCCAGAATTGAGTTTAAGTCTTTTGACTTTAGCACCTGAACTTTGAATCATTTATTGACTTCCATGACATGAGTATAAATACTACTAGAATACAGGCACCACGAGAGCAAGATTCTCTGTCTTCTACACTCTTATATCACAATTGGGTTTCTGGTGTATATGCAGTGCATGCTTCAGAAGAAATTCTCTAATGAAAATACTTTGAAAACCCCTGATTTATACCCATCGTTTGGGAGATAATCAAGCATACTTTATAATAACTGTGTTCTGTAAAGAGAAAGGAATTTTGCCTGGCACTTAGCTGAGGTTCAATAAATACTTGTTGATTAATTCACTGAATAATAAATTCAAATTAGGTCATATTCAAAAGTTTTCCTCACAGATGGATACTGTCAGAGTATCAACCCTTGTAAAAGATTCCCAGGGGGTTCAGTCTATAGTTTTCAGCTCAGTCTAGAATGACCTACATTTAAGACACTGTTGCTCTTCCTCTTGTGTGTATCAGGAGACAAGGAAAAGGCATATGGCAACAGCCTGTGTTCTAGAGTCAGACAAGTTGGTTGCCTCTTGTTCAGTAATCCTGTCTTAGGGGTCAGGAAGCTCAGCATTAAATGTGATGCACAGTTGCAGAGTCCAACTGTATCGTATTGTTTCTGATATAATTATGTTCCCTCTTTATTACCTTATTCATTTATCTTTATTTTAACATTTTTTGTATATCTATCATTTTCAAGGTAAAAAAACTAAAAATTATTTTAGAAGTATGGAAGTTGATACATAATAGGCAAATAGACCATGAAATACTTGCAATCTACCTGCCTTTTTAATGCTGAATTCTCAGACTCCAGGCTCAGTCTGCTGAGGACTATGGCAGCTATCTGATGTCTTCAACCTTATTCAATGCCCTTAGGAGTGGAGTGGACTTGTCTGTCTTAATGTTATGTACTTCCCAGATATTTATAGAATTTGTGGAATCCGATTAAAAGAGATTTCCAGGCAACTTCTGCTTTATACTGCACTTGCTTCAATCACTTCTCAACTACCTCTGCTCATGTGAGTGTGTCTTTATCCTATCCAAAACCTTCAAAAATCCTGCCACAAACCTCTAAGACTGGTTTATTTTGAAACAAATTCATTACTACTGAGGAATATAAGATTACCTTTATTCACAGAAAATAAATTATCTTGATCCGAAATTTACAGAAATACACCACATTGTATCTGCATGAGAGAAAACATTTATTTTTGAAGTTAGCTACTTCCAGTTTCAAATTGCAGCTTTACTTTTTATAGTATTTAACTTCTCTGTGCTTCAGTTTCCTAATTCTAAAAATAATGGTCTAATAATGGCCTCCTTATATGGCAATGGTGAGGATTCGTTTGAAATAATACAAGTGAAAATATCACAGTTTTCATATATTCTTCTTTTGTTCTTTTCTACATTATTGTAAATTGCCACACACATTATATTCTATGAATGTAGAACATGAATCATCAAATATATTTTCTCTGAAAAAGAGATAGGCAAAGGACTAGCAGTGGAGACAAAAACAGAAAAAGAAGAATCTTACCTTCTATATTTAGGAGAGAATAAAGTTGATTATTTTTCTCTTATGGGCATAAAAAAGAGCAGTGGGTACTGGCTGGAAGAGGGCAGGTTTCGATATTGTAGCCAGAAGAAAATTCTAGTAATTGTAGCTTTTCAATACTTAATGGGCTGGCTCATTTGATGAGCTTCCCTTCATAGGAAGTATTCAAGCAGATAGTCATCTTTCAAGGAAAGTATTCTGAGTTGGGGGAGAGTTTAGACAACACACCTAAAGGATGTGTCAAAGCATATATGCTGAATGTGAGAGCAATCTGACTGTAACATCTCTCTGAGTTTTATGGTTCTATTCGTGTTTTTCATATGTTAAGGATTGAAAAGGCCATTTTTCCTGGGGGGAAAAATGACTATTTTTCAGTCAAAGGTACATCTGAGGTTCAAGATCCTAAATATTTATTCATATATTAAATATTTAC
The DNA here is from genome assembly GCA_008086735.1 of Cheirogaleus medius. NCBI lineage: Eukaryota > Metazoa > Chordata > Mammalia > Primates > Cheirogaleidae > Cheirogaleus > Cheirogaleus medius. The sequence continues at coordinate 52,038,068 of VBSM01000361.1, read as the reverse complement.
TGGCTTTCAGGCACAGTTAGAGTTGTGAAAAGGAATAAAAAAGACATTTCCTCATTTGGATATTGTTTTACTCCTTCATTCATCCATCCATTCATTCATATATTTATTTATATATTCATCCACCAATTACAAGTTTTTTTTACAGAATGTCCTAGTAGGTATAGGGAAATGTTTTAGGCTCTGGAGATACGCAGATGATAGATTTTTACATTTAAGTGGAAGAGACTGACAATAAAATTTATAAATAAACTGAATAATTTTTTATTTAACTCTAGGTGGTTTTTTTGTTTTTTTCATATTTTAGAAAACCAAAATAAAAATCAGCTTGAAGTCCCTTCAAAAAGCAGAGCAGAATCCCTCCTAGACCAAGTCTCTGTCGAGGCTGGTAGACCAGCTGCATGCAGTTCTCGCCCTCCTGCCATTCAGAAAATGCAACAGCTGTAGATCATTATCTTCAGGAAGCCTCTCTTGGTGGGATCTAAATGATGATGATTTTATCTGAGCCTTCTTCTCTGCTCAATATAATGTATATTCAGACAGGTAAAACCATATGGCATGGTTCACCTCCATCCAGGTAGAGTTATTTTTCCATTTTACTTGACAAGCATTTATAAAACTGCTATCATTGGCAAGGCTCAAACCTTTAGGGTAACTGGAACTCAGAATTTCAATGTTTTGAGGATGACAGATGATTACTGCATGGCATCTATTAGTCATCCCCAATTTTTCATCTCTTTCAAGTACTTCTTTTGTCCATACTTCCATATGCATTAGCGAATGAATAAAGAGGAAAGGGAAAATGGACCGCACTAATAATTAGACCTCATAATTATTGAGTGCTGACCACATGCCAGGCACCATGGAGTGTGCTTTATGCACATTATCTTAGGTAATCCTCAAAAAAACCCCATGAGGTAAACATTATTATCTCCATTTGCATTCGAAGAAATCGAGTCACTGTGTCAAGTAATGTGCCCAAGCTCCTCCAACCAGACAGTGCAAAGCCAGGATAGGCACTTACTGCCTCTGCACCCTTGGCAGGCATCTCCCTACCTATTCCCTACTCCAGCTTTAGGATAAAAAGAAATGTGGACTTAAAGCTTGGCTTTGTGTATCTGCCCTAGAATGGTGTCACTGTAGGTAGCTTTAGCTATACGTGTAGCCACACAGTTGTGACAGAGAGGTAGATTTTCAAAGAAGCAATGTTGCAAGTTTTTCTTAAAAAGGTTTTCTTTAATGAATATGCCTTTTGTCTCACTAGGCTGTCAATTTCTTTCTGATTTTTCTCTCTATGTTTACCTTAAAGAATAAATTCTTTCATCTCCCCTGAATTGGCTTGGTAATTTAGAGGAAAAGCTGGCTGATAAATCATCTCTAAAAAGAAGAATGAAACTTCTCTTAATTCAGGGAAAAATATGCAAAAGTAACTGTCTTCTGGCGAAAAAAAAATATTCATTCTGAAAGGTTATCTAAAGTGAATTCCCAATATAAATAGCAGAGTATAAGGCAATTTTAATCTTTGAAGAGGGGCTATCATTGTCTGAATGATTTTCTGTTAGCAATGAAAACCCAAGAAAATAAAGGTTAGCATTTTATATATAGCAGAATAATTGGGAAAATAAAAGAAGGAAAGGGAGAAGGTAGAATAAGGAGAAAGAACAGTTAATTCCTCAGATTAGAAAGAACCCTTAGCGGAATCATCAATGGTCATTTAATTCTCATTTGTCACTTTTACCGTCTTTATAAGTTTTTGTTAAAAAATGTACCCTGAGAAGGGCTTTCCCTGACCACATTATTTAAAATAGCATCTGCATTTTCTATTCCTTTACCCTTTGCTTTAGAAATTATTAATTGTTGTTTTAAAAAATATTTAAATATTTTTCTTCTTTTTTGTTTATTGTCAATTTTCCCCTTTATTTATTGTCAATATTCCCCAATCAACTTTATGAAACAGAGACTATGTTTTATTCACTGTTCTATCCACAACTCCTAAATATAGGCCTGGCATAAAGTATTTTTGTAGAATCAATGAATGCAGGCCAATGTTTTGAAGCATGAACATATTTATTCAAGTATTAGAAATTTTTAATTACATATACTCAGAAAATAAACTAGGCAGTTTAGTTAGCATCCAAAGTTGTGGTGCACCCTCATGTACATACAGTCATATAAAATTAACTATTCCTTTTCAGTAATAATTCTGAGTGCCAGATTGTCTTATGCAGCAGGATGTACATTATAAGCACAAAGAAGGTCCAGATAATACAGATAGTATGACCATAGTATAGAACCAATAAAATGGCAAGAATAAGAACTTACAAGAACAAAGAAAGGGCTAAAGGAATTTGGTCAGTTTAATAAAAATGACTTGCTGGCACTAGGCTTCATATTTCTTTGGGATGGCCAGGTTATAATTATAAAGGGATGAAACTGTAGTCCTTGCTTTTTTCATAAAATTTTAGACTTGATTCTATACTACATACCATATTCTTATTGCTGTAACTTCTTTGCTGTGTGAGCCAAAAACAAAAAGGGTATTTTAATGCTTTGTCTGATACCAAATGCAATGGTGTGTCCACTTTCAGTTCCTGGTATCGTGAAGTGTATTATAACAATGTTCCTTGGTCTATACTCTTCCTTGTTACTCTTGAATACATTAGTTATATTAACGTGAATCATCTGATTCATAATATTTCGGACTGTAATTATTTTCCTCATTATTTCAGTACAACCATGCAAATTAGAACAAGCTATAAACCTGAGGTTTAAAAGAAATGAGGCCAAGCCAAGAAGTTACTGGTGCATACGCAGTAGGATTTTAAAGGGAAATGAAACCATAGCTCCTTGGTCTGATATCCCTCAGATGCTACTGCTGATTGGCATTGAGTCTATAACCCCAATAGGAAGCAGGAAATGAAGAGAATGGCACTTTGCAGGTTTTCCCTGTGGTCTCATGTCCATCAGATAAGTCACGGAGAAATTCTTTGAAATGCACAGTTTAAATGCAATGATGATAAATGAACAAAATGTGAGGGAATCAAGGGGACAAACTTTTGAGCACCTGAAAAAAATGACTGTAGCTGAGCTTTCATAGGCCCTAATGTATTGCAGCTCCCAGCATATCATTATTGTGAAACATTCATGCTCCATGTCATGGTGATGTACAGGGAAGAGACCTGGACTTAGGCCAGTAGATATGGGATTGTTTCCTGCTCACTGCTTCTAAGTTGTGGGGCCTCAGGCAGGGCTATTTTTAACTCCTGGACTATAATGTTGACTTCATAGGGAGATGGTGACGCTTACATGGGATAAAATGTGAAAATACTCAGCATGGAGTTTAGCTACAACTACATTGTGTAAAGTTTAACTGATTGTGAAGGTACATTCAACATAATGAGTGTGTTAGTGGTGAAACAAGAAGTAGCTAGCCTGTCCTTTGTAACTTCTGAAAATCTATTTAGAATTATAGTTCACACACATGTGTAAATGTGTGCATCATTCTGGTGCCTTTGTCTCAAGGGTAAGAGAAATATTTCCTTTAGTAGAGACCATAAATAATGACTAAAAGTAAGAGCCTTGAAGGCCAGGATTATGGCGTTTTCTTTTTGGTACTCCTTCATACCACCTTGAAGAGTGTTAGATATGAGGGCTTTTCAAAAAGTTCATGGAAAGTGTATATTAAGAAAAGATTATGTAATAAGTTCAAAAGGTTTCTGCACCAACATAAACTCATATTAATTTGTTATAATATGTGTGAACAGAATCTAGTTTGAAGGACAAAGAAGGATAAGACATCAGTTTAAAAAGAGCCCCTAACAGAGCAACATGAATTCTACTAAAATTGAAGCAGGAACAAACATTAACTTTATGGTGAAGCTTGGGTAGAAGAATGGTGAAATCACTGATGCTTTACAAAAAGTTTATGGGGACAATGCCCCAAAGAAATCAGCAGTTTAGGCCTGGCACAGTGGCTCATGCCTGTAATCCTAGCACTCTGGGAGGCCGAGGCAGAGAATAGCTTGAGCTCAGGAGTTCAAGCCTAGCCTGAGCAAGAGTGAGACCATGTCTCTACTAAAAATAAATAAAATTAGCCAGGCTGGGTTGGTGCGTGCCTGTAATCTCAGTGATTCGGGAGACTGAGACATGAAGATCATTTGAACCCAGGAGTTTGAGGTTACTGTGAGCTAGGCTGATGCCATGGCACTCAGGCAACAAAGTGAGACTCTCTCTCAACAAAAGAAATCAGCAGTTTCCAAACAAATAAGAAGTTTTAAGAAAGGATAAGATAATGTTGAAGATGAAGCCTGTAGCAGCAGACCATCCAAATTAATTTTTCAATGAAAAAATTAATCTTGTTTATGCCCTAATTTAAGGAGATCAATGATTAACAGAATAAAAATAGCCAACGCTATAGACATCTTAATTGGTTTGGCTTACATAATTCTAACTGAAAATTAAAGTTTAGCAAACTTTCCACTAGAAGGATGCCAGAACTGTGCCCAGATCAGCTGCAAATAAGATTAGAGCTTTCAGTGGAAATTTGAAACAAGTGAAATCAAGATCCTGAAGCATTTCTTCAAAGAACTGTAACAGGAGATGAAACATAGCTTTACCAGTATTATCCTGAAGACAAAGAACAATCAAAGCAATGGCTACTATGTGATAGAAATGGTCCAAAGAAAAAGTGGATCCATCAAGAGCAAAGGTCATGACAACAGTTCATTGGGATGCTGAAGGCATTTTGCTTGTTGGCTTTCTGAAGGGTGAAAGAAATCTGCTTATTGTGAGAATTTTTCAAGATAGTCAAAGCCTTAGCAGAAAAACGCCCAGGAAAGCTTCACCAGAGATTCCTTCTCCACCAAGACAAATGCTCTTGCTCATTCTTCTCATCAAACAAGGGTAATTCTGCAAGGGTTTCAGTGGAAAATCATTAGGCACCCACCTTACAGCACTGATTTGGCTCCTTCTGAATTCTTTTGTTTCCTAACCTTAAAAAATATTTAAAGATTACTCATTTTTTTCAGTTAATAATTTTTTAAAAGACTACATTGACATGGTTAAATTTTCAGGACCCTCGGTTCTTTAGGGATGAACTAAATGGCTGGTATCACCACTTACAAAAGTATCCTGACCTTGATGGAGCTTATGTTGACAGTTTATGTTTTTTATTTTTATCTTTTAATTCTATTTTTCCACCAAGTTCTTAAAGTCTCCCTGTATTTAATGATTATCTCCTGAAGCAAATGTAATTGACAAAGGATGAAGCATGGGGAATCTCTTATGATAATTTGCATACATTTTCTGATTTTCAGAAGAGTGTCAAATCTTTAGGATTGTGATAAAAAATAAATTTCAAATCTTGGTAGCTTACACCAAAAATTTCTTTTATGTTCATGTTGCATGTCCGTTGTGGGTCAGTTGCAGCTCTGTTCCTCTTCTTTGTTCTGGGACCCAGGTTGATAGAGCACCCTTTTTCTAAATCATTGTCAAAGTTGCAGCAGAGATACAAGAGTATGAGTGAACTACAGAATGGTTTTTAACACTTCTGTTTTGATGTGTCACATGCCTTTCTGCACACATTTCATTGGCCAAAGGGAATCATGTGGCGCTCCTGATGTGTGATCCATCTGCTGGGAGGGGCACTGCCAGTTAGATAATTAAATCTAAAGTCACAAGGAAGTACATTCCAAGGGAGGGTGGCAAATACTTCCAACAATAGCACATTGTAGTATAGTTAATAAAACCAAAACAACAAGAAACCAAACTGAAAACAAAAGACACTACCTTCCCAAACTTCAAAGTTCAAATTAAATTAGCATTTAATTAACATGTAACAAAACGGTATATTGTGTGTATATGTTTATACTTTTGAGGATATATTATGACACCATGCTCATTTTTATTACTAACTTAATGGGTACTATTCTCTTGTACTGCTTTTTAACCCCAGAATGTCATTCTGATTACTGAAGAGAGAAGGATGGAAACCTCCCCTGGAGTCACACCACTCAGTGGTGCCTACCACAGACAAAGACTTGAAATCTCTCAGTTCAACTTAGTATCTCCTTCTTGTCAACTATTGTAGAGTGGAGTAGTTAGCTTAAAATTGACTGACCATAAGTGGGATATTTTTATGTCATAAAAATGAGCAAGTTATCTTATTTCTCATTAAAATCTATCCTAAGAACCATGTTCTGTATTTTCTCTAGAATTGGCGGTTCTGATTTCTCCATGAAACTTTATCCATTTGTCTCTTCACTATACTCCATGAACCACATAATAATGATGTCATTTGTTTTGGTTTCTCCCATTAATGTCTTTTGGAATTGATTCATTCCCGCTGTCTCTGTCTCCCCTGTATGTGTGTTGCTCATTCAGACTTCTCAGGAATGAAACCATATGCAAGTTCTCCAAATGAGATGTGATTGCTTTCTTCAGAAAATTACTTCACACTTTAATTATTTTTCTGACATTTTCACCAATAAATAATCAGAAGTTTTCAAACAACACAACATAGAGTTTGAACTCTGAGCCTGGAGGTTAGGAAGCTTTTCATTTATCTCTGTCCACATAAGATAAGTTATCGGTTACTTGCTTTTCAACAAAGACCCATTATAGGAAAATTATATTCTAAAGTAGTTGTGCTTAATGAATTTTGCTTAATCTTTGCCTACATTTGATTTGCTAAATTTTACGTTCATGACATTTTCTTCTTTTTTTTTTTCATTGATAGAAGCTGCAGATTGTCCTAAAAAGCTATTGTGGTTCAATATGGCTGTCTTCCTTGACATTTACGTGCATCTCAACTTTATTTATTTTACTGCATAGTATTTAATACCTAGCTGCCTGGCTGGAGAAATGAAGATCGCACATTCAGCAATTTATGCAATCCCAGCCAAAAGACTATTTTACTGTCTGTTGAATAATTAGCAATGTACGTAAAGAGAGAATATACAGTAACTTGCCTGACTTTGAGCAAAAAAAGATTAGAATGACAAATAGTCAGACTCTAGGGTCAAATGCTTTGCCAGTAGTTGCATATGTTTATGCCAAAATACATAAAGAAATGTCACTTCAGCACATGAGTGATGACAAACACTCCAAGTGGGGCTGCAGTTCATCAATCATTTCAAATGCGCAGATTGGGTTTACCTATATAAACAAAAGCAATAAAACTACTCAAAGCCTCACCTTAAACAATTCAAGCATGACATAAACACTGTTACTGCACAGTCAAGCCCCATTTTACTTGAGAAGCAGTCAGAAATGTCCCGACAAACTATGATTTATTAAGATTAATAAAGCACGTCTTTAATAAAAAAGTTCTGCTAATATTTTGCATAAGTACAGGAATCTCATTCAGCATCGTAGCGCATCAGAAAGCATATACAGCAGGGAGTATGATTAACGAACCTTAGAACTGTAGAATCACAGTCATTCTCAACAAGTTTTCAAGTTCAGGGTGGTGAGCATGGAGAGAGCTAGAAGCAAGAATCTACAACAGGTAGGTTGCTCTGAGCTCAATTTTAATGATTCATTAAAAAGAAAGAGAATTAATAAAACCTATTACATGTTTCTAAGCCATTTTTTTCTCCCCAGGATGCTTTTGAAACATTGATCCTTTAAACATCTGCTAATGTTTTAGGAGAATTAATACTATATTATGGTCTCTCCTTGGCAAAAAGAAAGCCAAGAGGTTCAAGAGCATAGATCATGGAGCAGATTTGAAGCCAGAAATTCATCAAGGTTACATGCCATATATCTTCTTTGAGAAGGTGTATTTGTAGGCATAAGGCCTATATTCTTGTTATTCCTTTTCCACTTGCATGCTATGTCTGAAATTAATACTACAATTGGCTTTTTAGGAGATACAAGCAGAAGTGGAAAGCAGTGATGCCACTGCTCTATAATTAAGGAAAATTTTGCTCAGATGAAGCAACATAATCTACTAATAACCAATGAAGGCTCTTCTGGGTCTGTGCATGGAGAAGTTAAATGTTTTTATTTTATTCATATTATTAAATTTTTTTTCTTTACTGAGGTATAATTGACAAATAAAAATTGTCATTTATGATGTCCATGTTTTGACATATATATATATTGTTAAATGATTACCACAATCAAGCTAATTAACATATCCCTCACCTCACACAGTTATAATACTTTTGTGTGTGTGGTAAGAACACTTAAGATCCATTTTCTTAGGAATTTTCAAGCGTACAATATATTGTTACTAATTATAGTCACCCTGCTATACAATAGATCTTCAGAACATATTCATCCTGTTAATTAAAACTTTGTAACTCTTGACCACAATCTCCCAAATCTCAGATGTCTTGATTCCCCAAATCAGGGACTTGGTTTATTTGAACTATATACTCTCTCCAATTAAACAAAAGGTGAGCAGGTTTCTCTTTCCTTAATTTCACTGAACTTTTAAGATTTAATTGAATGATGGGAGGAGGAAATCTCTCTGTTCAGGGTATAATTGGAAGATCAGAATCCTTGTGGCAATTTTTTTCTTTCATGTGGCCAATTTTGTAGATTTAGAGAGGTTTAAAGAATTCAGAGAAGATTTAATCCATATCTGAAATGAACTAACTCCCTTATGAGAAGTCATTTTCTTGTCTTGTCTCCTGAGAAATAGAAAACAAATTCAGTGGCCATGAGACACTTTTGGTATCACACATCAGGTGTAACCTAATGATAATATTCAAACAGAAAAGTTGATTAAAATGAACCTTCCAAATATTCCAAAATGATAGAAAATGGGGAATCCATATGTAAGAATAATAAAAAAATGCTAGGTTAAAATACAAAATACTTTGCTTGCCTAAGTGGCCATTCTTACATTACAGGTTCTGTGCCATCCACATTCCTCGGAAATAACAGCACATTAAGAATCAAGAAACTGGGGCATAATTCTGATCTGCCACAAATTCAATAACCAATTGAACATTTGCTTGGTAGAGACAAACTGAAGGTTGTGAGAAATTTAAAGATGAAACAAGATCCTGTCTCCAAAGAACTCACAGTCCAATAAGAAAAAAAATGACTATTTACCCTAGAAATTAAAGTTGGAGTTGCCATGCAGAAAAAGAAGAGCCTTGATTCATAAAAAGCTTTATGTAAACTTTAGCTTCATCACTGCCCAGACCCAATTATTGTGAAATTCATTCAAGTTGAACTTGCTGATTTTTCAGCCTTCTTTTTTCCAAGTGTCATTAGATTTTAACTTAGCTCTTCTCCCAAAACTTGTTTGCATCAAATTAAAAGAGCAAGTGGAATTTTTCTTGACAAGTCTAAGTAGGCAAATTGAGCTGAGAGCTGTTACACAAACACCTTTTTTTTTTTTTTTCTTGAAACCACCTTGTAGTAGGTGGGTAATGTGCTGGGCTGTGTTTCCCTAAAAAAGCAGAGCCTGAGACGGCACTAGGATTCAAGTACATTCTTGTTGTGTGAGATCTCAAAAAGAAGAGTGTATAAAAGGTTTGCAGGGTTTAGCAACCTTAGAAAAAATGATATTTGGTGTTAGATAATGCATTTTGGTAGGAGCTGTACCATATATTGTAGGATATTCGACATCATCCCTGACCTCTACCCCCAGATGTCAATAGCCTTTACCTCCAAGTTGTGACAACCAAAAATGTCTCCCAATATTGTCAAATATATCCAGAGGCTGGGGGAGGGAGCAAAATCACCCACGGTTGACAACTACTGGATTAGAATTACACCTAAAAGGAAGACAAGTCAATGCAAGGGTATGTTATTAGGTTACTCACTGCTAAGGCAACTGGGACTGTTTTGCTGGGGACCCCATGACTACATTAGATGTACCTATGCTTTGTTCATCTGAGGGATAGAAAAAGGGTGTATTTATCTACTGGGTCACATTAGTCATCTGTCAAAGAGCACCCCATGGGGAGTTGATACGTTTGTACTTTGTGATTGTTGCAGATGTCTTCATTGGTTTAATTAGGCATCCTAGAAGTCATGAAAGAAGCTGTAGGTCAAAATTCAAGGAAATGCATCCCAGGTCAGGTTACACCTGTGTGAGATTGGTTGCCACAGCCACAGTTGGAGTAGAAAGTGGATAGATGGGCTATAAGGTGGGGTTGAACGAGTGTCAGCTATAACCTAAAGACACATTATGTTATTATTTAGCACTCTTGTTTGTTCCTTTCTGTATGCATTTAGGGGAGGTTAGGGTACATATGTGGGTGTATCTGTGTAATTCAGGACTTTTCCTCTGTAGAAAGCAAGAGCAACAGTTACATGGGCCCAGGAGACACAGAAAGTATCCACAGGGTAGAATGTGCCAAATAATAGAGGCACTGCATTAAAATTAATATTCACCCTAGTCAATGACTTTGGATTTCGCCCTTTAATTCATGCATTTAAAATGTATTTAAACTGTAATATCAGGTAAGAGAAACACATGGAAATTATGTCAAATTCTTACAGAGTAGTAAAATGTGAGGTGCATAAAAATAAGATAAAAAGTATGAAATCCAATTAAAATTTCACAGGAAATTTGCTGCAAGAATATATTTAGTAAAAGAGCCTAATCACAATTTTTCAAATAAAATTTACATTTGTATTTGAATTTTATTTTTTTAAAGAAGACATTAGTTCATTGGATGCATGTTTAACTAAATGTTATATATTTACACAGATGATAAGAATATGTGCATATATAGACATACATATATGTATGCATTTATACACATGCTCAGAATTCTTTTCTACTTTTCATTTAGCTTATTAAAAATGAATACAAACAGACTCTGAGCTCCAGGACCCTCTAAGAGCTTATAGCCTGTAGCAGCTTTCAAGATAACAGCTTCTTCAACCAGAGGAGTTCTGACTTCTTGGTCAGGCTGTTTGAAGTTTCCAAGGCTTGGGGAGAGGGTGGTCTTTTCAGAAAAAAGCCAATATTTCAAAGAAAAGACATACCTTTTTTCCCCTTCTTTAGTGCTAAGATTTGAAAATGCTCTGAAGAGGGAAAAAAAAATAATCTTCCCTTTAAAATGTAGTATTTCTCTGAAGAGACCCATCCCTGTGCCTGGCAGACTCCAGACGTCCTCCCTGCCGAGCATTCTGAGCTCAGAGGCTCTGGGCCATACCCTGAAACCAACCATTCAAATCAAGTCCTTCTCATAGTAGCCACCTAAAATCAGTTATCTTGAAAGGATCCCTTATTTCAGGAAGTTTATTTACCAGACATATAAATTATGTTGGAATGGTACCCATTACTTGGTTAAAGTAGATTATTTATTCTCAAATATCTATAAACTACTTCTTTGATCTGGATTTGGCAATTCTTATTTACAGGGAAGTTGTAAAGTTTGGTAAAACCATATTACATTATAAGATAGTATTTTTCTTTGCAAATCCCTCAAGCAGCTACTCAAGGTAATTATTCTTAAAGGGGAGGAAACTCGGTATCTGAAACCTTGCCTGAATTTAGGCAAGTTACTTAACCTCTTGAAGCTGGATTTTCTCATCTGTCAGATGAATCCTTGTCACAGGATTGTTGTTAAAATTAAATGATGTAATGTCTATAAAGTACCTGACATTGACAAGTCATCAACCTGAACTAGTTCTTTTCTCCATCATTTAGTCATGAAAATAATCACTCTAATATGGCATCTCCAGCCTCCTTTAATTTATTTGTAAAACAGCAAGGAGGACCTACTCAGAGGGTTGTGGACAGAGTAAATGAAGTAACCCACATAAAGCACTTGGCAGAGCAATTGTCTGGAATAATTGCTCCATGCACATTCGGTAGTGAATGTTGGTAGTAAGTCCCAGAGCAACTTCATTATCAGCACAATCACTACTAACAAAACCAAGGAGCAACTAAACTGTGCATGGCAATGTGTTAAGTTCTGGGGGCTAGAGTATTAGGGAGTATTGGCCTGTAAGGAGTCAGGCCATGCACAAATAAAAGATAAAGGTAAATACTCTGACAAATTATCATGTAAATAAGGAATGCACACTTCAGATGTCAAGCGATACAGGAGTAGCAAAGAAGGAGAAATCAGTGTTAGTGGGACTCTTTGGGGGAAGGAGATGGGACCTGGGGCCTAACGTTGAAGAAAAGATAGGATTTATTTGAATGGCAGAGAAGAAAGGAGACATTTTAGTTAGAAAGTAATGACAAAGTGATAGAAATGCACTTTTTGCTCTTGGAAAACGAAGGATCAACCAGTCTGTCTGGGACATCATGTAAGGGACTCTTCAAGAGGGGGAGAATGAGAAGGGGCTCAATTCTGATGAGCCTGTGGGCCAGGTCTAGGAGTTTTATTCTCTTCCTCAGCAAGAGAAGGTCAATGGAAGGGTTTTGAATAGAATGACATGTACAGCAAACTTTTAGAAATACTGAATACAATATATTAATTTTTTTCCTAAAATTTCTTAGCCAATTAAAAAGGCTCATCAAAAGTAAATATGTAAGCTGGGAATTATGACGTATTTATAATTCCAACTAGATCTCTTAAAATTTAATATCAAATATGAGAAACTATTACCTCTCCTAGGATATATTGCAAAGCAAACACTTAGGAGAAAGCAAGGTGTTTATTCTGGATCAGCTAGGGACATAATCTCCTCTCTCTCTCTCTCTCTTCTCTCTCTCTCTCTCTCATCTTTAGCTCTATTTTTGTCTCTGCCTCAGACAGAGACAGAGAGACAGAGGCATTTACTCAAGAAGGATCCTTTATAAGGAATAAATTATGAACTTCTGTAACGGAATATGGAGTTTTTTGACCAAATTATCATGGCATTCTAGGAGTAAAAGGAGGAGGAGGAAGAGGAGACAGTAAAGGAGAAATAGAATAAGGAAAAAAGAAAAGCCAGGTGGTAGGTATATACACTCAGTTCAAAAACATTAAACCAAGTAATAGACATTTAGGGAATGAAAATCAATGAAAAGTAGCTCCTTTTTGTGGAAGGTTAAAGCTAAGAGAATTTGAGACAAAAAAAGCAAATCAGATGGAGCCTAACTAACGGCTCTCTTTTCTTGTAGCTGTCCAGAGTAACTTGGACTCAGGCAGCAGGCTCAGTCACCCATGGTGCATGGTGCATTCAGCTAATGGGCACATTGTATCAGAAACACTTCTAGATTCCATCAGTGAGCAATGGCAGAACTAGATCTCTTATAAAAGATTTGAACTCAGCGTTCAGTCATAAAATTTTAAAAAACAGAAAAAGAAGTATCTTAGCTTGGGCTGCCATAACAAAAATCATAGACTTGGTGGCTTAAATAACATATTTATTTTCTCATAGTTTTGGAGCTGGAAAGTCCAAGATCAAGATTCCTACAGAGCTCTGTTTCTGATGAAGGCTCTCTGCTCACTCTCAAGATGGCTGTCCTTGGTCCAGGAGGTGTCTTTTCCTCTTATTGTAAGGTTACTGGCCCTATCAGATTCAGGCCCCACCTTATGACCTAATTTAACCTTAATTACCTCCTTATAGACCCAATCGCCGAATACAGTCACATTGGAAATTAAGGTTTCAACATATAAATTGGGAGTGGGCACAAGTCAATAAATGGCATTAGGGGTTTAGAAAATTTGAGTCCAAATTCCAGTTTGATAAATAGCTATCTGTGTGTCCTTGGGTTTATTATTTAAACATCCTGGGTTTCATATTACCCACCTGTAAAAGGGAAAGGAATAGAGGATTATTGCTGGGCTAGAGATTTCTAAGGACCTTATTAATTTTAATATTTTCAAATTCCATCATTATGAATTTTGGTATAACCTGGTTTCATAGATTCATGTAAAACAAAAAGAAAAAGGAGAGAAAACTTGATGGAGATAATATAAGCACAACCACAAATATTATAGCATTCCTGCCAACAGCTGGAATGGGGTAGTAGCAGCAGCATATGGACTGGGCTAGCGAGCTTCAAGTTGAGATGTGATTGCTCCTTTAGTTTAAAAATATCTGGATTTTTGTTGCCAAAAGCCCATCCTTTTTGAAAAACATAGAAACAAGTATTCAGGCTTTTTAGATAGGCACCAAAGCATAGTACCATATTTCACCTCTGCATTCTGACCCATTGTCACCGTTAATCTTTGAATGCACATCCTTATTGAAACAGCACATTCCTTGCCACTATCATTATCAAAGTTCCGTGGAATCCAGATCACTTTCTACCTTTTCTAGTACTACTTAATAAAAAAAAAAAAACCTTCAAAATCAAGAATAAGGTACATAAGGTACAGCGAACTTGTCAGAGAAACAGTGACAGGTTGTGTTTAAGATTATTTAAAACTGGGGATCAAAGGGGTGATTTCTATTTGATAGAGAAGCTTTGAGACTTAAACTTTGAGTCCAGTGAAAAAATATGACAGTGATTGTCACAGCACCTTTCAGTATTCTATTGAATTTTACAGGAGTAGAAACCAAAAAACATATTCACAGAGCTACTGTTATCTGTTTTATTACTAGAATTTACTCCCGGTCCAACAGATCCAAGATCACTGGCAGCCCTGAGGAAGTGGAGGAGAGGCGAATCTGGGAGACAAAGGTGAAAAACTCAGCAGTGCAGAAGTAAGGGTTACCCTGTGGACTTCGACCCGGCATCCTGACTAGTGAGTAATACCTTCTTCCTCTCTAAGGTAACTATTTATTTGCCCTAGTCTGGACAGAGAACATTTGCTTTGGCTTATTAAAAAAAAAAAAAAAAAAGAATGTGTGCTCTAATGGAAGAATCAAATTATATCAGAAAAGGAAGCACTTTAAGCTTTATTGCTGTAGATCACTCTGCCTCCAGCTGTGAAACTGATTGATGTTTAAAGCCCCTGAGGCACTGGCAGCTGTGGTGGCTGATTCAAATAAGAAAAAAAAGTGTGCGTGTATGTGGGTGTGAGTGAATGAGTGTGCAAATGTGTGTGGGGGGTAAGGAACGATATGGGTATAATTTATTTTTATAACTTTCCTCTAAAGAATTTTGATAAAATTATTATAAAATAGATGGATAGAAAAATATTTGGATAGATGTTTATGGGATACTTAGCTATTTAGACAGGAAGATAGGAAAGTGTATATGTGTGTGTGTGTATGTGTGTGTGTGTATATATATAAATATATATGGAGAAAGACAGAGAGAAAGATCTATATGCTCAATTACATGAATGCTTTACTTCTATGCCACCAAATGAAGGGCAGGTAATTAAAGCAGCCAAGAGGCAGCATAAGCATTAAATAGTAAGGTTTTTGTTTTTATTTAACATAAACTAACCCAGTTTAGGATAGAGAAATATGCAATAAGTAGTTGCAAGGTATAATTGAATTGATTTGAAAAGATGCCAAGACTAGAAGTATTGTTCCACTCTTGCTTTCCTGCTGGAGAACAAAGTGCTACTGGGAGCGGCCCTACTCCCATCAAATAATCCTAATAGTTATTAAACTTAACTTTCCACCCACCGTAAGAGCTAGAAACACAAAGTTTGGGTGTGGAAGAGTCTCTGCCCCCATGATCCAGGTGTATGCCTAGCAGGAATATTTGGCATTGGTTTACATTTGCATAAAACATGGCAAGACATTCTTAATCTCCTGAAAAATCTACAGATTTCCTCCTTGTGTCTACTCTTTCCTGCTCAGTCCAAGAGGCCAAAGATATGATACAACAAGGATATTATTCTTTTTATTGAAAGAGCTAATGAGAAAAAAACAGAGTTGATGTTTGTGTATAATAAATAAATCCTGGAATAGACAAATCTTGAAAGGGAAGAGATATAATGTAGCACCTGCAATGTAAACTCTTTTAAAAATAGAATGAACACATAGTTTTTCTTTTTAAAAAAGAAAAACCTCGAACCAGGTTAAGATTCGCTAGTATGAGCTGGTTAGAACTCTTATCTTAGGATGAATTTTTGTTCATTAGAGTATAATAGTGTTTTTAATTGGACCTCTTAGTACTCTTCAGTGAGCACTTTTCCCAGTGAAAAAAAACCCTCCTAATCCCATTATAAGCCTGCAGTTTCCCTTCCTGGTGTCTGCTAAAGGCTTCTGCACATAGCCTTCGAAATTTTTCAGCTTACTTCTTTTTTTTTTTTTTAATAATTTCATTCTTGCATGGTGAGTTAAATAGTTTAAATTGATTTCTGAGACCTATCAGCCTGGAAATTAATTTAAAAATTTATTAAGAACATTTCAAAGGAATGCTTGTGCTGATTTTTTCTCACCCACAACTTTTATATTATTTCAAGCACCCCTCCTGGAGCTTATAAACATAGGCCTCAAAAGACAGCTGGAAGAGAAATGAGCTCTTTTTATCATAAGAATATTGTAAAATTGCATCTTTGGTTGCATAGACAAATGTTACTATTACTTTCCTAGTGGCATAACTAAAATGGAGAAGAATACGATCATTGTGCAAAATATGTTTTTAATGATTTTGTTTCCTTTGTGAAATATTCTTTGTTCTTCCACTGGATATGTTAACATAATTCTCTTACAATTCAGGTGATAATGCCCAGTTCTTTTCCCCCCTGTACTCCAAATCAGAACATTAATTCTCCATTATCCATTTGGGTCAGGTCACTATCCACCATACACATGTCTTTCTGCCTCCTTCTGATCTGCAGCAGGGAAGAAATCAGACTGACTAAGCCTCAACAAGAACATTATCTCCAGAGTTTCTATATAAGGGGACTTAGAGGTGAAAATTTGTTGCAGGGACAGTTTCTTGTCTTTGAGTTGCATTTGTTTAGAAAATACACTGTTTTAAATATGATCTTGTGTTATTTGGAGAATTTTTATGGTGATGGGGGCTGCTATGGTTTGAATGTTTGTGTCCTGCCCACCCCAAATTCATATATTGGAACCTAATCCCCAATATGAAGGTATTTGGAGGTGAGGCCTTTGGAAGGTAATTAGGTCATGATGGTGAAGCCCTCATGAATGGGATTAATACCCTTATAAAAGGAACCCCAAAGATATCCCTCTCCTCTTCCACTATGTGAGGTTATAGTGAGAAGATGACCATCTATGAGGAAATGGGCCCTTACCAAACGCTGAATCTTCTGGCTCCTAGATCTTGGCTTTTTTAGCCTCCAGCACTATGAGAAATAGATGTTTATTGCTTATAAGCCACCCAGTTTATGGTTTTTTGTTATAGCAGCCTGAGTGGACTAGAACAAGGCCTTAAGGTACATCAAGACACTGCTAATTTTCCTTGGTGATATTGCCACTCATCATTCTGCACTTTTGAACTCTCCTCTTCCAAGTCAGTCCTCAAAATAAAATGCAATTAAGCTTGCTGACATTCAGTGATCCACAGTGATGTTCAGAAAATGTGTATTACTGGGAAAATAAATAACATAAATGCACTCATTATGGATTCTGGAACTCTGTACTACCTTATTGTTTTTATTCTCTCATATTTTTTCAAAAGTTTTTACATACGTTATTTCACTGAATCATTTGCTCCTTCAACATATATTTTACTGTCAACTAGATCTAAGGCTCTCTGCTAGGAACTGGATGTGTATCGATGGACATGAAATCAGTATATATAAGATAGGCATGGCCCTATACAGCCATGGAGTGTGTGTTATAGCAGGGTGGACAAAAATTGAACACCTAATGATAAAATAAATTATTTAATTATCATTTTTAATTCTTCAAGAAGTGTCAGGAAACAGACCTTGCTTTGTCTCTATGGACACAGAATATTTCTCTAAGGAAATGACATTTGACTAGGATCTTCAAGATGAGGACTTTATTGGTCAAAGAGCTGTGGTGATTATGGAACAGAAGGAGACCATTTATTAATATTAAGGCCACATATAAGACAAGAAAGTCTGGTTCTTCTGAGGAAAAGGAGGATGTCAGTATGGCTGAAGCTTCAAGAGTGGACAGAATAAGAGAAGACAATCCCCATAACCACCCTTTAAGAGCTATACACAGACATACTCTACTGTGACAAACTTAACCAAATCAGAGGCTCTGCTATTCGCCTTCCCCAATCTGATTCTTCCTTCTCTATATGTTGAGTTTCAGCTACACATCAGGTAACATTTTTGGGTTGTAAACAACAGAAATGTTCACTGACAACTAAAAATTAAGACTTTATTGGAAAGATACTGCACAACTTATAAAACTGAAGGAAGACTTAAATAACCAAGACTTAGGTAGATAAAGAATAATAACAATCCCAGGGAATTCAATAGTAGCAATTAACAGAGTGTCCCTTTAGGTCATTCCATCAAACAACGCTGTTCCAACCCTTGTTATATCGTAGGAGAGAAAAGTCTGATTGGCCTAGCTTGGGCCAAGTGTCTATGGGTTTACCAGAGGAAAGGTCCTAGGATTGCTAGTTCCAGAAGAATTACGTGAAAGATAGGAAAGGTGCAGTCCATGCACGGAAGAGATGCTGGCCATACTGGGTAAAGTAGGTTGTTACCACCTTGTATTCTTTCTGCTTTGCTTACAGCTAAACTTCCTTTAGTGTTTACAGGCTGCTTTCCAGAGAGATTGTAACTAAAAAATGTATAGGTCTATAAATAAGGTGTGAATCTTTTATGTAAGTTCCACAGCTTTGTGTCTCTGGATTTATGGCTAGAACTAGTGGCCGAAACCGCAAGAACCCCACCTTCCAAATCTCTAGAAGATATTTATGGAAAGGGCCTCTTCTAGGAGAGTGATGCTTCAAATAAACAAGAGCCCCTTGTTTTTAATCATTTTAGACATTTCTCTTTTTTATTTTCTAATGAATCATTCCTTTTTATTCACATTTCACTTTTTAAATGGTGGATTAAAAATGGCAGCACAAATGGCTGTGAGAACAATTATGACTTTAGAAAAGGAACTTTGATACTAGAAAATGTGATAGTTATATTTTTAGTCCACCCTTTTTGTTAAGTTCTAGGAATATTATGTTTATTTAAGAATATTAAAATTACTGATAAAATGTAGATAAGAAAATAAAAATCATCCATAAGATAAACACTGCAAACACATGGATGTGCTCCTCAGAGTCTTTTTCTTTGCATATTTTTTGTGAGCATGTTTAAAAAGTGGGATCATACTATACATAGTTTGTATTTTTGCTTTTTGCACTTAACATTAGACAATGACCATTTCTTCAGGTCATTAATCTTCAACAGCATGTTCTTTCAAATGGCTGCTTAGAATTATATATTAGGGATAAACCACAGTTTATTTAACCATTTCTAAACTGATAACACTTAGTATGGTTGTAGATTTTATTATAAATATTGTTGCAATCAGCATTCCCAATATATAAAACTTTGTTTTGATAGGTTATATTCCTAGGAGTGCAATTACTAGGTCATGGAGGAAAAGCATTTTAACCAGAAAACTTTACCAGTTTACTCTCCCAAGAGCAATGAACCTATGGAGCTTTGCAACCAGTTTGCCATTACTTACAAAATTCATCATGGAGAATTTGAAAAATGCAGAGATGTATAAGAATGAAAATGAAAAATCCTCTATAATCTCTTTGGTCAGAGGTAACTTTGGTTAACATTCTAGTTCTAACCCTTTCCAGTATTTTTGTATACATCTTCTATACATTTTTCTATATAGCTATGTACATATGTATTACATGTGTGTATGTATGTGTAAGTTTATGTTAAAATGAAGCTTGGATCTATCTGTAGTATACTTTCCAGTTTTATTTTTTTTCATTTTAAAATAATCTTTAAGAAAATTTTTGTAATGGTTTACAATATTCTATCCTATGGATCTTGTGTGTTGAATATTTAGGTTGGTTACTTCAAATTTTTATTACAAATAGTGCTCTGATGAGCACTCCTATATAAATCTTAGTGAGCAGCTCTGATGAGTTTCTTGGCATTAATTTCTAAAAGTAGAACTATTTGAGCAAAAAGCATAAGTATTATAGAAATTTTGATACATGCTGCCAAATTATCTTTCAGAAAGGTTTTAGCAATTTATAATTCCACTAGCAGTGTATGAGAGCATCCATTTCCCTCTCTCTTCTTTAACATTGAAAATTACCAATATTTTCCCATCTTGGCTATTGAATACTCAAAAGTAGCGGTTTGTTTCTTATATTTACATGTCTTTGATAACTAATGGTTTTGACTTTTTCATATTAATTGTCCATTTGCATTTTCCTTTTGTGATTTTCCAGCTTAGCGTCTTTGCAATTTTTTAAATTGAGACTTGTTTTTTTCCTTATATGAGCTACATAATAAAAATAATAACACTTCCTCTCAGAAAGTAGTCAAACAGCTAGGCTCCGTGTGTTCTCAAAGAGTGAAGAGTGAATGATTCTAGGACTTGCAGGAGCAACACTTGGGAATTTGTTAGAAATAGAAATTCTCAGGCCCCACCCGACCTCTATGGCAAGCTGTGTCTTAACAAGCCTCCCCAGCTTGCTGCCTGTGTTGAAGTCTGAGGAGCACCAAGCTGAAGAATCAAGATGCTTTCTCAACACAACAGGATGTAGTCACTCTCTCCTGTGAATGTCTTTAATACCTGGCTTACGAACAGCGAAGTATATGAAACTGCTGATTTGTGACTGTAATACTTCAGTTGCCTGAAAAAGAGTTGGGAAAAATGAAAGTCCTTGTAAAAGAGCTGGGTGGTTGGGATTGAGAAGAGGAGGGCTCTTGTGAGGTTTGGGTGAACATTTATCTCCCAATATGCACAGAAGTAAACAGTATTTTAGCAACTAATACAGATGTTCCTGTGCATGTATGACCAAGACATCTCCTCTATTCTGTAGCAGTGTTCTTTGTGCAATTGTGTTATTTTCCTCATATGATTACAAGCTCCATGAGGTTAGAAATTGTGTCTCCTCACCTTTTTACAACCTGTAGTTTTAAGTATTATGCATCTCACATAATGAATTCTCAATTAGTGTTTGTTGAATGAATATTGATTTTCTGTTTTGGTTCATTTTGAGGAGGAAGGAGAAAGATTTTGAAACCATGCTGCTTAAATAGAATACACACTAAAAGAGGAGTGAAGTTCTTGAGGATGGCTTGTTTATTTTCCTAGACCTACATACACAAGAGAACTTTCTAGTGTGATACATAACCACTGGCTGTAAAGAAATGTCTTCTGGGAACAGGGCTCAAAAGGAGCCTTTGTGTTTCTTTCATCACGAGAGTAGTTTTCCCCAAGAGCCCACATTTGCCTTTAGCACCTCTGCATGCTTCTCTCTGAAAAGTGAATTAAATGCTAGACACTTATTTGCTGTTTATGTCTGTGACCTTCTAATACCACCTACTAGGCCAAGCACACCTGCGTTCTGAACCCCTGTGGAACATAGTTATATCTTTGGGCAAACACCGAGAATACCACTAGCAACCAGGATATATGCTATTTTAAGGCTTGTAAAAACATATTTAAAATATTTTTATATTCTTTGCATCGGTCCCTAATGAATTTGTTTGATAATAAAAAATACAATCAGAGAAAACTTTTATAAATGTTTTTAAATCCTCCCAACATTTTATTGTAAGTAAATATCTAAATCAGTGCTATTTTCCCAAATGCAGCAAGCAAGAGTTACTGCACAATATATCATGTTGTTATGACAACTGATGATCTAGAACAAGTAAAACCTGTAAGGATGAAGTACACCATTCAGCATAATGCACTTTATTCTCTTAAAAAGAAAAGTTATTTTTTCCTCTGCAAATGAGACAATATGATGGGGAAATTAAATTAAATGGTGATGTTATTCCCTGAGGGCAAAACAATTCCATTCAATAAATTAATTTTACATCAGTAACTCTTTCTTTTCTTGAAACTGACAGTAATAACCTGACAGCTTAAAGCTCTAATAAACTTCAAGATCAGTACGACTACTCTACTGGTACAAAAGAGAAGTCAGGAGTATCACAAGTATGATAATCATTTTCTGTTCATCACAAAGAGGAGAAAATCCTCCAAATTCAATTTAACTAACTGCATTTACTTGATGAAACAGAGCACTTAAAATAGTTTTTGACAGAATATGGTTTGAGCATCCTAACATTCCCATTCTTTGGGAAGGTCTCTAAACTTCACCGACATTTTACATTAAGCCATTCTAAATAAATAACATTTGAAAGCTAGGAACCTATCAAATAAAGAATTCTATTATTCTAACGAAAAAACAAGGGGAAAAAGGGAGGGATAGAAAACTGTAATGGGGCTTCTAACTTACATAAAACCAGCAAATACCAATGTTTCAACCTAGTGACTTAGGGATTTGTTGAGGCCTCTAAATTTTCAGCCATCGAGATTACCCAGAAGCTACTATTTATAATGAGCAGTGGCAAGGGGGAACTCAAGGCTTCGTGCCTTTATTTCCCCAACTCAACCTCTGCTATCTTCAAATGAGCCAACAAGAACAAATATTAACCCCCAGGCATACAAGAAATCATCTCTTTTACTATTCTTCTCATAAAAACTTTATGTTTCTCTGAAAGTATTTTACAACCATGACAGAAAACATTATCACTGATTCCGGTAGATTCACATTGGCCAAAACCTGGGAATTCGGCCAGATCTGAAAAACAAGTCCCCTTCTGCATCCTCTCCAGGGTATGACTTCATCACTAACACTTTTGTACCTGCATACCAACTCTTGGGTAACAAACCAGATGCGTTGTGCCAAATATTGCTGCACTTTTCATTTTTCATTTTCAGATGATACTGATAAATGATTTGTGAATGTAAAAAAAAAAACATTAAATGGAATAATAAAGAGTTGCTCAGTTTCTCTGCTGCATTGAGTGGTTCCAATTAGAGGCTGAAGGAGTCCTGCTGCTTTTTCATCATTCAAGTTTATGACATAGCACATATCCCAGAGGTCCCAGGGTCCTGAAGACTCAAAGAGAGATGTCACCTGTACATCCAAATAGATTACAGAGGTTTGCCAAATCTTCAAAAATGTGGGTCTCTCTAAACATGTGCTGCCTGTTTTGCAGAAAGCACAATTTAATTGCTATGGTTCTGCAATTACTCACAAATCATGTTGAACAGTGAACAATTAATCCCAAATCTTAGCTCAACAGCATTTACTACAGCTAGAGAGTTATATTTTAAAATGTTTAAGGCAGTTAGCTGCACACATTTTTCAGCTCTAGCTAACAGACTGCTCAAGGTTTTGTCATCTTTGTCATCAATCAATCTAACCCAGATATCCATGTTTTTTGAATGGAGTATTGAAGTGTCACATAAAAAAAAGGGGAACTTTTCTGCCCGGAAGAGTCTCAGCCCCTCCCTTTAAAGAGAAGGGTCTTAGGTGCCAGTACTTCTGTGAATGTTTATGTGAATGTGGGAAAGGGAGGAGGCCCTGGTTTTGGTTTCACTACTGGAATCTCTAGTGCCACCAGAGATCAAACAAAATACTCTCAACCTTGTCTTTTCATTGAGAGCAATAGGTTCTTTTGTTGCCTAAAAATGTAAAGCCAGAGTGGATCCCACATTTTCTACTGGACTTAAATGACCAATACTTACTACAATCTTGCAGTCAAAATGGATTAGCTATCTCTCACTTGGTGGATAACAAGATGCAAACAGACCTGAGAAGGTCACACAGGTGATTTCAATTGGCACCTTAAGGCAATTTTACTCCTGTATAACTGCTCTCAGAGGGCTTGTTTAATGCCCCTATTATAGCTGTGATTCTATAACAATATAATTGGTATAATAATAATATTTCTACCAGTTGTTTTATATTTCATTTAAAGTCAACACTAGGAGAATGATCATTGTTACTTAGAATAAATGATATAAAGAAAATGCCTTTTATAGTTGAAAAACAACAAAAAGAACTTCATCAAAACCCTCTAAAATATCTGCTGTAGATCCCTCGTCATATGGAAGTCCAATTCAACTTCGTTACTCTATCAAGTTCCTTAAAGCACGGAGCCAGTTACACTTCATTCATTCATTTATTCACCAGGCAACAAATTCTTATTGGATACTTCATAGGTGCCAGGCATGACTGTTTGACTCTAGTGACAAAGAAGAAAATAAAATAAACAAACAACAACAACAACAAAAAACACTCATCCTTCTGAAGCTTGTATTCTCAGAGGTTGGCAAGCTATTACTGCAAAGGGCTAGGTAGCAAATACACATTTTTTGGCTTTGGGGGCCATATGAAAATGGTCATAGACAATACATAAACACACAGGTGCAGCTATGTTCCAATAAGGCTTTACTTACAAAAACAGCTGGATTTGGTCTGCGGGCTACAGCTTGTTGACCTCTAGTGTCTAGTGGGGGAGTATATATATATATATATGTATTTTAAAATATATGTATATATAAAAATAAGTAAAATATTTATTAAGAATTAAGAAGAAAACAAAAGGAGGGGGTGGTGACAGAAGTGTGTGTGTGTGTGTGTGTGTGTTGGTTGAGAGGTTGCAATTTTAGATAAGATGGCCAGGGGAGTTTTCACAGGAATGAAGACCTAAATAAAGTGAAGAAATCTTGTTGCCATCTGGGCAGAGAGAACTGCAGATGCAAAGGCTCTGTGGACCCCCACATGAGGGCTCCAGCCAATGGTGTCCAGTGATCGAGGCAGGAAGTAGCAGAAGATCAATCAGAGAGGAAATGAAGAGAAGGGCCACAAATGTGGGATGCGGGGCCACACAGGTAATTGTATCTGAGTAAGACGAGAAGCCACAGGGGGGATTTGAGTAGAGAAATGGGATAATCATCTTGGCTGCTGCCCTGGCAAAGAGACTGCAGGGAGACCAAGTAGGAGGATAGAACAGTCATCCATCCAAATAGGAGCTAATGGTGACCTGAACTAAGTTTGTAGCAAGGCAGGTGAGGACAGGTGATGGGAATTGTGGTTATGGTTTTAAAATGTAGCCAGGATCTCCTGAGCATTTGTGGGATATAAGAGAAAGAAAGGAGACAAGAATGAGTCCAAGGTACTAGCTTGAATACCTGGAGGAATAGAATTGCCATTTATTGAAATGAGGACACCTGGAATAAGAGCAGAGCCTATCAGGGCCACAGTCTCGAAGGTAATAAGTTTGAGATTTTCTTTTTAGGCATTGAAATGGAGATGTAATATAGGCAGTTGGATATATAAGCATGGGTTTGAGAGGAAAGTTTCAGGCTAGGGTTAAAAATTAGCAAATTGTCAGCATATGGATGGTATTTAAAGCCACGAGATTTGATGAAGTCGCTAAGAAAATGAATGTAGATAGGAAAGAAAATGTCTGAGGACTGAGCCCCAGGCCATTCCAATGTTGAGAAGTCAGGGAGATTAAGTATAATCAGCAAAGAACAGAGTCCCTTAACATTTAGGCCCCTTAGTAGTGGTTTACAATTTGGATATGTGACATGTCTTTAAGTTGCAAACTTAATTGGAAGGTGAATATTATGACAAGTATTTTACACAAATTCAAAGAAAATTTGAAAATAATAATATTTTGTTCTTTATGGGAAACTTTATACATCTATACTTCTGGAACTGAAGGATATAAAATATAAGCAACACTGGAGAGAAGTCTATAGCTATGTTTCTCTCTGAGGACAGGAACTGGGCCTTTTGCATCTTTACGCCTGGTGCGTGGCACATGCTTTCATATACTTCTCTGCAGCATGACTGATTTTAAATTGGTGCTTCCCCACATTACTTATACTAATCTGAGAATTCCCGGGTTTGAAAATTATAGCTAGGTCTGCAATTGTTCCATTTTATAGTCAAGATAGTTCATCCTTTCCTATTAAGTCTTTGCAACTGTCATTCCCACACTGCCTGCACAGTGCCACAGCTACCTGTTAAAAACGTAAATCAATCCTTTGACTGTTTGATGTCAAACATTTGGAAGTATATGAAATTGTAGAAAGTGGCAGTCGCAAGGAGGCAAAGACATATTCTAATTTTGGTTTTGCAGTCTCCTCATGATGTAATATTGGCAAATCAGTTTCTCTGCTTGTAGTTTTCTCATCTATAAACTACATTTGCTAACATTTTTTCATAACCTTTTTCTTGGCTTTTTTTTTTCCTATTAAATTGATAAATTGCTTTGGCTTGGGTTAATTTTTCCAAATGATATTTGTTAATATTTGATGTCAATGTGTGTTACATAATTCTTTAAATATATATTAAATTCAGTATTTTGCCAAAATATTTCACATAATCACATTTTATATTGCACATAAAATTCAAGGGGACATATGCAGTTCTCCATTTGAACACATGCAATATCGTCTAGATGGTATTTCTATCTTCACTACACAATAGCAACAAAATAAAACAAGGAAACTTTTCAAATAAAAGTGAACTGGAGGGAAATGATGGTCACTTAATAAAAACCGCATTGACCGCTTCCATCTTCCTTTTTTCTCCATGCTCCTTTTGTATGCTGCCAGATTGTCTCCTAGCTGGAGGTGACAGACAGCCCCAGTCCAGATTGCATCTACAGACAACCCATCTGGGAATTGTCTGTGCTGAGTTTCAAAGATGTTCCCTGTGGCAAAAACCACTTTATAAGTCTCTTTTCAAACTTTAGTTTTTGTTTAAATGTGTTTTAATAGTTATGGTCTGGTGTGAGATTGGAGTAGACACGTTTGCAGATGCTGGCTGGACTTTTCCTACCGTTCATTTCTCAGGGGCTGTGTTGTGGCACCCAGGAGGAGTGGAAACAGGCCCGGCTTGACTATCTTTACTGTCGTATCCCTTCTGTGAATACTTTTTTTTTGTAATTTTTGAAATTCACTTCTTAAGTATACACAGAACAAAGAGAGTATGGGAGGAATGATGGCTTTAACCATTTTAGTCACTTCATTCCTATCCTTACCCCTGTAAGCAAAGGTCATTTGTGTAATATTTTGTGAAACAAAATATAAAATACATTGCATTTTAAAGATATGCTATGATGGGCAAGAGAGGTTTGTAGAGTTGATTCTGTATGATGAACTAGCTTGAGAAGATATGTTTGTCTTGGCCAGATTGGTTGAAAAGAAATTGTTGACTTGAGCACTTGGGGTAACAGTAAGATGCAACTGAGATTTTGGGGGTTGACAGGGATTGGAAGCAGAGAAGAGAAAGGAAAGCAATCGGGCAAGTAGATAATTCAGGATGTTCATTCAAGGAGGATTGTCCAGGCTAAAAGGAAACTCAATGGAAAGAAATACATTGCAGCATCTTTTTGACTTTTAGAGCTCTTGACTATGAATACAACTATTTTCTCCACTTTCTAAGAATAGATTGGATTTTGTATCCCTTTCAGATATGGCAGGATGGGATGTCACAGTTATATTTGTGAAGGTTAAGATTCAAGATTATTGAATTTTGTACACTTGAACTGTTAGCCATTCTCCCAACAAAATATACCACAGAAATGAACTAGTAGCATGACACTATATCACCTTTAGCATTAGCAGAATGGATTTTGGAGGGAAGAAGACCCAGTGCATACATTTATGATATTAGCAATATTTTCTCATTGGGAAAGGAATGATTTGAGGACATCTGTGATCACAGAAGAATCCCTGAGGACATATAAACTTTAATAATGGAATAATATTTTTAATGAAAGTTTATTCAAAATATTCCACTTACTTTTCAATGGGAATTATTAAGAAGGAAAAGTCATAAACAGTGATAGATACCCATTGGGAAATTTTTAAAGAACAGAGGATTGTTCCCAGAGATAGATAAAAAGATCCAGAAACAATATGGTAGCACTGGTAGATAAATCCCAGCCAACAAGAAAGAGATCTGGCTTTGGGGGAAGCATTAGAATAAGTGATGCTTGATTTGGCTCAAAGTGCAGGGTTTGGGGAACAGGGCAGAACAGGTGCTGGGGGAATAATAATATGTACTATGAATTGAACCCACCAGAGTAAGAATAGAATGCTTCAGTGACTTAGAATGCAGGCAAACATTGGGAAAGGTAGAAGATCCCACCTTGGTGTGGCACATCTGTACACACTTAAATAGGCAGCCCCTAGACAAGACAGGCTGTTGATTCTAGAACAGATCTTCATTTGTAGAAATTGCTGAGGAAGCATATCCCGATATCTTGATCTTCAGGCAGAGAGATGATAAAAGGAGTTCTAACTTTACTATAAGGCTAGGAAAATTTTGTAAGGTAGGGTAACTGAGATTAGACAAATCAAAAAATATCAAAATAAGTTCTACAAGGAACTCATGAAGGGCCAGACTCACTCAGCTAGCCAAAT
Organism: Cheirogaleus medius; assembly: GCA_008086735.1. NCBI lineage: Eukaryota > Metazoa > Chordata > Mammalia > Primates > Cheirogaleidae > Cheirogaleus > Cheirogaleus medius. The sequence continues at coordinate 52,009,904 of VBSM01000361.1, read as the reverse complement.
TTACAAAGCTTGAGAGGCACGTGTGCTCTCCAGGATTTTCACGATTGTTAAATAATAAATTTGAATAAAAAAAGAGAAAGATAAGGTTATCAAGAATCAGAAACAGGATAGTATTTCAGTTCAAATTTCTTTCTTAAAAAACCAGCTAGCAGTAACTGTACAGAGGCAAGTTATCGCCCACCACCTTAAAAATAGTTGGGATTGGGAATTTATAACCCTACCTTTTATGAGGATAAAGGGAGTTAGGGACATCTCCCACTTTCTCTCTTCTCCACTATGCATTGAGCATCATCCACCTTCTGCTTACCGGTGTAGAAAGGAGGGTACGTACTAGCAAATTGGGATAGCCTTGGAAGATTCCTCCCTACTCTTAGGGAAAAAGCTGGTAATAGTGTAGGTGGCTGTGTAACAGGTGTAGACTTCAGGACTTAATAGATAGAAACAAGAAGCAAATGGTTCAAATCCACACCAGCATCCAAAACTCTAAACCCATCCAACATGGGCTATACAATTTCAATAAGCTCTTTCTCATGGGGACTGCTGGGACTCCATGAAAATGTGTTCATAACTATTAAAAAGAGGTATGCTGAGTTATTTTCATATTGCTGCATAACAGATTACCACAAATTTAGCTACTTCAAACAGCACACATTTATTATCTCACAGGCATTGCTTAACTGGGTTCTCTGCTCAGGATCTCACAAGGCTACAATAGAGGTGCTGGTTGGGATGTATGATCATCTCGAACCCAGGGTCTTCTTTCAACATCACTTAGATTGTTGGCAGAATTTGGATTTCCAGCATTTTTTCACTTTTTAGTTCCTTGTGGCTGAAGGACTAAGGTCATCAGCTCCTGGAGGCCACCTTTCTCCATTGGCAATTCCTAACAAGCTGCTTTTTTAAGAGCAGCAAGAGATCATCTCTCTTCAGGAAGGGTCCAGTCCCTCTTTTAAGGCCTCTCACCTGATTAAGTCTGGCTCACTCAGAATAATCTCCTTTTTTATTAACTCAAGATTAAATAATTTGGGACCTTAAATTTCTTCACCTTTTCACAGGGGTGACTTCACATCGGATTCAATGGTCCTACTTCTACTCAAGGAAAGGTAGTTATATGGATACTGTACACCACAAGGTGAGAATTTTGGGGGCCATCTTAGAATTTTGCCTACCACATATGCCAAGCAAAGCTATACGTAGATATCAAATAATAATTACTTTTCAACTATTCTACCTATGAGCTCTACCTGGCTCCAGTTCCCTTTCAAGTTCTGAATAGATTGTAGATATTTGTATTCTAAGTACATAATGTGGCTTACCTGAGGCACACTGTGTTGGGCCTGGTGTCTCTGAGATACTGTGGGGTACAAGAGTTGGTGGATACTTTTGCTGTGCTAAGCTCTACCAATGGATTGGATGACAGTGGTGGCATTAACTAGATTCAGCCTCCACTGTGTGTTGTTCACTACTGTGTTGGAGGAATCATCCACCGTCCCCACACAGATCCTTTGTGCCATCATGTATGGTGAGGCAAATACTGAGAGACCTTTGGTGCAGCCTTCTCTACTCCTTCAGCCAACATGTTCCCAAATGTGAAGGAGTGTGAGCTGAGTGCAGGATGCTTTAATTGGGGATTTCTATAGAGCCTGAGTGAGGGGAGGCAAGTGTTCTTTCTTCATGAGTTCAGAATCTGAAGAAGAACAACACTCTATGGGTTGAATTACCACCATTTCATGAGTTTTCGAGGAAAACTGTTTCATCAAGAACCTTGATTTAAGGAAGGTCCAGTTCACCAACTCAAGAACATAGATTTTTTAGTTTCACAAATATTAAAGATAATACCCAAATCCACATACTAGATTGATGATTCTTTCCTTAAGCATACACATAAGCCAGATTGCTCCATGTGGTATAAGTGTGGAGGCTAAATTTCTTCTTGGTTTATAGATCCATTCTGACTAAGGAAGAAATTTGAAGAATCATGCCTTTGGAAAGAAATCTAATTGGCAGGAATCCCAAGTTTAGAAAAATGTCTGTTATTCTCAAGGAGACCGTCATCTCAATTCAGGAGAACTAATGTGACTTTGTTAAATACTTGGGAAGGGCAGGAGGCATAGTAGAGCCTGTAAAGGTCCACTTAGACCAGGACACTAGTTTTACGATATCCATCTTGATATTTAGAAAGAACTTCACTGCCAATTGACCTGTATCTTGGGGTTAATGACAAAGGGACAGATTGGCAAAGCCTGACTCAGGATGCAGCTAAACCAAGGAGCAGAACTTCAGACTCTCTGTGGCTGGCAACTCCAGCAAACCAGCAAAACAATGGGTGCCAGAATGAACACCATGACATCTGAACAAGGTTTCCTAAATTTTAGTCTGGGGTTGAGATCTCGTACGAGATTTGAGAATAAGAGATTCACAAAACTGAGGGACTGCTGCAAATGCTCCCTGGATATGTAAATGTGTCTGTGATCATTGCCACTATATGATACAATCTCAAAGCCAAAGCTGTGACTATTAAGAACATGCAACTCATCGTGGAAATGGTTATAAAGGAGAAAGGATTCATGCTAATCCAGAATAATGATAATAACATCTTCAGTTTAAAGTTAGTCACCGCTATTCAAGGAGGACCAGAAGGGAACCCTATCTTCACTTCCACAGAAGAGACAGTTGGAGAGAAGAAGTGAAGAGAGGAGAGTGTTATCCTTTAGGTCCAGACTCAATGACACTCAGTCCTGGGAAGGGCCCGTCTCCTATTGCCTCTCCAGCAGGCAACTGCCCTCCCCAGACCATAATCTGGAAGCCACAGACATCAAGTCTGCAGGATCTTGTTCCATCTAGGACAGGAAGTTGGGTGATTTATTGTGTTAAAAAAGTTGACTACCAGTGAAGCAGTGACAGTTCCCTGAAGAAGTTTTGGGGAAATTCACAAATGTGATTATTCAAAAACTACTTATCTATGTCCAAAGAGACACTACTCAGGTGTCTATGATGCACTGACAGAACCCTAGCTCACTTATTTGAAAAACAGGGACCCTCCACTTTCGAAGGACTCAGGAAGTATTTTCAGTTGGCAGAGAATGTAGCAAGACAGATGTCTCTATCTCCTTAACCTCCTTATTCTTCCTGTCCTCATCCACGGTAGAGAGTGAGTCTTTTGGCTTAATAACACTGCAAGTTACAAGTAGTAAATCATTATTCTTGATGGCTGTCATGTAGTTTGATCCACTCTGAGTAATGGCAGATGGGATGAAGCAGCCAGGTGAATGGACTATGCTAACCTTGACCACAAGTGTGGAAAAGAACTTAAGAACTTTAGGCACAAGACACAACTGACACAAACTCAGAGGGTGGAGGCAGGATGAAACTGAGATGCTAAAGGGTGGAAAGCTCAGAAAAAGGAGGAAGAGTAAAACAAGAGAAAGCAATGTCAGATGCAATTTAAGGTGGATTGTTGTAAGAATAAGAACCGGGACTGTCAGTGACAGTTAAAAAGAAACTTGTAGCATCCTCCAGTTTCAAGCCATGGGTTATATAAGGTTCTTTTTTAATATGCCTGCATATCCTTCAAACTTCACAGGGTGCACTAGAAGAGTTACTTGTTGTTCAACCTTGTAAGCTTAGATTTCTGGCTATTTTATGTTTTTTGAGTAAAAGTGTTATGTGGTTCAACAAAGTAACAAATGGCATTGTTTCCCTGGTCGAATAACAGGGATGAGGAGGACAGTCTCCTTTCTACACTTGGATTCAGATTAGAGCAGTGATAATGACCTTAGATGATAACAAAGATTTGAGCAGTTGCAAGAGTGGACATATGCAGAGTAATGAATGTGCTTTTATGAAATAAGTATATCCCTGTAAATCAAAGTTGAAAAGTCAAATGGTGTTTTAAATAGTCTGGGACACTCTCGATGCAATGAGACTTTTGTAAAATGTTCTGTTTCCTTGGCCATTTGAAACCTCCATCGGTTTGGATGTTCTCTCAGTCTTTTTGACACCCTTCTCTGGGATTGAGCAACTGCAGAGAAACATGCGCAGGTTTTCTATAACAAAGACATGGCCCTTCCGCTACCCATGTGACTCCAGGACAGTGAGAAATACAGCTTAAACTATTTCAATTATGATGGGGGTTATAAAAATAGTACTTTAAATTTTGCCATGCTAATTTTCTCTTTAAACCATCAGGTTCTCTCCTTAAAATAAGAAAATTCTGATAATAGAAACAATGGTGTGTAAATAACAATACATACAATGCAGAGGTATAGCAGTGGTCACCAGAACCAATTCAGGAGTCTCTGAATAAACTATATTCCATTCTTTTGTTTTAACTAGTTGAAAACTACATCTTATTTTTGCTGCTATAGAACCGAATGGAACCGGAGTGGGGGGATTTTTTTTTAATTCATAATTAACTAATGAAAACAATCCAAAACAAAGTTCTTATTACAGAATTATTTTGTGTAAATATGTATGGCTATTAGTTCATTTATTATATATTCATCTATAATTTATAGCTGCAATATATCAGCCTTCTTCAGGAGACTAGAACATTTTACCCTATGATTTATTGTCAGCATATCACCTACCACTTTACAGATAGTTCCTATCAATTATGTCTTTGTATATATATCATTGAAAACGAAGGATAGCATTTAACAGGTTCTATTTCAATCAATTCTGATATACAGACTTTGTTAGGGATGCCAAACCTCCTTGGAGGTATAATACTGTATATTTGTATATTACTTTACAGTTTTCAAAATGTAGTCAAATATATTTGTGTGTCCAGAATAAGTTATTTTATAGTCTTCCTCATACGAAATCATATTTCATAGTTAAATGTTGAATTTCAAGTATTAAAAATAATGAGGATGTTTAAAAATATGAGAAACTTGACAATAAAGAAATAATAATAAACATGTAGTGCAATGGTGAGAGCTCTTTGTAGCAGCCTTTGTGGACTACGCTGCAATGGTCTGATTCAGTCTCTGAACTTCTCCGTCTCCAAAGTTTCAATGATAGAGTCTATCAACCTCATCAGGGATGTTATTAAAATACATTAAACATATCTGATTTTATGGACCAATTAGGCAGTTTTATAATAATATGATGGAGGAGTTTAGGGTGGAAATATGTGAGTGCATGTTTTTTGGCATTGCCTGTAGGCTAAGGCTCTACAAGAGGAATCTGAAGACTCAGTGATTTGTGGGAGTAGTGTTAGTGTGAGAGTGTGAGAGTGTGCGTGTATGAGAGAGAATAAGAGAGAAAGTGTGGGTGAGTGCAAATGGGTATGTGTTTGTGCAGGTACCCGGATATAGTTGGACATTCGGGGAATGTACCCATGTGGAGGCAGTATTTGCTGAAAATATTTGTAGATGGGATGAAAATTTAATTATTTTTGTTGGCAGTATGAAATTAATAAGGCCGATAATGCTACATTAACAAGATGCATTGGGAATGTGAGAATATATATGAGACTTGTTTCCTGACTTCAAGAAGCATAATCTCATCAGTGGGACAAGAAATGTACAGAAGAAACAAATAGTGAACAAAATCTAATACATAACCTTTTAAATTGCCAGAGAGAGAGAGAGAGTGTGTGTGTGTAGTGGAGATGTAGAGGAAAACATGATGTACTAATAATTACTAACTAAAATTCCAAGAAGAGAAACATTAATGTGGGCTAGAAACATTAAGGAAAATATATTGGCAAGTGAGTATTTAAATTGGTTTATCAAAGGTTTAGATTGTGTATGAATACATGTTTATGTGTATATGTGTGTATATTTGGGGGAAGGAAATCATAATGAGAGAATGAACTTTCTCAACCAGGAAGAAAAAAAATGCTCAAAGCATCACAGGGCAGTCACTCATTCAACAAAAGAGAGTATTGGAAATCCACCAGCTCTGTGCCAGGTTGAGGATACAAAGCACACATTGCCCTTTTTGTTATCACTTATTTACAAAAAGGATAAGTATATTCATGTTTCAAAGTATGGTTTTCAAATCCTAAGGTAACCACACTCAAATCCCAGTGAGCTGACAAAGCTTGTCAGAACCCCTGCTTAGCTTCTTTTCCTTGAAGATAACAAAGAACCAAACCTATAAACCCCCAAACTCCAGCTCCAACATATTTTAAAAGTGTATGTGTTTTTATTTTATTTTTTTAAAAAATTAGATTAATTATCATCTTAGGTCTTGGTGAATTCTGTAATTACTATAATTTCAGAAGTAAAAAGGTGGGAGGGCACATAGTTAGAAACACAGGGTTATATAAAATTAGGTACTTAGCAAACTGACAAGCCGTGTCATGCTTTGATCATTCTAGTTGAGGCATCCCCTGCTCTAGGTGTCCTTCCCTGACCCTCCCTGGGCTCTTCAGGTACCGCCAATTCCAAGACATCTCTCATACCCTCCTGTGATTCTACTTATTAAATGGTTGATGTCACTCTTCCCCACTAGACTGTGAATTTATTTTTTTTGACAATTGTGACTAATACCACAATTAGCGCCCAGTGGGTTCCCTTAAAACTTTGCTGCCCATTGTTGCATAATTTGGAGCCCCTGGTCAGAAATTGTATAAAATCCTGTAGGTATAAGGCATGGGGACCAACTTTTGCAGCTGTGGTTTTTGAAGGAGGAAATTCAACAGATGCCTAAACTTTAGGGTGTGAAAACAAAGTTTTAAAAAGTATATATTTTATTCTTTCATTCAGTAAATATATCACACAAGTGAAAAGAGGGAAAAGATGGCAGCCTGTACCAACAGAATGGAGGGTTTTATTCTTGGAATATAAAGTATAACTGAACTGATTGTCACTTGAAATTTTGTCTTTGGGTGGATGGGGTGGAGATTGTAAAGAGAGAGAGATGGGGAGAGAGAGAGAGAAGGGGAGAGAGAGAGAAAAAGAGAGAGAGAGAGCAGGCACGCCACTCACTACTATTTAAAGTCTAAGTGAATTTTTTTGGAAACAAAGTGCAGGAGTACAGGAGTATTCATGCTCACAGCAAGAAACAGATTCCAAGAGTTAAGATAGGAGCTTTGAACCCTGCTGTGAAGGGCAACTCTTTCCAAATCAAAAGGTGTGAAAGGGCTGTAGTTCTGCTCTTCTGGCTTCTGGCACTGATCAAAGTCTTTATTTGCTTCTGCTCTTTCAAAGAGCAAGCTAGGAATGGCAGATTAGTGCCCTAATCCTCACATTCTCAACTCATCCCATTCCAAATTTAGAGAACCAGGATTTTCTTACACCCTCAGGATGCAAAGCTGAAGGACACCTGTGTTTTCCTTCAATACAATACACTCTCACTTATCTGGTTGTCAGTGGTTTATAATTGGCCATCAAATGAATACTTAATTGTGATTCTCATTGGACAGTGCTCTCAAAAACATATCTCTCTTTATTTTTTGTTTAAACAAAACTTGTTATGTTTAAAAAAAAGCAGAATAGAAGCAAATCCACAGAAATAGGGCAAAACAGAAAGATCATTCTATTTCATTGCCTGACCAATTTAACTCTTGGGAAATCTACTGTTACGTGACCTGTTTTAGGCTTTTCTCTGACTCTAGAGTCTCTTTCATTAATGTTTAAACTCCTTTCCCAGCCCACTTCTTCCCTCTTGTTCTTTGCACCAGGTAAGCCTTCGAGTGTTCCCATTCTTCCCTTATTCAGGTAGGTAACAGTGGAGGAAGATGGTCAATGTGTCTGTAGCAAAGGAATAGGGAGGGAAGTTGGAGAGGTCAGAGAATAGGAGCAAGGGGCAGATCAGGTATCAACTCATTAGCCACAGTAAAGACTTTGGCTTTTACTCTGAGAAAAATGAGGTGTCTCATTCACAGCATTGTGAGTAGGGGTGTGACATGATCTGATTTATGCTGCAAAAGGAGCACTTGGGTTGCTATGTGGAAAATAGTCGAGGTGGCTAAGGACAGGCACAGGAGACCTGCAGATGGTCATCCAGGTGGCAGTTATTGCGAGTAAAACAGGTGGTGGTGGAGGTGATGAGATGGGGTTGGAGTCTGTACCTATTTTGCAGGTAGAGCAAGGATGCCAGAAGGATGGAGTTATTATCAGCAAAGATGGGGAAGCCTGAGAACATAGTAAATTTGAAGTGTCAAAGATCCTTGCCAGTAATACTACCAGAAGACAGGTACAAAAAGAAAAAGCTTCACTTTTCTGTTGCAGTTTGAAAAGCATATGAATGGGATTCTTCTCTGCCTACTGGAAATTAGAAGAGATTTTATTACTCATAAACATTAAGTTGGTCACGATTAAAGGGAGACGAGAAACAGAAACATGGGGTGGAGGCTAAGGAAGAGATTAGTTAACAGTTCTCACATTTCAGAAACAGTGGTTCTCAAACTTGTGTGCACATCAGACTCCTGGGAAGGATTTGTTAAAATATAACTTTCTGGCCCCATCCCCAGAATTTCTGATTCAGTAGGTCTGGGTGATGCCAAGAACATGGATTTCTAGTTTTCAGGTTATGTTGACACTGGTGGAGACCACACTTAGAGAACCATTGGCCAAAGAGCAAGTAAATCTGAGACAAGTACATTTTGTAGTTTAGATTCCATCAAGAAAAGAAGCAGTTTAGACCTAAACCTTGCCACTCTTTTTTTTTTTATAGGAATCTCTTAACCCTTCACAGGAGTCATGCCAGTAACTTAGTTTTGGACAGGCAGTTCAATCTTTTAGTCTGGAGTATGAGAGAGAGTCTAGACTTGAGATATTAATTGAGAGTTGTTGGCATATAGATAGAATTTATAATAATGAAAAATGAGAAACAGATGTTCAAAATGGTTAATAATATGGAAATAGAAAGGTGAAATAAAGATTGAGGGCTAAGAAAGAATGATATTTATGTTATCCTTGATTGATAAATGTATTTAATAGCTTTCTTTTGTTATAATGGATTTATAGAGGCTCAAAGCAGGAAGTTTTCTTCTTTATTTTCCCTCCTCCCTAGTATAAGGTATCTGAGACTCTGGACAACATGACCATTGTTCCACCACTGGTGCGGCACATCCCCAGGTTCCACACTCACAGATTAACTAACTGCATATTGGAAATATTTGGAAACCAAACAATAAAAAATAATACAAATTAAAAATTAGTGCATAACAGCTATTTACATACCAGTTACCTTATATTAGGTATAAGTAATCTAGAAATGATTTAAAGTATATGAAAGGATGTGCTTAGGTTATATGTAAATACTACATCATTTTGTATCAGGGACTTGAGCATCCTTAGATTTTGGTATTCAAAAGGGTCCTGGAATCAATCCCCTGCGAATACCAAGGAATGACCATATATTTTCCAAAGACAGATGGGATATCTCCCATCCTAACGGCTATTCTGAAATGTAACTTCGACACCTTCCCAGCTGAGAGGTGGGTTTTTTGTTTCCCTCCTTAAATTTGGGCAACCTTGTGACTTGGTTGTAACCAGCGAAAGGCAGTGGATGCAATACTTAGGACTTTCAAGGCTAGGTCAGAAAAAGTGTTGCAGTTTTAACTTTATTTGGTGAAACAATCCTGCTAAAACCCTGAGCCTCAATGTTGAAGTCTGACTTTTGTGAGGCTGTCATACTGTGAGGAAACTCAAACCAGCTCACATAAAAAGACAACATGGAGAAACTCTGAGACTACATTAAGAGAGAAAGAGATGCCTAGCCAGCACCTAGATACAGTAGCTATTTGCTCTCCAGCCTCAGCAATCATATCACAGCCAAGACATCAGAGACACCAAGCCTTGCCCAGTCAAACCTTTTCTGAATTCCTAACACACAGAAATTTTAAGAAAATAGAGTGTTGTGTTAAGCTGCTGAATTTTGAAATAGTCATTCTAAATTGTTTAATTTTTCAAACTGCTTGATCATCAAATATATTTTTGGTGGGGCTAAGGATGACTCAACACTTGTTAACATAACTTGAAACTTATATTTTACCAAAAACAAAAAACCCTTAAAAATATCACCTTGGATTCACCAACCGAATTTTGGCTAGCAATTTGGTTTCCTAAAGAGAACTTTCTGTAAGAGAGAGGATTGTACACTAGTATATATATATATATATATATATATATATATTTATAACTCAGTACAAGTGTGTAAATTAGGATTCTGATGTATCTATCATACTTGAGTTTGGTTAGTATGAATTAGTCCCTAGAGCTTCCTCACTGGAGGCAAAAAGATCAAGTACTTAATATGCAAGGCTGGCCTCTGTACCTTGCATGCATGGTGATTCTTCTATGGAATTAAGCAGAACTTCTAGTGATATCTTCTAATGAGGCACACCTAGTTTATTTATAAGACTTTATATGACTTATGTATCTGACTTTTTTTCTCAGACAAGTTTTCTACTCAAAAAAATCAAACTCTGTCAGGAATTATAAGATATTTTGCCATTTTGTACTTACCAGACACTGAATTAGGAAGTTCAAAATTTCAAGAGGACTTTTCATAAGAGTCTTCCTTGGATTTGGTGCACAAACAATGCTGTTTGGAACCTAAGGAGCCAAAAGTCAAGGAATGGATCCTTAACTTACTTCTACACTGAGCTGTATATGTTACTTGCTATCGCAGGAGTGGTAGGCTTTGGGGACCTCTTACTCAGAGAGCTCCTTGGACTCTGATAATTGGACCTTCTATAATTTACTCCATCAAAGTATCAATGCAGATTCTTTCTCAAAAGAGTAACCTAAGAGACAAGGTTGTAGAAAAATGTCCTCTATTCAAATAAAAGTCTAATAATAGGAACAGATACAGAGGAAGAAGTCTATCTTTTCATTCCAGGGTCACTCATCCATATACATAGCTTTATTTAACATAGCATCTTGACTCAAATCTCTCATGAGTATTTCCAACATCAACATGTTCAAAATTTAAAACATGGGAGAATCCCTGAAATCTCATCCTCCTCCAATGTTCCATATCTCAATGACTACAGCACTATCATCCATACGGTAGAAAATATTTTCCTTTATTCACATATTTTATCTAATACTATTCCCAGTCTAGTTGATCTACTTAACATTCTGAATCTGTTAAACTCTTTCCCTTTCCATAGTCACCATTGAGTACTGATTACCATTAACTCATACTTGAACTATTGCACTGACTAGGATTCTGTGTTTCAGGCAACAGGAATGAACTCTGAGTGATTTACACAGAAGAACAATTTAAGAATATTGGGTAGGTCACTGATGATTGGAGAATACTGGTGAAATGGATATTATATTATCAGAATATTATAATATCAGAAACCATGGGACATAAGACTGCAGATAACAAAACAAAGGTCATTTCCTTCAGAGTCACAGTTCTGTTTGTAAGCATTTGATTGGTCAAAACTAGGAATTATGACCATCTCCGAGGTATCAGGGAATGGACATATCTGACTCACTTTGACTTTAGATTCACAAAATGGGGATCTCCTCCAAATTAGAAAATAGATATTGATCTTGGGCTGACAAAAGCTATATTATTCTCATAATTGTCAACTTAGTCTCTATGGCAGGTTAAAGGTGACCTCAAATTTTTTGCTTCTTCTCTCATAGAAAGGTGTGGTCTAAATTTCCTTCCCATGAGCATAGGCGGGCTTCTCTGAGTGCTTTAGTCCATGCTGTGCCAATTGCCAGGTTCAAGCCTCAAAAAACCAGTAACAGTTGCTTCTCGTTGTTCAGAGAATTTTCTCTTAGAACAAGACTAGTATGCTGTTAGAAGCCCTAACTATGTGGAAAGCATTAGAGATAAAATGTCCTGTAGAGAGGGAGGGAAAGATTAATAGATTGATTGATAGATAAAACACCAAGGCAGTAGACATGTGATATCTTGGAAGCAGATCTTCCAGCCCCGGTTCCTCAGCCAACACCACATGAATCAGAGAACTGCCTAGCTGAGCAGACTCCTTGCATCACTCTTCCTTGAGTTTCTTATATTTTCTATATTTTAGCCAGAGTTTTTTAAAAATATATTACCCTGCTTAGCACTTTTCAATGCCCTTAGTATAAAAATCAGGATCGTCAACATTATCTTCAAAGTCCTGAATGATGTATTCCAGCTGTGTCTCATCTCTTGTCACTGTCTGCCTCATTCTCTGAACTACAGTTAAGTGGCTATTTTAAGTTCTTCCAAAATGCCACACTTTTTTCTGTCTCAGAATCTTCATATATGCTGTCCCCTCTCCTAGAAGCCCTTCCTGCATCCATTGGGCTTTTCCCTAGCTAACTCTCACTCATTTTCTCAGATCTTAGTTCAAACATCAGTTTCTTGAGAAAATCTTCCCTTATTCCCCAGTCTAGATCTGTCTCTCATAGCTCCTATACTTCTCCAACAGAGCAATCATATTTTAATTAAATAATTCATTGTGAGCGAGTTTTATCATTTGTCTTTCTTTGCTAGAAATGTAAGCTTTATAAGATCAAAGACTGAAAATCTTGTTTTTCCACTATATTCTTACTGCCTTGCACCATTCTTTGCACATAGTAGACATGCAATAAATGTGCTACTCAAACTTTGAATGTGCAGACAAATCATCTGACAGTCTTTTTAAAATGTAGATTTTTGACTCAGTAGGTCTGGAGTAGGGTTTGAGATTAGCCTCTATTTCTAACAAGCTCCTAGGTGATGCTATTGCTGTTGATTCTGTGGACCACTCTGCATAGCAAGGCTATATAAGAATCATAATTAAGTCCTGTGGGTAACATGGAGCAACAAATTGGGATTAGCTAATATTTTAAACCTGTGCTATCATTTTAATTTGATTCAATTAATTTCAACAAACAATTATTGAGCCAACTATTTCCCAGGATAGGTTAAACATAAGTAAGATATGGTCAGTGCACTCAAAAAGCTTAGAGTATAATGGGCATAACTAAAATATAAACAAATCAATGTGGAAAATGTCTTATAATAAAGGTAGACCATAAAGATGTATTAGGCACAAAAGAGGAAGTTATCAGCTGAACATGAGGAGCTCAGGAGATTTGAAACACACTGGTGATTGACCACAACTATAAGCCACTGTTTTGTTTTGTTTTCTTATTGTATACATGTCTACCTGAGTGGAGTTATTGGAGAATTAATGAATAACTGGCCTGACTTCAACATTCCATTTTCAGAATGAAATATGCAACTTTTTAGTCCCCTTGTGTACTATGGAAAGCATGTTTGTTTGTTTGTTTTTTCTTGTTTCTGATGCCTGTTTATCTCTTTCATTTTCTGGATCAAGTTGCTGTACAATCTGTCATTTCTATCTTCATATTGGTAAATCCTTTCCAGTCTTTCTCGTTAGACTTGAATTAGAAAACAAAATGTGCTGCTAGAAAAAGCAGCAAGAGAATGATGAAGATGGACAGGGGCTGAGTACAGTCCTTGATTCAGTAGTTTGGTCTTTAAAAGAGAAATAATTCCCTTTTTTCTTGCGTAGATGTTTACCTGGTGAGATGGACCATTTTTATTAGAGGCAGGACCTTCCTCATTCACAAGTTGGGATATAGAACCTCGTTTCAATCTTGGTGCCCACCCTTAGCTTTATTGCACTAACAATCTCCTGGGCTTCACTAGGGAATAGTTATCATTCTCTTAAGATCTTCTTTTTTCAGCATAAAACTTCCTTTAACCACATCTAAAACATAATTTCTCCTGAGAGAAAGCTAATTAACTACCCCTTCTGGTTATTATTTAATCATTATTTTTGGAGTATCCAAAATGTGTTAAGTATCAGCCATTTCTAGCACCAAATCATTATTCAGAGTTCAGTCATTTCTTAATTTGGGTACTTGAAACCACTTTCCTTATCCCATTTATTAATATTTATTTGGATCCGCAGAGGGGAAGGTGTTCACCTTTTTAGAGACTATAGTAAAGCCATAGTGTCTGCCCTCCAAGAGCCCTCCATGTCTTGCCTCATCTTACTCTTCCACTCAAGCCAGCGTGTTACTTCAAAATAATCTCTTTGACCAAATTCTGTAAGAAACGCTTCCCTCTCCTATCATATGCATTCACTGGATTTTCATTGCCCATGAATGAAATTTAAATTCATTTCTGTTTCAAACATTTATTTAATTTTTTTCTTGCTATTTCCGCACCAGTGAAGCCATCTCCTAAAATTCATGCCTTCTCAGAATGCCTCCTACTTAAACGAGAAGTATACAGAGGGGAAGATACCTTTAAGCTTAAAATTCTGCAGCCACTCATATGTCTTTGGATAGAAATCCACCTTCCATAAAATCGTGGTGGTAGTAACCAGCTCAGGAATCAGTGAAAAAATGTTTTATATATGGTATGTCTGTTAGGAAAGCAGCACACCCCGGTTCAGAAGAATCAGTGGGTTTCATCTCCTACTTCCCAAAATGTAGCCACGACATTCAGCTCTGAGTGTCTTCCATGTTCAGGATGGTAGAGTTTCTTCAGCTGGGAATGTAGAATACATTCTTAGGGGTTGAATTTTACTATAATATTTTTTCCAATTTATATTTTCATTTCAATGATTATATATATATATATAAAATTCTGGATGATCTGCTTAATCTCTTTATAAATAGATACTGCCCATAGAATGTTAGTGCCAGTTATGATTTGTATTGATGAATACATTGGTGCCATTGCCTTCCAAAAGGACAGCATTTAATTTTAAGCTTTGTGGTGTTAAATAGTACTGCTACTACAACTAATATTAGCTGGCTGACTGATATGCATGTATATTCTTGAAGATGAAAGAATTTTCTCACTTGACAAAACTTGGTTAATGGCTAGAACATGGACTTTTGCCAGAGCAAGACACTCCTATATTCTAATTCCAGTTCTGGCAATTTACTGACTCGTTGCTCTTGCAAAGATCTCTTAGCCTTTGTGAACCTCACTTTCCACACTTATAAATGAGGTTTTATAAAAGTGGCTACTAAGACCACAGAAATGCAGTAAAGATTCAGGTCATGTATTTGTGCTTATCTGGTGCACAACAGGTATTCAGTAAGTGATAGTTATTATTATATTTTGTCCTGTGAATCAGTTTAAAGTCAGCACTCTCTGTATTAATTCTTTTTCTATCAAGAGCAGAAGATATTTAAACTCGTGGACATACTTTTAAAACAGAGCTGACTCCTGACTGGTATCATATAGCTACTGGCTATGTTTGGTATAGAGCATTATTTACCTTCAATACAAGTATCCATTATTATTATTTGAATACTTTGATAATTGTTGCTCTTATTAATATTTCTGGTTATTTCTGAAGGTGGTAAGATTCGAGAAACCCAGTGAGAAAATGAAAACCAAGGAAAACAAGAATAGTTACATGCAGAGCAAAGAATGAGTGATGCCAACATTGGTTTACTATATTTATCTCACTATTACTTTCTCTGTGGTCCTAAACTAGTTCTCTCATTCACACAGGCAGCCAGAAATTCTTCACCAGGCCTAATAAAATAAGGGAGAAAATTGCAGGGGAAATATATATCAAGGCAGTAATCTATTGGTTTAGATAGATCAAATGCCTGACTATATTGTTTATGGGAAACAAGTGTCATTCCTCCCCCTGAAACTTTGCTATTTTCTAAAATGGATCCACTTTGTGATGTGATTTTTATGTCCCAAGTTAGACCAGTTGGATTCCATCTATCATAATTGTGACGGATAGCAAGTGATTTGTTTCATTACATTGTTAATGGCTGTAGTGGGAACATTTGAGCTATTACATGAAAAGCTGTGGTTGTGTCGTTGTGACGCTTCCAAGGATAGAATTTTCTCTTCACTCTTTGTTTCTACAATAGGCTTTCTTGCCCCAACAGGGATGCACACTGAGTTTTAAATCTTTTTCCGCTTGGCTTGAGGGGGTTTGCTTTTTTATCTGTGTGTCATTGGAAAGTTCAGGATGCAGGCACTTTCCAGCCAGCCAGGACATGAAAATGGCATAAGCAATATAAACGCTGGAATCGGTGTAAAAGATTAGCATTCCTGATAGATAACAATGGAGAAAACACATTTTAAAAAGTAACATAAGCATCAAACAATGAATGCAATTTTTATGAACCTCTTTACTTGGTCCAACATCAACTTTTATATGTGAGGGTCTCTTTTATAAATCAGTAAAAAGCTGAGTGAAGCTGGCCTCAGAGAAGACAAGAGGCATAGGATCATGAAAAGCATTTGTATGATATATTCATGAAGGGGCTAGGCTGGCTTATGCCTTTCATGCTAAGCATAGTCTTAAACAATTTTGACCTTAACATAAAGATATTTTAATGTATCCATTTGACTCACAAACTCAAGCTTATATTGAATTCAAAAGAAAACTCCTTAAAGCTCAGTTTCTGAAACATATCAGGTAAAATTTTGTACATGTTTTAATTAATCCAGATTTCATCAAAGGTAATTCTTAATTAGCTGACTGTCTACCCTTGAATCAATGACAGCGGTGGTTATCAACGGGGCGAGAGTAAGAGAGGCCTTCGTACCTCTGGGTCATTTTAAAGGTGATTTTAATATTCTTAGTAACCTTCATCCCTAAGGGAAAACCCTACTACAACTCAGTCATTGGAAAACCATGGTCCTTTTGAATACAGGATAATTGTAATAATTTCCCCAGTAGTTTAATTTTTTTTAACTAACTTACAAAAATTGTTAACAAACATATACCAGAAATTCTAGGATAAGACTAGTTTACTGGAATCACCTTGAATTTAATAGTCTTTCTTCTCCTAACACTTATAGTGCTTACTTATAGATTATTTCATCTGTGTTAACATCATCCTTGGGAAATTTGTTATAAAAAAGTTGGTCTTGTCCTGGTTTTAGAAATGAAGAGAAAGAAAGGGAAGTTAGACAATATCAGGACACAGACCTCATACTTTTAGCCTGTTCTCTGCCCTTAGACTGCCTGGGGTAAATGTGCCCCAGTGGGCACCTCTCTTCCTTTGAGAACATACATATTCATGTGTTTGAAGTCAGCCAAGGTTATTGACATGGACTACAATGTGTTGAAAAGAGAGAGGCAGCTAAACAGAATGATAAAGGCAACTGAAAGAAAGAAATTTAATACTTGAAATTTCAATTTAATAATTGAAATATCTTAAGAGAGGGAGAAAGAAAGAGAAAGAGAATAGATGAACCATATAAGAAGCAAATAAAACAAGAAAATAAAATACATGTAAAATGAAAGATGCAATTGATTTTGTATCTTCAAATGCTTAACTTACAGGATGGGAGAACACACAATTTAGCTTGTTTGAGTTTAGTCCTTCTAATATATTCTATAGAGTAATTTATTTTCAGAAGAAGCCTCACTGCAGTGCTCCTATTATGATAATGGGAATTTATGCACATAAGTATTTGTGATCACATCACAGAGCAGTTTTTGGAAGAACTATGGGGGAAGGGGAAATTAATATTTTTAAAATAGGGATGAAGTCTTAAAAAATCCTCTACAGTCTGAATCTATCACTCAATCTATCTACACACACACAGTCACACACCTCTTCCATGGTGAATTGCTTCTCTAGTGAAGAAAAAACTTGTGAGTAAAAAGCAACATAATTCATAGAATGCTTGCTTGGATTTGTTGATGAGAAGGTCACTGCTCCTGAGATTGGAAAACACAGTTCCAACAACCCCAGGCCTTTCTGGCCATATTCACTTTGCTTACTCAGGAGCAGACAATGACAGGCAGGGACTTAGGGGGAGGGGATGAATCAAAGTCCCTCTTACTCCATGTCTCTCTGCTAGAATTGCTGTCAGCCTGGCGAGCTGACATGAAGTAGGGGATCAAACCAGTATACACAGGATGAAAATGTAAACAGGGCTAAGCTCTCTGTGTGCACACTCTTTTTCTCTCGCTCTTTTTTTCCATCTCATTCTCTCTATCTTTTTACACAAAATCTAGACATTTCAGAGGGTAGGTGTTTTTTTCCTGTCAGGAATAAAGAATGCTCAGCACTCAAAGTCACTTACCAGTAGGATCATCTTTAGAACGCAGCAACATGGCTCTTAGTAAATTGTGTATGGCGATTTCAAGATTGTGTTACGGAGTGTGCCAATATGGGTACACATAGTAGATCACTCCAAATGTGAATACCTGTGGGGAAAATTATGGCAAAGTCACAGCTTGGGTACATTATTGAAAATAAAGCTTATTGAAATAGCTGAACTAATAGGTCCGTGCACCAAAGTTTATGGGCACAAGTCAGCTGTCACTGGGTAGGCTGAGGGAGACATAATATTCCAGTCATTTCTCTCGTGGAAGGAACATTAGCTTATTCTCTCCCTTCATTGATATTCTGCAACTGAATCAAGCATTGCTGATTGCTGACCGGCTCACACGTTCCCCATATGTCTCCAGATTACTAAACTCAGAAATGTGAGACTGCATCACTGAATTAGTTTGAGGACAGCCAACCTCAGGAGCGGCTGCTGGACCATTTGTTCCTACAAAGAACAGATGAAAATCAGGAGTATGGAAAAATGTGCATTTTCACAATATTCCGTTAAACTTCTTGTCTCATACTTAGGGCACAACTCAGGGATTCAAACCAGTTTGACTGGATTATTAAACAGTTTAAGTTTGCCAGACCAAGGTGAAATATACTGTACAAGAATTTTATTTTCTTCTATTTTCCCTTTGGTACAAATTCCTGTATTAATTTATTTGCCAATAGTGAAACAAAATTATGGATATAATTATCAAAGACTGACCTTAGGTTAGAAAAACTTAACATATTTTAGGTATCAATTGATTTTTAAAAATTGAGTTGTTTAAATGTAAAAAGCAGAATGCAGAATTTCCTGCCATAATCATCTCAGAGTCAAGAGCTAAAATTGTAACTTCTTCAACCACAAACAAAAATATGTTAATACTTTTTATTTTGTTTTATTTTAGGAAAAATTGTTAAATATAATATCCAAATACTCCAAAATGCAAGTTACTACCTTAAGGCAATACCAGCGTATATTCTCATGTACAAGGTACTGAGCTCTTTTAGCTTATTAATCATCCCAACAACCACATAGGGCAGTTTTTATTTATAAGTTATAGATGGAAAAGCAGAGGTTTACAAAGAGGTCAGTATCTTGTTCACTGCCCCACAGTCCTAGGAAGAGCTAGGACTTGAACTCTGGCAAACGATCTTACACCAGAACTCAAATCTTAACATTCTCTTATATCAGTCCTTCAGTAATATTAAATAAATTCTGATGATTAAATCTGGTGATATGTTTCATTCATTTTCATCATGAAAATGTTTATTAAAGGAAAATGTATACTATATTTTAAACTTTTAAATCCTTTAAAACTTTATCTGAGGTTGCTGTTATAACAGTTTGAAAAGTAACATGCATAAAATATATTTCGTCAATTAAAAACAAGATACATACTCTTTTATTATCCTACTTTTTATCATTTAAAACAGCCAGAATATTCAAGATTAGTCACAGTAATTAGGACTTTCATTTGTGTTTACACAGTTAGTAAGTGTAAATTATGGTAAACTGCTGAGGACTTGCAAGTAGCTAAAACATGATGATGGATCATGGTGTTACTAGCTATGAGATCTAGATTTTTGTTGGGACTACTTTCAAAGTAAAGAATGTGGCTTTCTCACAGGGGTTATTACACCTCTTTGACTTAATCTGTTTGCTTTACGGTTCTCAGAGAAAGAATTTTCTAGTTTTCCTCATCTGGAGAAAACTATAATATTGTTGGTATTTTCAATAGTGAAGAAAATCCCCATTTTCCTCATGGGAAGCATTTGGTGAAAACTGCAAATAATTTCACAGCAAAATCTGATGCATTAATGTAATTTTAAAAGGTAAAATCAAACAGGACAAAAGATATCTTATATAAGTGAATAATCTCAGTACATAATTATATATAACGGTAACTTTCGTCTCTCATTAAAATTAATAAGAAAGAGCTCCTAGATTGAGGGTATCTCCACAAAACAGAATAATGTATTCTAAAATATTTTTAAAGGAATTATGATGAAAATTTTCAGGAGATACAAATTTCTTCTTTTAATTTATTGTCTTATGTTGTTCTTCAATCATTCCACTCCCTCATGATGAGATGGGGGCCATGATGCTTGCTCACTTGTTTCATACAGTGGCGTTAGAATGGAGCTATCATTGCTGTATGTTTGCTCTGTGTCTCAAAGAAATGAATCAGAGAAATGAGTAATGTTTTATTACCACTAGAGCCTACTGAGAAGCACATAATATTCTCAGGCCTGGAATGAAATCTTACTGAGTGTTGGTGAAGGAAAGGAAAAGCAAATGTAGAAAAAAAGAAAAAAAAAAAGATTTCCAGAATTTTCTTATCAGGCAGACAGCTGATAAGAGTCAAAGAAAATGATTAAAAAGTTCTGCTTTAAATAAAACATTCTTTTTCTGCTCATGAATTAAACAATTACTATACAATTCTGTCCTTCCTAGAAATGCTAAAGTTAGGGATAAGAATTCTTGATTTACTATTTTCTTTCAAATACTATTTTCTTCCAGCCTCCAACTTACAAATGGGTTGTGTTACAAAAATTCATTTGTTAGATGATCATGTGGGACCCAGAATGCCCTTTCCCAAAGAATCAATGTCATAAATCATTGTTGGTTGTAAGGCTGGTCCACATAAGCTTATTCAAAGAATAATGTTTCCCAGCTATACTACTGTGGACTGCTGGGGACTTGCAATGGAGATTTCTGAAGTCTGAGATCTGGGATGAGGGGAGAACTTATTTTGAACAGGAAGAAGGACAAGTAGGAGACTTTCTTTCTCTTTTCCTGAGCACAAAATAACTCAAAGAAAGATATGGTGACATAGGTACTGAATTAAAAAATGGGCAATGTGGCCCAGCAAAATTTTTTATGACAAATACATAAAAGTAAAAAATAAAATATATTTTTTCCCCAGAATATTCCACTGATATATGGGGATAGCTTTTAGAATCAGTATCACACAAGAAAATTCAGTACATTTGGATGCTCTACACTCACAATGTTTTGAGGAGAGAAATTTGGTGGGTTTTTTCTGTGTTTGTTTTGTGTTGAAAGCCTAGCAAAATCAGGCAGTCCAGGAAGCTGTTTGTGATAGTTGACCAGGAGAGAGAAAAATGAGGCCTAGAATAAAGTCAAATCAGAGGGGACAGAGAGAAGAGACTAATTTAAAATAGATTTTGAGAAGTAGAAATATCAAAACTTGGCCATTTGGCATGAGAAAGAAGATAGGGATGTGGGCATGGAGCAAGATCAGTGATGGAGGAAAAGGAACCAATTAGCAGGGAAGAAAATAAGCCTACCATGGTCAGTTCTTTCAGGCCATTCCTGCTTTACACGACTCCCTTCTTTCTGGCACTTTGGGCTTCATAGATTATCTAAAAAGCACTAAGATTTTAACAGTGTAATCCAGGAGAGTGGCACAAAGTTTAATCAGGAGAGGAGCCATAAATTTGCCAGGGACTACGCTAGGTTTTTTTCCTTGCTTTTAATTTGATCTTCACATCCATCTTATAAGAGAATTGTCCCTTTATTATAACTGTGATAACAGAGAATCAGAAGGCAAAGTAACTTGTTCCACATGTAGGTCTTTCTGACACTAGAACTAGTATTCTTTGAATCACTATATCTTGTTGCCTTATATGTCCATGAGTCACATCTCAATTCAATTTAATTCAATTCAATCAATTCATTTATACATTCAAAAAGTGCCTGAGGAGTACATACAGTATGCTGGATACTGTCCTGGACCCTAGGAATAAAGAGAACAAAGGCGAGGGCCATGCCCTCCAGAAGCTCTCCCTTGTGAAGCAGGCTTTCAGAAATTTGAAAGCAAGGCTTCTCCTGAGAAATAACCACATAAAGAGGAGTAGACAAGCTTGATATTGTGACTATGAGTGAGCAGCATTTCCAGAAGTATCCACAGACTCTTGCTGAGCCACTAAAGGGTCGGAAAACTCTGAAACTATCAACAAAGCTGCTATAAAGCCCTGGGATGGAAGCAATGCTACTTTGGTAGTTGTTGTATAGAGTGATGAAAAGAATGCAGACATGGAAAGAAAAGATATTTAGGTTTCAATTTCAGCTTACCTAATTATTAGCAGCGTGACTTTGGATCAATCATTTAACTTCATGCATGCAATGGGTATAACTCAGTGAGACTTAGAGGTGGCTTATGCAAATAAAAAGTCAATATGGTGCCTAGCTTAAGATAGATACTCAGTATATTTTAGCTATTATTATATTTAGTATTTTTATTTATTTTAAAATTTTTATGGGTACATAATAATTGTACATATTTATGGGGTATATATGTTTGATACATGCATATAATGGGTAATGATAAAATCAGGTTAATTGGGATATATATCAACTTAAACATTTATCTTTTTGTGTGAGTGTTGGGAAAATCTCAAATCTACTCCTCTAGTTATTTTAAAATATACAGTATATTATTGTTAGCTATAGTCACCCTATTGTGCCACCGAACACTAGATCTTATTCCTACTATCTAATTGTATTTTTGTATCTAATATCTGACCCCTTTTTATCTCTCCACTCCCCATTATCCTTCTGAGCCTCTGGTAGCCATTATTCTATTCTCTTCCTCCATGATATCAATGATTTTAGCTTCCACATATGAGTGACAACATTTAATATGTTTTTTTATGTCTGCCTTATTTCACTTTACATAATGTCTGCCAGTTCCATCCATGTTGTTGCAAATGTCAGGATTTCATTCTTTTCTATAATTGAATGATATTCCATAGTTTATATGTACCACATTTTCTATATCCACTCGTCTCTTGTTGAACACTGGGTTGATGCCATATCTTGACATTGTGAATAGTGCTGCAATAAACATATTGATTTCCTTTCTTTTGGGTACTCAGCAATGAGATTCTGGATCATATGATAGTTCTCTTTTAAGTTTTTTGAGGAACCTCCACACTGTTTTCCATAGTGGATGTACTAGTTAACATTTTCACCATCATTATACAAGCATTCCCCTTTTCCCACATCCTTATAAGCATCCATTATTTTTTGTCTTTTTAATAAAAGTCATTTTAGCTGGGGTGAGATGATATGTCATTGCAGTTTTGATTTGCATTTCTCTGATGATTAGTGAGGTTGAGCATTTTTTATATACCTGTTGGCAATTTGTATGTCTTCTTTTGAGACATGTCTATTCATATCTTTTGCCCATTTTTAATTGGATTGTTTGTTTGTTGGTTGGTTGGGTTTTTGCTATTGGTTTGTTTTAGTTCCTTATATATTCTAATTATCAATCCCTTGTCACTTGAATAGTTTGAAAATATTTTTCCCCATTCTATAGATTGTCTCTTCACTTTGTTGATTGTTTCCTTTGCTGTGGAAAAGCTTTTTTAGCTTGATGTGATCCCATTTGTCCATTTTTTGCTTTGGTTGCCTGTACTTTTGAGGTTTTAGTCAAGAAATCTTTGTCCAGACCAATGTCCTCAAGCATTTGCTCAATTTTTCTTCTAGTAGTTTCGTAGTTTAAGTTCATACATTTAAATCTTTAATCCATTTTGATTTGATTTTTGTGTATGGTGAGAGACAGGAGTCTAGTTTAATCCTTCTGCATATGGATATCCAGTTTTCCCAGCACCATTTATTCAAGAGACTGTCCTTTCCCCAAAGTATGTTCTTGACAACTTTGTCAAAAATGAGTTGACTACAAATGCATAAATTTATTTCTGGATTCTCTATTTTGTTCCAATTCTATATATTTGTTGTTTTTTCCTTCATATTTTAATAGAGTTAGGGGGCACAAGTATTTTTTGTTACATGGATAAATTGTATAATGCTAAAGTTGGGGCTTTTAGTGTACCCCTCATCAGAATAGTGTACATTGTACTTGTTAGGTATATATTTATCCCTCTTCCCCCTTTCCTTACCATTCAATCCAACAATCCCACTACTAGGTTTCTGCCCAAAGGAAGACACCTGCTCC
Source organism: Cheirogaleus medius (assembly GCA_008086735.1). Classification (NCBI taxonomy): domain Eukaryota; kingdom Metazoa; phylum Chordata; class Mammalia; order Primates; family Cheirogaleidae; genus Cheirogaleus; species Cheirogaleus medius. The sequence goes on along the minus strand of VBSM01000361.1, from coordinate 51,985,942 downwards.
CAGATGTTTATCACAGCACAATTCCCAATTGCAAAGATATGGAATCAATGTATATTTGGTATTTTTAGATACCTCTCACTCAACTTCTGAATGGAAAAGTGGACAATATAACCACATTTAGGATTCCAACTTACTGGAATACAGAACCCAGCAGGAGAGAACAGACACAGGAGAAGTCAGAAATATTACCCAACTTTAAAATATCTTAAAGATCAGATGCAAAATTTTCATCAATTTTGCAATGCTTCTTCCATTGATTTATTTAATTGCTTAAATCTTGGATCCAGAGAATCTCTACTTTGGGGTATTTTTCAGACTCTTGGTAGACTCCTCCTGATAGTCATATTGATAATTTCCCTCGTGTGTTGTATTCTCTCAATTTCTGAGCAGACAAAGCCAGTCAAGTCACGGAAGCAACCTTGGCCTTGCTTAATTTGCAAACATAAGTGAAACTTAACTTGGGGTATTTTTTGTAAATGCCAATATTAACATACACACATACACATACACAAACACACACACACACAAACACACACACACACACATTTAAGCTCAGCCACTCAGAAGCAGCCAACCTACTTATTATATAACTAGGGACTTTCTAGCAGGGAGATCAAATAAGGCAACTATATAACTGTAATCAATCAGATATTTTCTTTGCTTTACTTTAATGTTAACCCTATAAAAGCCTTCCCCTTGAGTTTCCTCAGCAGAGCCTGAAACCACCTTCAGTTTGGTGCTATGGATGTTTTGTTTAAAATTTCATTATGCGTCTGATTACATGTAGAAGAGTTAGAGATGAAATCCACTGCCTTTTGAATACACATGGAACACACCAATGATCCACTTTCTTTTGAGATATGTGTCTGTGATTTCAGTTTTGCTCCACTACTAATAATAGGTCTATCCAGTTTCCCATGGCATGTATTTGAACCCCCAGTAACAATGGGTGATTTAGTATTTAGAGGACAGTGATGATCCCTATGCAATATTTTATGGCCCTGGTTAGAACCTTGCATTCATTAGAACCTAGTCTTCCATTAGAACCTTGTTCCTCAATTCACTGGCCCAGACATGGGCACCATTTACACTAACTGGCAAGACAGGCTTATTCAAAATGAGGGCTAAAACTCAGCCAATCTACCAGCACAAAAGTGCTGTGCTCATCACAGCACAACCCTCCTACGCTGCAGATCTGTGGAGAATAAATGACAGACAGATTCCCAAGCTGCTGCTGTACAATGGACTGAAGAGAAGCAAAAGCAGGCAAAAAAAAAAAAAAAA
>VBSM01000361.1:51963601-51984558 GCA_008086735.1 Cheirogaleus medius | reverse complement strand
AAAAAAAAAAAAAAAAAGAAATACTGAGTGCCCTGGGACACTGCAAATTGGCTCTGGGAGAACTTTCCTCAGGTGTGAGATCTGCCTAACAACTTATAAAAATAACACCACTAGATGAAATAATACATTATTAGAACTGCATCACTTTTTATCATCCATGATTTTTGTGTTAATAATTTTGTGGGGAAACAAAGGTTTCCAGTAAGGGTTATAACTGATTTTCAGAAAGTATATTTATCTTTCACTAAAAAAGGATAGTAGGTTTCTGGTTCAAAACGTAAACAGCAGCATATATCAAAGAGCAGATAAGGGTATCAAGATTGTAGTCTCCATGTAGCTTTAAAATTTTTATCTAGACATATTTAAGTGCTAGTCTTGAGGTTCGTATTGCATGTGAAATTTCTTCAGTCATCTTGAGGGGCTGTTACACACCTTCCAATCTTCCTGTAATTAAGGCAGTAGTTTTGTTGTCATCTTGTCACAACTCATGAGAAAAACCGTGAAAACTCAAGAGCATATGCAGTAGTAAGTCAGTATTCGACAGCTATATGTAATTTTGCTTTGCATTTTGAGGCACTTCATTGCACCTGTGAATAGTCAGCTATTCCATTCCCATTAACTACTTCCCCACTTCCACACTCAAAAGAGCCTAAAGATTCTTTTCTTGTTTGTTTCCTTAAAGTTTCTAAAAGACATCTTGTTTCACTTGCTACCAGGACATTTTGGAGACTCAGGTTTTAGTGAATATAGCAATAAATCAATTTCATATTATTTTTGAATTCACTAAAATTAAGACTTTACCCTCTATAAGCTTTTGTGGAATTTTAAATAATATATTATTATAAAACTAAGTTAGAGCTCATTCAGAAGATGCACTAATAAATTATTTTGTAACATTTCATATTGTTTTGGTAAAAGCAGAATCTATCACATAAAGACTGATAATGTGGAATATCAAACTATAAAGATAAACCTGTATCTCTATTGTTTGATGGGTCTAGACAGAACCATCCACACCTTAGAAAATGTTTGCTTGACTCATATTACTTCTAAATATTAAAAACATGTTTTAAGTTTCTAGAGATCAAATAAAGAATAATAATTCATTACTAAATCAGGAGGTCTTTCAAGGAGAGTCCCAGAGATTTTGAATTTATTATATTTTATTATAACTGAGAGCATAGATCTGTTATCGATATCAAAGTGAATATAGCTGAAGAACAGAATTATAATTGGAGTTGTTGGTAGGCAAAGAATGACATTAAATTCCCAAACATAAGAAATTTCACAATGACTTTGCAAATATAAAATTGGGCATGATTGACATGAACACTATGGCTTAAAAAGGCCTGAGAACTACCCAGGAGTCAGCAATGCCTGTAGGTCATTGATTATTCGTCTTAAATATATATAAATAAGAACATAGAATTAAGGGCTTTGCAAAATGACTCTCCTTATATTCAACATTGACTAAGCCTTCAAAATCTATCATTTTATCTACTTGTGAACTCTATATTTTAATCAACTGACAAGGACACAAAGAAGAACAGAAATAATAGGAGTGCTAGAAAATGAATGGTAAAAGGATAATACAAAATGATTGGTATTATTTACTCTGTATTAAAGGAGGAGGATGGTAATCCTGAGTACATATAGTTATATTGTATGTATAGGAGAGGGGAAATTAAGTGATCGTTATTTGTACCAAACCTAGAATATAATGTAATGATTTTGAAACCATCTGTAATATTTTTTATTATTAGAAAACATTTCTTGGTAAATTGATACCCTTGGACCTTTGATTAAGTTAAGAGGAACAAAGGAGACTATAGAATTTATTGTTCCAACAATGCATGCGAAGTTCTTCATTTAAGATGGGTAGGTGAGGTTCTTAAAAGAAATGGGAGATTTGGTGAAATTTAATCGTTTCTGGACCATTGATCTTTGTGACAACAGTCACTAAAGTCTAATTTTTACTCATTCCAATTCAGCTTTTTGAGATCTGTAGGCCCAACTTCACTTAACTACAAAAAAGCAATACTATAATGCTTTGTGAACTAGATGTGGGAGGCACCAGATTCATTTTCAGTGTAATTGCCTTCTTGTTTCTTCTTTATTTTAATTGTAAATGTTTTTATGATAAAGTAACACATTTGCATTATTAAATAATTAGGAAATGTAGGAAAATCAACCAGAGTTCCACCATTTAATTGTGGGGTTTTTTGCCATTTTTTATTCTTGACTTTCATTCTATATAATGAATATACCACTTAACTTTTTGTGCCTTCTCAGCTTTGGAACAGAATATAGTAACCCAAGAGTAACAACAAGCCTAATACTGTAACGAATAATGCTTTATTTCCTTTTACCTTCTATTTATTTTTTTTTTTATGATTGAAAGACAAATTTTTCCTAGTTTCTGCACTTGTTTTTTCTCATTATTGTCTCTTCCTACATGTTTCTCTGTGGAGTATCTTGAATGTTATTTCTCCTAAAAGCCTGGAAAAATCAACTTCCACCTAAAGTAATTTTTTATATAACATTTATACCTGACTAGAGGTGTGGCACATTTCATTTCAGCCTTCAGTGACAGAGCAGCTGAGAACAGCACTCATGACTGAGATTCTTGACTATATTCAGATTAAGATGTTCAAATGAGAATCTTAATCTTATAATATAGAAGGCAGAATTTTTTTTACATTTGAGATTAGAGTTAATGCAGAAGCATATTAATAATTATTATAATGCAAACCATTGCTAGTTTCATCAGTACATTTTCTTTTGCTATCAAATATAGATCCTTTGAAGAATTTTAAGCCTTTTATTTAAGGTCCTTTTTCTCTCAGTGAATACTCTCCATCTTTTGAAGAAGTCATCCTCCCACTACAATCTCATATATTTTACTGGTCATGGACTGATTATGATCTTAGATGGCATAAAGATTTGGGAATACATCCACTTGAGCTTAGGAGAAAGTTTAAATTATCCCCTTGGATTTATGTATTTTTGCTTTCTTATCAATAAAGTTTTATTGGAATAAGATATCGGTTTAAAATAAATTTTGTTTATTTTAAAAGGCCACATTACCTTTTTTTTCCAGCATATTATGGAGGTACAAATGTTAAGGTTACGTATATTGCCCTTGCCCCCCCCTCTCGAGTCAGAGCTTCAAGTGTGTCCATCCCCTAGTTGGTGCACATTACCTTTTGAGTCTATTTATTTTCTTCATTCAGTTTTACAGCAGATTTCTTGATGCCTCTGCTTTTGGCTATCAGGTATTTTCATCAATGACACCCATTTCTATTTCATGCATAGTCAGTATTCACTCTGTTTAAAAATAAATTATCAACTTCATGTTTTCAAATCCTTCTCTTGATAAATATTTTAGTGAGGTATTTCTAGAGATGAAGAAAAACCTGTAAAGGTCAAACTACTGAATCATTTTTCTTCCTTGTTATACTTCCCACTTCAAAGGTTTTACTACTTAATGCTAAGGTAAAATTATCTCTTGATTTTTTCCCCCAAAATGTTTTTCTATAATCTATATAAGAAACAAAATTTTAAATTTAAATTTATATAATGCTGAAGAGAAAACTATCATCAGATTTACTTATTAGTTTGCTTTTATTTAGATTTAGCTTTCAAGATGTAAGAAATACTTTCTACATTCCTTATCCATGAATATTTGTAAATTGACTGTCAGCAAGTAACAGATAGTATTATAAGGTACCATACTCATATCTTTAAGACTTCTTTCATCATTAAAGCAGTCACTATCTTTAATTTTTGTTAAGGGGATTTAATTATTGGTACTTATTTCATATTTTGATTAATTTGGGTTTTTAATTTTCACTACCTGTCATGCCATGTTTTGTCATGATCCTTCAGTTGGGTGCCATTTTAATTATTATTCCAGGGATTCATTTTTTTCATTTATTATTACCTCACTCCTTTTAGCTGCTTTCAGAAGGGCTAATATCAACTTTCAGGAGTAAAGTGTGAAGAACAGATTGCCTTCACACATTGATAATTTTGAAGATTTACAAACAAATTTAAAAATATAATTCCCATTAATGTGCTTAATAAAATTTGCTAAGATTTAAATAGTATAATCCTTGAAATTTGCATTAGCAAAGTATTAAGAAAACATATGGTGAACATCAGTAGGTACTAATAATATCTACAACTCATTTCAATCTAAAAAGCATTTTAAGTGAAAATAATGTAAAAAAAATCACCAAAGTTCTTTTCTTATAGAATCATTTTGTCATGAAGTAGTATTGACCCTTGGTTTAGGGTGAAGAAACTGTGTTTTAAATATATATTTTTATTTTGTGCTTTATTATATATGGAATTATTGCAGCATAGTAAAAACAATTTGGATTTTAGAATTAAGAGATTGGATCTGAATCTCAGACCATCATCACTGCCACACAACTGTCCTTGAAAAAGTTATTTAAATTGCATATGCTTCAGTTTATATATCTGTAAAGTGGGGATAATTAACTCTAGCAAGGTTGGGGGTCTTCTTTAGGAAAAGGAGTACCAATTTAAAGCATAGACAAGAACAACTCAAATGCATTGAGTGACTTAAATGTACAGCCAAATTACTTTTATACTACTGACATTAATTGTATATACTTATATACTTACACATCCTTATATATTATATATACTTATGTATATATATAGGTGTTCCCCAACTTATGATGGTTCAAGTTAACAATTTTTTGACTTTATGATGGTGTGAAAATTATTATATATTGAGTAGAAAGTGTACTTTAAGTTACCCATAACATCTTTCTGTTTTTCACTTTCAGGACAGTGCTCAATAAATTACATAAGATATATTCAACACTTTATTATGAAATAGGCTTTGTCTTAGTGGATTTTGCCCCAGTGTAGGCTAATATAAGTGTTTTGAGCACATTTAAGGTGGGCTGGGGTAAGCTATGATGTTTGGTGGTGAGATGTGTTAAATGCATTTTTGACTTAACAATATTTTCAACTTAAGATGGGTTTATAGAGACATAACCATGTCGATCAAGGAGCAGCCGTGCTTATATACTTATATACTGACTTACATACTTACATGCTGACATTAACATGTGTAAGAGTTTTATCACTGGAACACTTATTTCCTCAGGCTGTTACTTCATTGGTGGCAGTTTTGCTTGTCGTTTCTATTGGAACTGACTTTTTCAGGACAAGGTAGGTCAGATAGACTAAGAAGTGATCCAGTATGTTGGGATGAGATTCTAAAGAAAGTACTACTACAAGAGTTGGCACTAAAAATACAAAAAAATTGATAAATTCTGTTTCATATTAGTTCCCTCAAAAAAGAATGAAAAGAGTCTGTGTTGGATTTATAATTATATTTTTTGTATTTTTTAACATATTCCTGACAGGACACAACTTCCTTTTCGACAATGGATCAAGGAGAGATGAGCCTTCTAGTTATACTTTCACATGTTTGATGATTGGAAGAATTTTTTCACAAAGTAGATTTTGTGCTCATATATTTAATATTTCCAGTGTAGTTTGTCCTTTATAGTACATGTGCTTCTGTTTCTAGAGCCATAGGACATGGACACTTCATGACCTAGACACTGCATCAGCTACTTTGTTTTACTATTCTGGGTAAGTTGGCACAGTGTCAGTGAACAGTATTCTTAGAAGCCATTCCTAATCCTGGAGGGCTAGCAGCTCCTCACACATAAATACATGCCATAAACCCAAACTAATATATTCCCAATTCATCTTCCTCTTAGCCAGAACTTAAACATATTTTAATATAGTCATTTCAATACTACCCAATGTGAAAATTATGATGGAGAAGAAGTCAATCTGGAAAGAGACAGCAAATTTGACTGATTGTGGCTGAAATAGCTGACGTAGAAAATTTTCAAAAGTGTTTGACTGTTTAAGCACATTGTCAAACACTTCCCAGAGTCTTAGAGGCCAGAAGCTTGAGCTTCATTGGTTTATGCTAAATTTATCCTTGAATTCTACCTATTTTGAGACAGGAGAAGTCTTAGGAAGTAAAAAGGCACTAATTTGGCCAAGGAGGAATACAGTTGAAAATGTTTAGGAGGTAAACTTAGAAGAGCCTGGTACCCTTTGGCCAACATCACATTGTACCCCATAAATACATACAATTATTTGTCAATTAAAAATAAAACTAAAACAAACATAGTTTGCCTTAAAACAAACAAAAAATGAGTTGGTGATGGTCTACAAGTGAAGGAAGAAAGGAAGAGAATTTTGGCAAGACCTAGGGCTCTGAGTTAGAAGCGTTATGAGGAGCAGTGAATTGTGGCACAGATGGAGTAGGCCGAGGAGATGATGAGAGAGGTTTTGGACCATGTTGGAAATGCGGAAGTATTTCTGGCACAGCCAAGAAGATATTTCTCATGACACTTATATATTCAATTCTGAAACTCAGAGGAGAACCAAGGAGTTAGAGGTTTGCATTTGGAATCAAGAGAATGGATGAGAGAACCTCCCCCTCCACACATACACACACACACACACACACACACACACATCACTATGGACGATACGTAGAGTAAGAAGGGCAATACACCAGCAGAGAACTCAAGAACACCAGTTTTTAAAATGGGAGCAAAGGAAAGGATTTGGAATTGAGACAAAGATAAGAGGAAAACCTGGAATAAGGTACGCTGTGGAATTTCTGGGAATAGAGAGTTTCACAATGGAAAGAGGTCCAAAGTAACAGTCAAATCCAGCTAAATGTGGTGACGTTGAGAGCAGTGGGTTGAGGTGAGAAAGCAGAGACAGGGCAAACCATGTGGAGGAGCAAGCTGGCTGAGGTAGCAAGTGGAGGGGTCTGGATATTCGCTGGAGAGAAACACTAGGTTAAGGAAAAGACTTTTTTCTTTCAGCATCGGAAAAACTTGGTCATGTTTACGGAGTACAGGGAACAAGTCAGTAGAGAAAGAGAGCTTTGAAATTCAGGAGTAAATGGAAACAGATCCTCCTGAGAGCTTTTTTCTATCTGCTTAACTCTCTCTTGAGTTCTACCTACAGCATGGATTGTGTCTTTTCCATGTGTACTTGCAGCACTTTCCATAAATATATGATTATATGTAATAGGTAATTATCTATTTTCTCAATATTTCCTACTAGAGAATTTGAGTCCTTATTGAATCCATTTTTTAAATCCTTTTTGCTGAGAGCAGTGTTTATTGAGAGAATGTCTATGAGGGAGAGATGGAAGAATACATAATAAAGAACAGAGAGGAGGGTCTGTCAGACTGGAAAAGGGGACTTTCCACAATGTTTTGAAATTAGAATGAAATGATGAGGCTGGGCTTAAATATTTAGTTGTGCTTACAGGGATTTTACTTGTGCTTGTAGGCCCAACTGAATTCTACCTCTAAAGTGTTTGATTTTAAAATTTCCAGATTCTTTCCTGGTGGTCTTTTTTCACCTCTTTATTTCAGGCACACATTCTTAGCTGTACAGGGAATGCAAAGAGAACATATAGCAAGGGATTGGTGAATAGGATCATCAAATAAAAACATTTTGAAACACTGAAATTTGTATTTGAATGATTTTACAACTCTCCAGAACCCTTGGTAAAGTGAATCAAGAAACATTTTATACTGTGTTTACTCTGTTTCACAATCAAGGGATACTTGTTTTATTCTAGGCAGCTGTTTATTAGATGAAGGCTGTTTGTCAAAAATTAGACGAGGTAGGAAACTGAGGATGATAGTCCACTTGTCATCAATACGTTAATACCCCAAAAGAAAGAAGAAATAAATGCATGGCCGTTGATTGTGAATCAATAATGTTATCTTCATTTGCAAAGGACAGCACATTAGAACACGTTGATTTAGAGTTCCTTATTCCTGTTGAATAAACACACAGGTCGCTAATCATCAGCTACTAAATATATTTTCCAAAGGTGAACAAAAGAAGTGGGTAATTTGATGCTTCTTAATTAAGCTCACAACACAGTATTTTTTTATACTTTTACAAGCATTTGTTTATGAAAACTAAATGAATATGGATTTCTGATGGAAAGATTCCCACCCCCCTTCAGCTGTGAGTGATTCTGGCTAGTAAATAATACGCTGTCCTCTACATTGCCATGTAAATGACCTCAACCCTGACCTTGACACAGCAGTGTTTCTAAGACAGCATAATAATTTATTCTCCATGTTACATGAACTACGCTCATGGTGGTTCTCAGCTATAATTCTGTACTATTTACTGAGAAAAATAGTCCTATATATTTAGATACATGATGGGGGGAGGGGAGACAGAGAGAAAGAGAGAGAAACAGATATTTATATAGATGGAGTTAAAGAATAGAAGAATGGACGTATGGTGGGTGGTTGGGCAGGTGGTAGAGAGAGAGAGAAATAGCTACCCCAGTAGATGGCTAGGTAATGTGGCTTCATAGATATGAAAATTTTCTAACTTCATATACACTAGCTTAGTGTTACTGAATCCTTTATCAGACCCCAAAACTTGTTTTCCTTATACAGAGATATATAAAGCACACACACACACACATCTTCGAGGATTCTCTAAGGTTACAATAATGATTTATATTTGCAGAATTTCTATACCTAGCACTAACGTACATGTAATGAGAATTCCACAGTTGTTATACAGACCATTAAACATTTCCTCGCAGCTTATATTAGCCCATTTTAAAGCTTTGTTTATGTGTATATAAACCCCTACATTAATGTTTTGTATTCTGAAAATTTCACTCGCACAGTGCCAGTCACTTAATTGCACTAATTATTATTCACACATTAACGCCTATTAGTCAGCATGGATTTCATTCTATTTTTTTTTAACATTTTAGCCAGCTTTCAGATTTTACTTACTTGGCAGAAATGACTTGTTATAGTGGTTTTCAAAATCTGGCAGTAAGCCTAAGAAGCCACCACTTTTGCTGTCCAAATTTCCTCTTCCAGTCAGCATTATAGATCTAAGGAGACAATCTGTTAAGCTTATTGAAACTTTATGGGAGGAAATGTTAAGTGGAACTTCAGTAGGTACCCAAATTTTATTGCCAAAGGAATAGAGAACAATATTCTACCAAATTGGGGTTCAATTATGTTATGTTTGATATGCAATTACTGGTAGAAATTTTATTCTTTTTTAACCATTATCGGCCTTAAAGTCATCATTATTTCATAGAAATCTTAGAAAAGAAACATTTAAGCATATCCAGGAGCATGATATGACTAAATTGAATCACAAATATAACATATATTAAGATAGATTATTCAAGGCAACCTGTACTAAAAGATTGAAAATACTCTTAACTTAAGAATTTGGACACCTATGGTAAGGATGAAGTTAAAGTTAATCTTAAATATTATTTGTAGCTTGCTGGGGATACTATTTTAAGAGCTGGCATGGATTGAGAAGCTGTTGTATTAATTACTTTTTACTGAACAATGTTAGAAAGTAATTTTCCTTTCTAAAACCGTATACACTGAAAAATATTTCTTTAGATGGTTCAAAAAATAACTGATTTTATGGAGTAAATTGTAAAAAAGAAACCACTGGATTTGTATACAATAAAAGCAGTAAAATACACCATCTCAATCTCCCATAAACTCAGCATGGTAGACACAGAGTCTGACAGAACATCAGAGTTGGAGGAAACCCTCAGAAAAGCCAGCAGAGAAGGAGAGGTCGGACATTCATGAGGAGAGAAAATCATGCCCTGACACTCTGTTCCCTCAGGTAGTTCCTTACCCATTAGATGAAGGTCAAAGTCCATCTGGAAGTCTCTACTTACTGGTCAATCTGACCTTGGGTAGACTCTTTAGCTGGGTGTACTCCATTTAAAGTAAAGTGTTATGCTAGCTCTCATTTCTGGAAACCCTGTTCCAAGGCAGTGAGTGCTGTAGCATCCCAAAGGATCAAGTTTGAAATCTTTGGGCTTCTCTGGAAGCTAGAGAAAAGGGTGTGGAGCAAAGGCTTTAAGGAACCCAGATAGTACCTGCAGTAGGACCATCAGTGCAGTGGAGGGTAAGTGCACTCAAAGAAGATCAGCAGATAAAAGCAAAATCAAAAACAACAAGGCCCAGGCAGGACTCAGGGAACTAAGAAACCAGTAAATGGGAATCTGAAAGAAAGAGTAAACTGAGTGTCTTAGTCAGGGTTCTCCAGAGAAATAGAACCAATAGGATATATGCAATAGGAATTGGCTCAATTATGGAAGCTGAGCAGTCCCACAATTTGCTGCCTGTAAGTTGGGGAACCAGGAAAGGCAGTGAAGTAATTCAGTTCAAGTCCAAAGGCCTGAGAACCAAAAGGGTCATGGGATAAGTACCAGTCTGAGTCTAAATGCCTCAGAATCAGGGCAGCTGATGACCTTGAGCAGAAGATAGATGTCCCAGCTCAATCACAGAGCAAGTGAATTAACCCTCCCTCTTCCTTTTTGCTCTATTTGGGCCCCCGATGGCTTGTGTGATGCTCACCCATATTGGTGACATGGATCTTCTTTATTCAGTTTGCCCATGCAAATGCTACTGTCCTCCAGAAACACCCTCACAGACACACCCAGAAATGATGTTTTACCAGCTATCGGGGCATTCCTTAGCCCAGTCAAGTTGACACCTAAAATTAGGCATCACACTGGAAATCCCCTAGATTGGTTGTGGTTAGAAGAAAATAAAATCATAGTACAGACAGGATTAAGATCAAGCCAGGGTCATTGCAAAGACTGGAGACACAGGAGGTATGAGAGCCAATGGGCTGCCAAAGTGTCCTTCTGAAGTGGTAACTTGGGGCTATTCCCGATAATAAGAGGACTCTATAGATATGGAAAGGCATTCAGAAGGAGGGAGAGGCGGTCAGGGGCACCTCACAAAGCTCTTTCTGATGCCTCACATCTGGATGGGGGTTTTTCTGGCTTTGCGCCTCATGGCATTTGGCCTGTTCTTTCTTAGAACCTGTGGTGACCCACACATTTATTCTCCTCTCCCCTTATGCTTTAATCTCTAGAGGTCCAGATTGTGCATTCCTTCTGTAGTTCCTTGTGCACTGTTTTACAAAGTGCAAGTCCAAAGTAAATAATTGAAATATAAGAGGACTGAATGATAAATACTTACATAGCTTTTGAATTTTATTTTCTGTGGTGCTTGTCAGACTTGGTTTGGCTATTTAATTCAATCACTTGGGGGGTGAAAATGATGCCAAGGCCACAAATTCAGTCCTTGTGTGTGTAGTGTGCCGAGCTCTATTTTATGGCCAGAGTCCATTGGCCAGCTGTCTTGAAAATGTGTGACTTTGGGCACCAGAGGATGGGAAGAGATATGGAGGATCAGAGGAACCCCATCACTTCTGATGACAAAACAACTCAGAGGTACTGACTTACAGTCAGTGGGTCTTTTCTCAGAGGTCCCTGCTCTTTCCTTCAGGAATTCTATTTCAAGCATTACAATGTTATCCTGTTACAAGTCCCAGAAAAGAAGGAGCCACAGACAGAACTCGGCAGCATGATGAAAAAGAGAGTAAATCATTGGAAGACCAAGGCTTGAATCTTTTTCATGCCACTATGGCTAACACAGTTACTTGGATGAATAAGACACTTTTCTGAGCCCCAATTTTACTATTTGTAAAAACATAATTCATAGGATTGTTTTAGGTATGAGAGGAGGTAATGTTACAAATAGATGCTCAGTAAATATTAGATAGTAGTAACAATTTAGAGATGCAAGTAGACTGACAGAAAATGGCTGACTACAAATGAGAGTAGCAAGGATCTAAGAATCAGAGTGTCACGGCTGTCAAGGATCTCAGCGATAAATCCAATCCTGAATTTTACTGATAAGAAATTGAAGAATCTCAAGTTTAAGAGCCTTGCTTGGTAGTCACAGAGTGACAGAGCTGAGACTAGAGCCTTCATCTCCATGTCCAATCTCAGTGCTCCTTCAAACTTAGCAATAGGAAGCAGTCTGAAGTCTAACAGGGAATGTAGTCGTATTTAAAACGCTTTAGTGAGGCCTCTGCTAAATGTGAAAAACACTATAATTTGGTTACTTAATTCAAACAATATTTATTGAGTGCTTACCATAGGTCTGACACTGCCTTAGGTACTAGGATGCTTGGGATGCGAAACAGGCCCTGCCCTTGGGAAGACAAATCTCTAGAGAAAGATTATTGTGTGTATATATATATATATATATATATATATAGTGAATGCAATTCAATGTAGTAAAAGCCCAAGGAAGGGGCTGTACTGTAAAAGAAGTCCTGGAATTTCCCAGGAAGAGTTGTTATTTGAGATACAGCTTCAGAGCGGCTATATTATGTTATACCAGTGCTATCAGAGGGCACCTATTCCTTTTCCTACATTTGCCCTTAGAAATGCCTATCAAAGAATACTTTAAGAAAAACTTACCAGAATTTTGTTCAATGTTTTATTTGTGCATATGGTTGTTCTGTGACCATTTGGTAGTAGAATGTAGACTTGAGATTCAAACAAAGCAAACAGTCTAAAATTTCATTAAGTGGCTTTTTGTTAACTTGAATGGCTTGGTAATAGCAAAATTCCTACCTCTAGGGATTTTGTAAGGTTAATATCCAGATGCATCAGCTCTGCATGTATGAACATATCGTCCAAAGAAAGCCTATGCAACTTTAGTTTTTTTCAGTATTTATATTATTCTCACTGTTGAAAGCAGAGGGAGGATTTATAACCATTGTTGTTTACTATGCTCACTATGTATGCCCACCTTCTCCTGGGTCTTATTGTCTTGTAGCCACTTGTAATAAGAATTCTTCATTCAGTAACAACTTCCAGAATGATTATTCCTTTCCATTTGTTTGGAGGAGCCCATAGTTAGATAATATTTTGATTGACTGAAGAATAACTTTACTCTGTGACCTTAAGTTTAAAAGGAGAATGTTACAAACTTGTTGAATATTTCTTAAGTATAGTCTTCTGCTTGTTACTTTTTTGTGATCTTAGATCATTCTCTTTGGTAAGTAGCTTTGATTCATGTACTTTTTGATCACAAGAGTTGTCCCTTACTCCTAAAACACTACAAAATTAAAATTGACCAAAATAATTAGGTGGATGTCCTGGGTACTTATGTTAAAATTCAAGAAGCAAGAATTTGTATTATGTCTTTTATTATATACTAATATTACAATTGATTTTTAAAAAGGGAAAATTTGCAATTTTTTTCCGATGAAACAGATCCCCTAAACTTGAATAGAGGCAATGTCCTAAGTAAAACAAGATGACTGCTGAAAAGATTCTTGTCTGGTTTTTCAGAGAGAGAGTGAAGCGGAGAGGAAAAGTGTTTCTTTTATGTTACCAATTTCCCTGCTTTTTAAAATGGAAATAAATAAGCCCCTCCCCCCAAAAAAACCAGCCACCATCTGTAATTTCTTTAACCAAATTGAGCAGGTATCATGGTTTTGCAGCCTTACATTAGGTTAATGTAAAGGCTATGTTCATTTCATTTACTGTATAATTAGGATTTGAGTCCAAATCCCAGAGTGCATATGACAGGGATTTTCTTGAGGCTACACTCTGCTCTTCTCAAAATGGTCTTCTTATTTCTTGTGTTTCTAAAATCAGGAAAGTGAGTATAAACAAACAATAGATGACCTTTATGAGTAAAACATCTGAGCATAGAAAGATTAATCGACCCCCATCAGCCAGTCATTAAATCAAATAGGAGCTTTTCTTGTACTTTTAAACCTCCGATTTACAGTCAGGCAAATTGTGTAAAAAGACTGGTAATACAGTGACGCCCAGTGCCACTGGGCTTTAGAAAGCTGACAGTTCCTGTAAAATAGTCATTAAACAACCTCTAGAAGAGACTCATCAGCAGATGCCCCCAGGTGAAGGAGAAAGAAAGCTGAGAGAATGAAGGGGAATCTAACATCTTAGCATGACTGAATTAAACAGAGCATATTATGCTGATTTTCAGAGTCAGCCCAGTAATTTAATTTTCAGAGCAGTTCCTTTGATTGTAGCAACCATTTTATGAAACATTAATAAAACTTTGTGTGTGTGTGTAACACACATCTCTTTTCCATTTCATTAAGAAAAAGGAGTCAACATATTCAAATTTGCTGACCATTAGTTCTGTAAATGCCAAAAAGAAAAGATATTGTTATCATTATTTTTGAAAGAGCAAAGGAACAGAATAACATAGCTCCTACTGTATTATTTCATAGTAAGCACAAAACAAGAAAAAGGAAATAAAATATATAAAGTTATTACATGTTAGTCTATGGGATTTTACATTAAGACCCTGAGCTAAATCACATTGTAATGTATAATCCAAATGCAATTCTGTACCTCCTGTATAATGATATCTACTATGCATCCAAATTAATTGTAGAATACACATAGTCCTGTATACTAAGTGTTCATTAGACTTCTGTGACAAATAGATCTTTCTGGATCATGATACTCAGTGGAAACTTGTTTTTAATGATTTTTGTGATACATTTTGAGTAACAGAAATTTCGCAGATATGAATGTATTAAAGAAGGAAGAGACCTTTAAATAATGTGCCTCACTTTACAGAATATGCATGTTCTTAAAATGCACATAATAAAACTGTTTTTTTACAAGTTAACTTATATTTTCTCATTTATTTCTATCATAAAACTGAAGATTCATTCTCACTGAAGTAATATTTGGCCCAAAGACAATGATCACATTTAAGAATGAATCAACCCTTTTAAATCAGTGGTAAATTTTATATTCAAATCTAGCAATTATCCTTAGCCTGAGTTTTTTTGTTATAATTTTCTCTTTTCATTATGCTATCATTATTTTTAACCATATTGTTAATACCTCGTATTCCCCTTCCTCTCTTTAAAAAAATTAATAAGTAAGCATATACAAATAAATATGCATGTGTAAGTAAACAAATCAAAATGATCTTTTGAAGCACTATATAGATAAAAATAAGATTAATGTTAATAAATAGAAAAACAATAAGCCTGGACAGTCAGTCACAGCAAGGATGTGAGAAATGTTAAAGGCGAAGCAGCTCTGGAGGACATTAGGGCTCCAGAGACCGGGGTCTACTACAGATGCTACAGGTGATTCACTGCAGACCTCACTAAGTCACTGGGCCTCTCTGGAACTTGGTTTCTTCATCTTAAAATTGATAAGATTAATCAAAGGATTTTTAATGTTTCTTTCTTCATGATAGCTTTGTGATCTTGCTAAAGGGTGTTCTCTGTATGTTGTCATGGTTAGTACTTTCTGTAATTGTTGGTGTGCTTATTAATAATGTCTCTGTTAAATTTTTGGCAGTCTTTCTCCATAGTAATGAGGACATTATTAAAAAGACCATAACCACATATTATTATATCTAAAAAGGTCATTTTCCAAATACTGTGTATTTGTTTAATGGATTATTCCTATATTTTATTTTCTAATTTTGTATGCTTACTGGTTTTTACCATATTTCTGTTAAATTGTAAAACATCTATAATTATTTCCATTCCAAGCTGACAATTTGGACCTTGATATTTGTTTCTATAAATGGGACTCAAAATAATATCCAGTTAGCAGGCATACAATTTATGTTTTCTTGGGTATTATTTTTGTATATAGAAGTCTGCAAAGGTTTGCCAGATTTACTTCATTTCCTTACACCAAACAGGTTAATTAGCACCTTAAGTTCTGTATTCTTACAAAATGAATGACCTATTGGTAAAATCATAAAGTTTCACATTTAATTCTATACCATAGGCACTTACTAATCACAACTGTAAAATACCCATAAGATTAAGCACCACATATTCAGGAAAAGAAGGAAATGAAAGTCTGTTGTTTAACAGACTTTCGTCTGCAAGAGATTTTATTAAGAGCATCTTTGCTATGTGCCAAGATATGAATGCTTGAGTATAATTCAATTTTATACAAAAGAAAATCCCATTCAAATCTAAAGATAGAATATTTCTATTTCAAGTTACTTTCCACTGAATTACTGAAAAGAATTGAAAGATAGCAATCCAAAATTCTAAATGTATGAAACAGGTCCTCAAACAGTTGAAAAATAACATTCACAAATTCCTGGGGTTGCGGTTGACAGCAGAATAAGGCCAACTGTTCAGCTTGGGTTAAGGTTAATTCCATGGTGTGTGGTAGGAATACAGTCAACGTGAGTCTCAGAAGCAAATCCATATCTTGTGTGTGGTCATTTTCTTGTGATTCTTTTAAAAGGGAAGCATAGTGCAGAAGACCAAATGCCAGCCCTAAGTTATATGATCTACTGGGCTATACTTTTTTTCAAAAGTTTAATCTCCATTGTTAGTCCCATGAAGAACAGCCCTGCCCTCTCTATTTCCTTACAGGGCTGCTTTTGATGGAAAACTTTGTGGATGTTTGTGATATTGCTCAGAGCCCATTGGCAGATGAGCATCTCTTGCTGTGGCCTCCATCATTATTTGCCTGTCTTGTCTATTAACGAGCACTATCATCCCATCGTGGGATGACAGCTGCAACACGTACTCAGGCGCAATAAACAGCTAAATGAGGCGCACAGCAATTTCACTTGTCACCAGCGCCCTCGGCACGACTGGCTGCACAGCTTGATGCATAAATTCATGAGGCTGTTGCATATGATGGAGTATGCTTGGCTGAAAGAGGTGATGGATAGCAGGGCAGCTAAAAACGGCCATCACCTTGACTCTGTCAGGACATTTTTTAAAACTACCCCATCAGCTTTCTTGTATTCAATGCACTATCATAGCACAGAAAACTCTAAGGTACTGATGTGATACTTTTCTTCAAGAAAGACTTTGGGGGTTTTCTCTTAAAGGAGGTACCATGTACTGAGGTAGTTTACATTTATTTATCATTAGCTCTGATGCTGGTAGATTAAGTTATGTTTAAGAGTAGAATTTACTACTGCATAAAAATCCCAGAAATCTATTTAAGTATTAATAATGGGGAAAAAACAGGAGTTAAAAATATTTGCAAGTTATACAGTAGAGCTATGGATTGGTTAACATGAGATTTGAAGAATTTGAAAATATAGCATAGAATATTCAAACTCATAGATTCAAAAAATAGAAATTCTATACAATTCATTACAACATTAAATAATATTCTGGAGCACATTATTATATCGGTGTTGATAATGCATTTTCTAATAAGTATACAAAACATAAGCAAGGACTAATACTATATAAAAGTGCCTCCATCAAAGAAGCAGTGTAGTGGAGACCTTAAAAATAGCAATGATATAATGCATTGATTTCTATAAAAATATCCTTTTAACCTCTTATTTACTCAGCTTCCTGAACTCAAACCAGAACTCTAGCTACCATAGGCGGGGCCCTGGGCGTCCCAATGAAATGGGCTATACATCCTCTATCTGTGTTAGTGGAAGTCATCTAAGGAAGACAAATATAAAGGCAACAAAATCAATGAGGCAGTTTCCTGCAAAGCTTTATACATTAATCTCTATCACACAGAGATATATACGCACACCAGAGCTAGGGAAGGAAGTCACTTGTTCTCTAATAAAAGAGAAAACCCTTGATAATAAGCAATTAATAAAGTTGTCATGATTAGTTATGCAACTATGAATCAACATGCACAGTAAAAATGACCAGTTTCTATAGATATAAAATATCTATGATTTAATCGTAGTGAAAACAGTCATTAATATGGGTGGTTATGTATGGTTCCTACAGCTACTTCCCTTCTCTTCCTTTTGTAATAAAGTAGTGACTCCTGAACAAGAAAGAGCTGCTGTAACAGTTCAGACACAAACTTTCCAGACAAGAGAGCAAATTTATTAACCATTTTCTTTTTTATTCTTATCTCCCCAATTCAAACTCATGTTTTCCAAACTCATCCCCTACATTTAGCAAAAGGTTTTTTAAAAAATAAGGTTGGAAGCTCTAGCACAGCATGGGGGTGGGAAGGGTTGGCAGGGGCAATATATGTAATCCTAACAATATTTGTACCCCCATAATATAATGAAATTTTTAAAAAAGTCCAAAAACAAAACAAAAAAAACCAATAAGGTTGGAAAAAGGTGAAATCTATAGGGATAAATTTTAGTATTAATATGAATCCAAAGTGTCATACCAAATGATGAAAAATTATCCCCATATACATAGGAGGAAAATACTTTTAAATTGTTTGAAAGTCAGAGGCCTTTTATAGAAGATAATTACATGGCATGTAGCTGGTGATAGCTTTATGATACGGCCCTAATAATCACCTGGGTGGGCCTGGGGCCAGGTGAATCTGATGTAGGCAAGAAGGCATGGAAATGGCCATTGGGTAGGAAGAGATGGGAAAGAGAAACCTTGAAGAAGTGGGGAAGATAAAGGTGATTCCCAATCAATAAAACAAGAATTAGAGGACACTGTGAACTAAAAGGATAATGATAAGAACATGTGCTTTTGTATCTACGTTATGCCAAGCATTGTAAAACCAGGACTAATGGGAGGTAAAGGAAGCAACTGGCTCAGGTAAAATATTTAAGGAGGTACAAAGAAAAACCTCAGTAATTAAGATAAATGATATTTTAACACAATGCAGAAATAGATTAATGGAAAATATTCATGATTGTATTGATTGTATTGATTCTATTGTTACATAAAAATTGCTACCAGCTTAGTGGTTTTAAAAAATACACATTTATTATCTCATGGTTTCTGTATGTCAGAGGTGTGTGATGGCATGGCTGGGCCTGCTTAGGTAGGATCTTAAAAGGTGGAAATCAAACTGTAGCTTGTATTTCCTTCCAGACTCATTCTTGTTACTAGCAAAATCCAGATTTCTGTGGTTGTAGGACTGAGGTCACATTTCTTTACTGTCTGCTGGTCATTGTCATTCCTTCTTCAATGGCAGCCATGGCAAGTTGAATTCTTTTAATTTTTTTAATATTTTTTATTTATTTATTTATTTTCAGCATATTATGGGGGGTACAAATGTTAAGGTATATTGTCCTTGACCCCCTCCCCCTCGAGTCAGAGCTTCAAGTGTGTCCATCCCCCACTTGGTGCTCATTGCACTCATTATTTACGTATATACCCAACCCCTCCACTCCCCATTTGCCCAACATCCAATAAATGTTATTCCTATATGTCCACTTAGGTGTTGATCAGTTAATACCAATTTGCTGGTGAGAACATTTGGTGTTTGTTTTTCCATTCTTAGGATACTTCACTTAATAGAATGGGTTCCAGCTCTATCCAGGAAAATACAAGAGGTGCTATATCACCGTTGTTTCTTATAGCTGAATAGTACTCCATGGTATACATATACCACATTTTATTAATCCACTCATGTATTGATGGGCACTTCAGTTGTTTCCACATCTTTGCAATTGTGAATTGTGCTGCTATAAACATTCGAGTGCAGGTGTCTTTTTCATAGAGTGACTTTTTTTCTTTGGGTAGATGCCCAGTAATGGGATTGCTGGATAAAATGGTAGATCTATTTGTATCGCTTTAAGTTATCTCCATATTGCTTTCCACAGAGGTTGAACTAGTTTGCAGTCCCACCAGTAATGTAGCAGTGTTCCTATCTCTCCATATGCATGCCAACATTTATTGTTTTGGGACGTGTTAATAAAGGCCATTCTCCCATGGAGATAACTAGTATCTTATTGTGGTTTTGATTTGCATTTCCCTGATGATTAGAGATGTTGAGCATTTTTTCAGATGTTTGTTGGCCATTATTCTGTCTTCTTTTGGGAAGTTTCTGTTCATGTCCTTTGGCCACTTTTTGTTACAGTTGTTTGACTTTTCCTTGCTGATTTTCCTGAGTTCCAAATAGATTCTAGTTATCAGCCCTTTAACGGATGTGTAGCTTGCAAAAATTCTCTCCCATTATGTGGGTTGTCTGCTCTCTTGACAGTTTCTTTGGTTGTGCAGAAGCTTTTTAATTTGATCAGGTCCCATTTATTTATTTTTGTAGATGCTTTGTTTGCCTTTGGGGACTTCCTCATAAATTCTTTGCCTAAGCCAATGCATAGAAGAGTATTTCCAATGCTTTCCTCTAGAATTCTAATAGTTTCAGACCTAAGGTTCAAGTCTGTTACACAGCGTGAGTTGATTTTTGTGAGAGGTGTAAGGTGTGGGTCCTGTTTCAGTCTTCTACATGTGGTTATCCAGTTTTCCCAGCACCATTTATTGAATAAGGATTCTTTTCCCCAGTGTATGTTTTTGTCTGCTTGTCAAAGATTAGATGGCTATATGAGGATGGTTTTATATCTGGGTTCTTTGTTATGTTCCACTGGTCAATGTCCCTGTTCTTCTGCCAGTCCCAAGATGTTTTAATTACTATAGCCTTGTAAGTATAGTTTGAAGTCTTGTAAATTGATACCTCCCATTTTGTTTTTATTGCCTAGGATTGCTTTTCCTATACAGGATCTTCTCTGGTTCCATATGAAGTATAAAATTATTTTTTCTATATCTGTGAAAAATGATGATAGTATTTTAATAGGGATTGCATTGACTCTGTAGATCACTTTGGGTAGTATAGATATTTTAACAATGTTGATTCTGCCAACCCACAATCATTGTATGGTCTTCCACCTGCTTTCATCCTCTGCTATTTCCTTCTTCAGTATTTCATAGTTCTCCCTGTAGAGGTCTTTTATCTGCTTAGTTAAATATATTCCTAGGTACTTTATTTTCTTTGTTGCTATTTTGAAGGGAATTGAGTCTTTGATTTGGTTCTCACTTTGACTGTTATTGTCATATATGAATGCCTATGATTTCTGTGTATTGATTTTGTATCCTGATACTTTACTGAATTCATTTATCAATTCCAGGAGTCTCTTGGTTGAATCTTTGGGGTTTTCTAGGTATAATATCATATCATCAGCAAAAAGTGAGAGTTTGATCTCTTCTGCTACCATTTGGATGCCCTCGATTCTGCTCTCTTGTCTGATTGCTATAGCAAGGACTTCCAGCACTGTGTTGAATAGAAGTGGAGATAG
>VBSM01000361.1:51926715-51963501 GCA_008086735.1 Cheirogaleus medius | reverse complement strand
GTATCAGGGTTATGTTGGCTTCATAAAATGTATTGGGGAGGATTCCATCCTTCTTAAGGTTGTGGAATAAGTTCTTCAGGATAGGCACCAGATCTTCTTTGTAGGTGTGGTGAAATTTGGGTGTGAAACCATCTGGTCTAGGATTTTTCTTTTTAGGAAGGTTTTTCATTGCTGTTTCTATTTCAGTACTTGATATTGGGCTTTTTAGGAATTCTATTTCTTCCTGGTTTAGCCTTGGGAAGCTGTGTGTTTCTAAGAATTTGTCCATTTCCTTCACAATTTCTAGTTAGTGTGCATAAAGGTTTTTGTAGTATTCATAAATTATATCTTGTATCTCCATAGCATCAGTTGTAATTTCTCCTTTATTTTTCCTTATGGAGCTTATTAGAGATTTTTCTTTTCTGCTTTTCGTTAGTCTAGCCAAAGGTGCGTCAATTTTGTTTATTTTTCTAAAACAACTAAATTTTGTTTTATTAATCTTCTGTATGGCTTACCTGTTGTCAATTTCCTTTAGTTCTGATTTGATCCTAATGATTTCACTTCTTCTGCTGGGTTTGGGGTTGGTCTGTTCATCCTTTTCCAGCTCTTTGAGTTGATTCATTAGGTTGTCTATTTGTGATCTTTTCGACTTTTAGATATAGGCATTTATGGAAATAAACTTTCCTCTCAGGACTGCTTTAGCTGTGTCCCACAGGTTTTGATAACCTGTGTCTCCTTTGTCATTTAGTTCAAAGAGTCTTTTGATTTCCATCTTGATTTTCTCATATATGAAGTGATCATTCAGCAGAAGGTTGTTTAGTTTCCACAACTTTGTGTAGAATGAGAGTTCCTATTAGGATTGATTTCTACTTTTATTCCCTTGTGATCTGAAAAGATAGATGGTATAATTTCTATTTTTTAAAATTTTTTGAGACATGCTTTGTGTCCTAGGATATGGTCAATCTTAGAGAATGTCCCATGAGCTGATGAGAGGAACATATATTCAGTGGCTTTTGGGTAGCATGTCCTGTAAATGTTGGTCAGGCCTATTTGTTCTAGAGTTTTGTTTAATTCCATTATTTGTTTGTTAATTTTCTGTTTGGAGGATCTGTCCTGTGCTGTCAGTGGGGTGTTAAAGTCTCTGACTATTATGGTGTTGTTTATCCATTTGTTTTTATCAGGTAGAGTTTGCTTTATGAATCTGGGTGCACCTAAGTTGTGTGCATACATATTTAGAATTGTTATGTCTTCTTGTTGAACTGTACCCTTCACCATTATATAGTGACCTTCTTTGTCTTTTATTACTTTTCTTGATGTAAAAACTAAGTTATGTTAAATCAAAACCACCACACCAGCCTTCTTTTGGCTTCCGTTTGCTTGAAATATTGTTCTCCACCCCTTTACCTTTAGTCTAAATGTATCCTTGCAGGTTAGATATGTTTCCTGAAGGCAGAAGATACTTGGCTTGTATTTTTTTATCCATTCAGCCAGCATATGTCTCTTGAGTGGGGAGTTCAAGCCATTCACATTTATTGAGAGAACTGATAGGTGGGGCAGATTTCTTTTCATTCTGATGGGTTGAACTTTGTTGCTTTGTTTTCTCTCTTGAACCATTGTGGTATCTGGACATTGATCTTTAGCTTTTGAGTGGATTTACAGTCGTGAGTGTTTATGGTGCTGATCCATGGGTAACACTGTTTTGAGTACTTCTTGGAGGGCTGCTCTTGTCTTGGTTTATTCCCTCAGTCTTTACTTATCTGAGAATGTCTTTATTTCTCCTTCATATACAAAACTTAGTTTTGCAGGGAACAAGATTCTAGGCTGGGCATTATTCTGTTTCAGAAGAGTGAGAATGGAGCCCCAGTCTCTCCTTGCTCGTAAGGTTTCAGTAGAGAAGTCTGGCTTTATTTGGATTGGCTTTCCTTTGTATGTTACTTGCTTCTTCCATCTTATAGCTCATAGAATGGCCTTTTAATTGATATTTTGGTCAGTCTGATGACTGCATGTTGTGATGTCTTCCTATTTGCATTGAATCTTCCAGGGATCTTTAAGCTTCTTGAACTTGTATATCTAGATTATTAGCAAGGCCTGGGAAGTTTTCCTCTATTATATCTTCAAATAGCTTATCCAATTCTTGAGTGTTATCTTCTTCCCTTTCTGGTATCCCTATAGCCCTCACATTAGGTGTCTTCACATAATCCCACATTGCTTGGAGGCTTTGCTCTTTTCTCTTATTTCTCTGCTCTATCTCTGTGATTGACTTATTTAATTGGAAGATGTTATCTTCAATCTCTGAGATTCTTTCTTCTGTTTGATCTACCCTGTTCTTGAGGCTTTCCACCGTGTTTTGTAGTTCCCTGAATAGATTCTTCACTTCCAGGAGTTTGTTTTGATTTTTCTTTATTATTTCAATTTCTTTAGTGTATTTTTCTTCCAAGTCCTGGATTTTGTGTGTGTGTGTGTGTGTGTGTGTGTGGTTTCTTTGTGTTGGTTATCCATTT
This sequence comes from Cheirogaleus medius, assembly GCA_008086735.1. Taxonomy (NCBI): domain Eukaryota; kingdom Metazoa; phylum Chordata; class Mammalia; order Primates; family Cheirogaleidae; genus Cheirogaleus; species Cheirogaleus medius. The sequence goes on along the minus strand of VBSM01000361.1, from coordinate 51,961,021 downwards.
TTTTCTTGCAAGTCTTTGAATTTTCTTACAATCAATGTTCGAAATTCTTCTTCTGTCATTTCAGTGTTCTGATTTTGGTTGATGTCCATTTCTAAAGGGCTGGTGTTCCTCTTTGGGAGTGTGCTTTCCATTTGAGTCTTCATACTTCCAGAGTTCTTTCGCTGATTTCTTCCCATCTGGACCAGTTGTTGCTTCTTACCTTTCGATTTTTGTTTGGGTAATGACACGTCCTGTTAGTCTCTGAGCCAGTAGGCGGTGTTTGTGGGTGAGATTCGACCACACCCTGTATGATACGTTGGTAGATGTAGTATACATGTGTGCGCAAGTTGAATTCTTAACACACTTCAAACCTCCCTGATTTCTTCTGATTTTTGCTTTTTCCATCAGCCAGAGAAAACTTTCTGCTTTTTAGGGTTCATGAGATCATCAACTGTGCCATATAATATAACATAATCATGAGAGTAACATCTCATCATATTCACAGGTTCTGAGGAGTAGGAGAGGGAATTTTGGGGGCCTGTTTTAAATTCCCTCTCCTACAATGATGAAAAAAAATCAAAATTTTAAATGAAGACAGAATTTAATCCTGCACTTGCAGGAATAGCCCTGACTCACTTACCTTACACCTTGTCCCAACCATGTTTCAGTAAAAACTTTTTCATTTAATAAAAACAGACAGCCAATGGGTCATAATTTGCCAATCTGGTTTTTTAAAAATATTGTATGAAAATATTATTTATGTTATTGGTGCCATCCTTTCTTAGATGTTGCACTCACAGTGAGTGTCTCTATCACTTCACACTAGTCTCATATCTACCTTCTCATTTATTGCTCTCCACAACCTGGTAAGGTAGGTATGACCAGTTTCTATCAGTAATGGGGATATTAGAGAAGGTAAGTAATTTGCTAATATCCATACAGTATTAGAAGGCAGAGCTGTGATCCTAGCCCAAATCCACCTGACTCCAAAGACCATGCTATTGTCAATACTTAATGGTGTTTACTAAATTGATGCTATGGTTTGAACATTTGTCCCCTCAAAACTCATGTGGAAGTTCAATTGCCAACATAGTGCTATTAAGAGGCAAGGCCCTTAAGAGGGAATTAGGCACTGAGTCCTCCACCCTCATGGGTGGGTTTAATGTTTTAATAAAAGGCTTTCTGGAGTGGACACTTTCTTGACTCTTTTGCTCTTCAGCCATGTAAGGAACAGTGTTCCTTCCTTTCTGGAAAATGCAGCATTTAAGGTGCCGTTTTGAGAGTGAGACTGAACTCTAACCAGACACTAAACCTACTGGCACCTTGATCTTGGACTTCATATTCCCAGTCTCCAGAACTGTGAACCAATACATTTCTGTTCATTACAAATTACTCAGTCTGTGGTATTCTGTTGTAGCAGAACAAACAGACTAAGACAGAAGGGTTGAAGTTTCTTTGCAAAGATTATGTCAAAAGCATGGAATCATGGAAAGATCATGAACTTAGATTCAGAAGCTTTTATCCACACTATTAATTTAATTTATTAAAACATTTCAGCTTCAGGTTGAGATGGTAAGAGTTACCTTTTATAGTTTTTGGAAAGTGTAAGTGACTAGATTGTGAATTCTTTAAGCTTAGGGACATCTTTGATTTTGTGTATAACTAGCACACAATAGTTTTGTGAGTGAATTAATATTGAAGAAAGGGATGAACTCAAAAATACTAAAAACCCTATAATCATTATGATCTATGAAGTACCAGAAAAGTATGATATGCCTTCTACAGAAATATTAGGTGTTTCAATTAGGGAAATATCCACTTTCTAAGGTGTTTTCTATAGCTGTCCCCTATGATTAGTTTCCTCAATATAATCATTAATGGAGATCAAAGGAGATTACATCTAGATTGTAATATTAGACAAAAGCAGTAGTCTAAGATTAGGCTCTTGTCACCTCTAAACTGGTGACACAAAACTGAGCAATGTGCTGACTAGAAATAGCTATAAAAATGTTAATTGGAAATTCTCTCAATGGCAAAATAACTTTTATTTATTTATTAGAACTCAGGTTCTGTTGTATAATGGCCATTGGATAGGAAGCAACCAATGGCCAACTAACCAATTTAACTAGTTCAGCTGAAAAAAAGAAAGAGAAAGAGAGAGAGGGAAGTGAGAGATAGGGAGAGAAAGCAAGAAGGAAGGAATGAAAGAAGAAAGCAAGGAAGAAAGGAAGCAAGAAAGGAAAGAAGGAAGGAAGAAGAGAGAGAAAGGAAGAAAGAGAGAGGGAAGGAGGGAGGGTGAAGGGAGGAAAGAAAAAAGGAAAAAGAAGGAAAGAGATCTTTCATGGATAATTCAGATAATTAGACAACATGGTATTTTAAAATACACTACCTAGATTCTTAACCAACTTTATAATTTAGATTTTAGAATCATTTGCATTCATTAAATTTCTCTAGAACATTTTTAAGTTGATGAAGAATATTTTCTTGTTTTGAAGAGAAGGTGACAATTTAACCTAAATGAACAACAGCCAAAGCAGAATGCAAAACATTGGAAAGGAATCAGGAGGTCTGAGCACATTTTATACTCAACTGTCTTGGCTAAGATAGGGAACAACACTAGTGTACTGCAGATGATAGATTGGAGCTATACTTGGCTCTTTATGGATTTGGCTGATTTCTGGCTGCCCTGAAACACTTTCTTCCTCTGAATTGCCTTTAAATTCAGGAGAAAACCCAAATAATTATTTTTTAGAGCAAAATGATCTCAATGCAATTCACTTCTAATATCCTCATTATGCTCTTTTGCTGTTTATCTGTCTCATTATCTATCCACATATTTATATCTATTTAAAACATGAACAAATTATGTTTCCCTCAAATTTTCATTAATTATGTATTTTTAATTTATGGATATGCAAATAATAGATTCAGGATATTAAGATACCCTAAAATATTTATATGTATATGTATGCAGTATCTTTTTCCATTTCCTAATTTCATTCTCTCTCTCTCTCTTTTCATATGTATCAAAAATGAGGTATTATGTGGCATCATTTTTATGTAAAAATACTACATAGACCATACCTGAGTATCGATTGTAGGTATAATAGCTTGATACAGCACTGTTTCTCTCTCTTTTCTAACTTGACTTTTTAAAATAAATCCATTATTATCATTTTCTTGATCACTCTCCTTTTCATTATACTATGCAATGATGAGCCTTTCTATTTTAGGAGTTATAGAACAGAGGTGCTCTACCAGAACTTGACCAAGATCCCACTTCAAAATGAGAAAATGACTAAATAGTTACCTTAATCTGTTCCAGAATGAGAAAGTAAATACTTTCTGTTTATAACGTCTTTGTTTAAGTTTAACATTATTCTCTATTACAGATCTGATTGTGTCATGTCCTTACCCAAAACAATTGAATGGCTTCTCAGTGCCTTTAGGATAAGAATATATTCTTAGTATGGTCTGCAGAGCACCCTCTGGCCTGGCCCTGCTCCTGCAGCTGCTCCCATGCCATCCTCTTCATTTCTTTATACCATATCAATGATTTTTTTCCATTTTCACTCATGTGGACTAAGTATTTATATGGACTAATTAATTTAGTTAAATACTCAAAATCACTCTTTGACTTGGATAGTAAAATTGTCCCTATTTTACAAAAGAAGAAACACAAACACAAGCACAAAGAGGCTGCAATAACTTGCCAAAGATCTAGAGGTAAGAAGTCACAGTGCTAGGATATTGACTCATAACCCAGCACTTAGACACTCCTAGAAATGTATAAAAAAAGGAAAAATCTATTCTGTTGTTGTCTTATTCAGTCTAGCTACTTAGCAAATCATCTTTGGAAAAAGAAGAATAATTAACCACCTTTCATGTAGTTAATGTCACTGTATCAGTCTCCCGACTACCTTCTTTAAGAATTCACTTGATGTAGTTTCATATATATTTCTGTGTAAATACTGCCCAATAGTTTTTATATAGTTTATTTGACCCCCTCCAAAATCTCATGATGAAATTTGATCTCCAATGTTGGAGATGGGCTGAGCAGGAGGAGTTCGGGTCATGGGGCTCATAAATGTCTTGATGCCCTTCCCAGTATAACAAGTGGGTTCTCCCTCCATCACTTCATGGAAGAGCTGGTTGTTTTTAAAAGTGTGGCACCTCTCCCTCTCTCTGCTCCTTCTCTCATCATGTTACACACCTGCTCCTCCTTCACCTTCCACCTTGATTGGAAGCTCCCTGAACCCCTCACCAGGAGCAGACGCTGCCACTATGCCGCTTGTACAGTCTGCAGAACTGTGAGCCAAATAAATCTCTTTTCATTATAAATTATCCAGCCTCAGATATTCCTTTATAAAAGTGCAAAACACACTAACACAAGTTTACAGACCAATTCCTTAAATATTTATCATGAATTTGATATCTTTTGAACATATATGTTCTCAAATTATGCATTGGTTTGTATAATAATTTTGATACTTGATGATCTTGATTAGTTCACTAAGTAAATTAAAAGATGTCCTCCCAAAGAGCTATTTTCCCAGAGATTACTCTTCCAACTAAGACAGGAAAAACAAAATCAAATTGATTTATCACTATAGTATTATAAGAGTAAATGATAATTTCTGAGATATGATGAGAGATAACTTTAAAGTATTAATGGCTTCTCCTCCTTAATGACAACGATATTGAATGTTTATTAAAGAGTTCTTTACTATACACTGGTAAAGAGCATTTTTAGTGAAAGATACTTGGACTTTGAAATTTATAAGCCTGAGTTTAAACTTTTGCTTTACTGATTACTAGCTGTGTGCCCTTGAGCTAGTTAAACTTTCTTAACTCCAATTTCCTCATTTACAAAATTGATGAGTATACCTGTCTTATAGGTTTTGAGAAATAAAAAGTATAGCACTACACTGACATATAGTAAAGATTATATAACTAATATTGAGTGTCATTTTAAATTTTTAATCTCTACTCTAAAATAAATAGTCTAAAATTTGTTGATAATAGTCATTTATTTTTAAAACTTAATGTTAGTCCTCAATATTGCTGTCACTGATTCTAACCATACAAAATAAGTGATATCATGGGATTGAGATGTACAGGTGAAATTAGCATTCTTTTCACATTATTATTTTTAGGATATAGATTTCCTCATTCATAATTATCTATTTTTTTATAAGCTCAAAATAAACATGACTGTTTTTTGTTTGATATAAAGTAGAGTTGGCTATCTTGGCTCTTGGTTTAATAAAGATGACTGAAATAAAATATCTATAGGCTCATGAAAATCAATTTATAAATATAAACTAGAATTTAATTGATTAAATGGAATATTTCCAAATGTATGGGCACCTGTTAACACATGGTCAAAATGTCTTTTCTGTTTCTTGTTGCAGCCATACCAGGCCACTCATGCTTTTGGCCACAGGTGTTGTATTTTCCCCTAAGTGTCATTTACTGATCTTCTTGACTCCTCAATCCCCACACCCCACCCAATCCATTCTTGTTGGTTTCCTACTACCGTTTAAGGCTCAGTTCCAATGCCACCTCTTTCATTTCATCCTTGAAAAATGACTTTCACATATTTTGCTAGTGTACTTGAATACATGTCTACTCAGTCATGAGACTGCAAGCTTTCTGATATCATTTACTACAATAAATTCAAATTTGCATGTTACATGTTCATGTTTAGCCCTTAATAAATTTCATTAAACTTAATTATATTTCACATTTCTTAGATCAACTTTATTCAATTATTGAAATAAAATCTATATCCTGTTATACAATACTAAGCATTGTGTTAAATGTTTTATAAAAATAAAAAGTAAATGAATATGGCTGAAATTGATCTTATCGATCAAAACTATTAAATTTGCCAAAAAGGAATCATTAATCCTGATTTTAAAGATGTGGAAACTGAAGAACTAGAAGATTCTAGGTTTTTTTTCACTTTGCGAAATGGGTCTAAAGAACTGAAGTAATATGTGTATTTTCTCCACTTAACCCACTGGGGAGCCCTTATTTCATCTTAACTATCTTTTTTTAGTTTTCCTCAGAGTGTTCCCAATAACCTTTGCTTAAACTTCCTTGGAAAGTTTTCTCTTTCCTCAGTGTTGTGAGCACCTCATTTTGTGGTGATGTAGTCTACATTTGGATATGCCATACATATTTAGTTCTTTTTAATCTTACCTCACATCAGCCTTGCCAGCCCCTCAATCATTTTTGTAGCCCCTCTATGCATTCACTCCAGTATGATGACATCCTACTGCTACTGAGGTTTTCATAAATGGACACACTTGTCTGACTGATGATGTGTTATCTCTGCATGTGCTGCCCAGTTTTTATAAACCACTATATCATCCCATGCAATCTCATACTAATTTTCTGTTACTATCATTCCCAGGTCTCATTCAACACTACTATTTTCCAAGTATAGTAGCTTCATTTCCCTGATTATCTGTGAATTTTTCATCCAAGATGCATTACTTACATTTTTCAAAGCCTAAACTTATTTTGATATTTCCTATTCAAAGCCGTAACTTCTGTATATTCATAAATATATTTTCAGTTATATCTAGTGCTTGCAAACCACCCAAATTTTGTGACATTTATAAATTTAATATATGATTCAGTTTTATGATTATTAGTATAAATCAATTAATATATTATTTATGTTATATTAATATATTGTTTTTCCTTTTATCTCTCCTCTAAAGGAAAATAAATATATATCTCAGGTAGTCTTACCACTCAGTCTCTTGTCACATATTTTACCCTTTGCTTATATGCTTTCATATAGATGAGTGATTGACACATCACTCATTTCCCAGCTTATCACAGTTAGTTTTCTAAGTCACATTTTAACATAACATATTAAAGTATGCATCTGATTATGTAATACATTCAATATTGCATGTAAATTCTTTTCTTTTCATTGTTTTACTAGAGTTTGAAAGCTGCGATTCAAGAATGCATTAGGCTCAACCTTTCTTCTAAAATCTATCTTTCTTGTAGAGACACTCTGGCTGGCGGTTTTTCTCATCCGCCATCTTAGTTGGAAAGAAAAAGCCTCAGAATTCCTTCTACACTTTTTGCTAAGGAGTTTCTACCCCATTTAATCCTGGTGAGGGAAAGGGGTCCCAGGTGATCCCTTATGCATGAAATGCCAGGATGCTCTTTGGGGCTAGTAACTGACATAAACGTAGCCCATACAGAGACCCACAAGGTGATCTGATGAAAAAATTCTGTCCATACTTGGATATGGCAATGTAGCATATATTATATATTTTTTTATATACATGCACAAACAATAGAAGTATTACTATTAAAATTTCAATAGTGGAGGAGTTGAGATATAAAGACTTTGGTATGTTCAACTCCACCAGATGGAAGGAGACTTTTGCAGCCACCAGGAATCCAATATTGGTAACTGCAGGAAAGGCCAGAGTTAAACCAATGTTGGATTTCCATTGATCACAGAAGTTTCCTGCCTCTTTTTGTATGTGCCCTTTAAAGTTAAAGCTTGATGCTACCCAAGACTCTAGGTGCCCCTGGTTGTTGGTATCTATAATATTCACCTGCCTCCTAGATCTGAATTTCTTTCTAGTACTCAGAGGATTTGCATTACTATCTTGCAAGGTTGTTCCTTTAGTGAAGAGGATGTTGTATCTATTTTATCTGATGTTTTTAGATGTTCTGTAATGAGAAATTTTCAGGAAATCTAGTTTGCCAATTTTCCAGGAGAAGACTCCAGTGGCTTTATGCATTGTCCCCATCCCTGACCTGGAGTGTCCTTGATGATCTCCCACTTGTATCCTGTCTATCAAACCATGCCCAACAGGTAGAAGATGGCAATGCATATTTTTAAGTAATTGAACAAATGAATTAATTCCTTTGATTTATTAGTTCACTAAAAAAATATTGATTCCTTAAAATCTCCGCCAATGAGATGGTAAAATCTGGTGGAGATACCTTGTAAGGAACAGATGAAACTCGGAAGTAGGTAGAGCACTTAGGTAATGCTGACCTATGTCAATGGGTCTTAGCCTATCCTGGATTATGGAATCTTTTGCCTATCTGAGGGAATCTAGGGATTCTCTCAAACAAAAATGCACACATGCACAGAATATATTTGGTGTATGGTTTTATTAGGTTCATATCCCTTGAAAGCTCATCCAGGAAGTCTGATTAATTTATAGCTACTGGTATTATTACCTCTGGACACAAGGCAAGATCTCTGTCTTCCACAGTCATTTAAAGTCACCTGATTGATTGTCACTGTAACTTTACTCCACAAGACTCAGAGTCATGATCAAGAATGTCTGAGGGGCTCTGTCTGGGTTCTGTACCTGAATACTAGGTGCCAGGCGGCTTGGAAAGGTACCAACTATCCATTTTCAGCCTTTGTTGTTGGAGATCCTACCTCCTACTTATTTTGGAGTGTCCTCCCAAGGAAGGGTATATGATCCTGGGCAGTCACAATTCCATATACATACCACATCTTCGTTATTCAAAAGCAAAAACAGACAAAGAATTTTCTTAATATGTCATATCACTTTCCATGTTCCATATTTTCCATAACATGGTATTTATATTAATAATTTTTACCTGTAGTATAATTTTCATTGAATACTTTAAGGCAGTAATCTTAGCTGTTATATTTTTCTTTTACTATCATAAAATTGCATACTTTTATGTTGTGGTTTTTCTTTTCAAAAATAATTTCCATCAATGCAATTATTGGCTCAAAGGTTGAAAATATTTTGTAGAAAAAATATATTGCCAAACTATCTTCCAAAATTTTGCTCCAATTGATAATGCCACAAACGAACAATGAAGGGTAATAATTTCATGGTCTCCTTGTTTCCACTTGGAATATAATTTAAATTTTTTGATAACCTAATATGTAAATATGATAATTGATTTTCGTTTACTTTGCTTGCCCTGAGTACCTGAGCAAGGTTTAACATGTTCTACATTTATTTACAAACTTATGGCATTGCCTTGCTTATTCTATTTTGTGAAATTTCTGTTCTACACATACTCTTATGTGTTATACATACTTAAGTGCAGTGTATCATTGAGCACTCCATTTACTTAATAATCAATTCTGTTTACCAGTAGGGAGTCACATATCATACACATCTGCAATATGCAAGATTAGAATATTGATATTTTCAGATATTTTCAAATGGATCTATTTTTCTTAATATGACTATATCTTCTCTTTCCTCCTGACCTGGAAAAACAAGCAAATATATGAACATACACAAAAATTAGAACAAGCTTGTCAACGAATAAAGTAAATTATAAGATTTTTACATGTTAGTTTTTCTTGTTGCAACACCAGATTACTGATTTCCTTAGAAACCTTTTTTTTCTGATTTTCAAAAATATTTTCTTTTTTTTTTTAACTGAAGGGCAAGTTTGCTTGCCTGATTATGAAGTATCAGGGAAGTCAATAGCGTTGGCTATTGGAAAATTTACAGCTTCAGATCAATCATCTTCATTAGTGACAAAAAGAAAAAAAAATGTCAGTGGGGATTTATGGTGAAGAGTTATGGTGGCAAAGGGATAGATAAGAAAGATGCTGTGTCCAGAGGGATTTAGACCTAACACATGAAAAGAATAGGAGGAAAGTAGTTTGTGCTTGTTTGCCACAACGAGAGCAATGGATTAAAGAGAGAAGGGTGTAATGAATTAAGATTTGATTCAATGCCTACTCTATGCTGGAGTTGAGTACCTGAGTCGTTGATTTACACAAAACCAATTATTTTATTATTTTTACTCCCAGTAATGGGGGAAGAATAAAGACAACTTAGTGATAAGCTGGGAGAAGCAGATAAATGATTTTGGAGTATTCTGGTTATAACTGAATAGCAAATATGAAAAAGTGAGAAAAACTTTTTGCATATTATAGGGATGAGACATGAAATTTTGAGAAATATTGAAGTAGTCAATGTATAAGCACGCCCCACGAAGGTATTAGCAGAGCACTGAGAAATGCAGGACTCAAAGAGGAGAGAAGGATAAAAATAGAGATTGATGAATTATCTATACAGGGAAGGGAGTCAAAACCATCAAAGAAGAGCCTTCAAGAGCCTAGTCAGGGAAAAAAATACATCTATCTCCCCAGGTACTTCAAGACACAAATAGTTGTTGTGAGAAAGATGAGGATTCATCAAAATAATATATTCAAGCAACAATGTTTATTGAAAGATCATTTTGTAGCATGTGCTAATTGTATATATATGTAGGAAGATGAATAGGGTCTATTTCTGCCCCTGTGGAGTTCACATGTTGGTAGGAAATTTTCAAAATTTTGTCCAAAAAAAGTTTGGGAAATAAAAGAAAGGACCAGTTTCATACATTGATATTTTTAAAATGTTTTCAAAAAAGTAAAACAAACATGTCATGTTTTATTTGCCTTGAAATCTTGAAATGACAACTAACAGGTAGAAAGCCATAATTTTGCTTTGTCCTGAAGTTGCATCAAATCATTTAGTTTTTATAAAAATTGGCATATTGCGTGTGTCTATTGTGCATGTAATAATACATATTTTAGAAATCTTGGAAATTACTGAAAGATAGAAGAAAGATTAACAAAACCATCCATAGTATCATCATTGAGGGAAATTTCCTGAATGCATTTCCACTGTTTTATCCATGCACAGTATTTGTTTTGGGGGTTTTTTTTAGAATATTTATTTTTTCATAGATGTAATCATATGTACAAAAATATTGTGGTGTCTTTTTTCCTATGTGCTTTATGACTAGAATGTTTTTAAGTTATTATATAACAATACTTCAAAAAATTTCACAGCAGTCAATTTATCTATTAATACAATACACCTTTTTCTCTAATATTGAATAATTAGTTATACAATTCTGTGAGGGGTAGTTTGAAACATTTTAACTATTTTTATTATCATTGATATTATCCACTTCTGTGGGAGTTTTTATTAGGGAAATTATCAGAAAGCATCCAATCCAAATATAAAGCTAATACCTTTTTTCACTTATTTAATTGTTGCATAATAAACAACCTCAAACTAGAAACAGAAAACAACAACAACAACAAAAAAGCAAGGAGTCTGCTAAATCTACTGCTTGGATAGGGCTTGGCAAGAACAGTTCAAGATGACCACAGGTAAGTCATCTTCATCAGAATTTGTGAGCATCTATTGTGCCCCTGTATGACTCCATGCCTATCTTACTGAAAGTCAAGCCACAAATTAAATGGTACAGTTTTTCCAGAGCAGTACACTTGGTATGTGTTCAGGAAAGGTTGAGTGCATTTAGGTAATAAAACCTGAATGCCTTGAAGTTGAGAGCAGCAGGTGGGGAAAGTCTCACATGGAGTTGAGGAGTGACTCTGAGGCAGCACCTTAAATCTTTCTAAGGTTGTAACAAAGGATCTTATAGACTATCTTTGATTTGCTCTTTGACTATAAGCAATTTCTTAATTTGAGAATAGTTTGCCAATCAAGAGAGGATAGGAATGAGAAATAGTTTTATTTTGGAACCCCTGAAGGTCTTGGATCATTTATCTTTCCTCAAATTTTACCTAAAATCTGATCAGTTCTTTTCCTAGCTTTTCTCTTACCTCTAGCATTTTTGTCTAGGCAGCTTGAAAAACTCAAGTGACACCTTCAACACTTTTTTTTCTTTTTAGAAATCTCCTTAGTTAGATCATCAATTTCTTTATAAAAATTTCTTATTTTTCACTATAATTCAGACAACAGTTTTGTCAAATTTCCTGTCGCTACGTATGAAAGATCCTCTATCTTCCAGTTTCCAACAACATTTTCTCCACTTTTTCTTAAGCCTTCATGGACAGCCTCCTCTAGTCTCTTTAGACTTCTGCTAATGATCTTTTTCAAGCCCTTGAGCTTTCACTAATTGTCCCTGAGGCCTTGCAGCTTACATTTGCTGCCTGAACTCAAAGGCAAGATCACACATTTTAGGACTTTTGTTATAGGAGCACCCCACTTCCAGGGACCAAATTATATTTCAGTTATCTATTGTTACATAACAGACAATCTCCAAATGCCATGGCTTCAAATGGTAACAATCATATATTTTGCTCACAAATTTGCAATTTTGAGTTCAGAAAACAAAGCTCAGCAGGTATAGTTTATCTCTGCTGCTTGTTGTATCAGATGAGGTAAGTTGGTTGGGGGACAGGCCAGGTTGGGGGGAGCTCAGCCGAGACATGGACCAGGGATCTTGGTTCCTCTCTCCATGGGCCCCTCCAGGAGCTGCTTGGAATTTCTCACACGGTACTGGCTGGGTTATAGGATTAAACAGCTCAAGAAAATCAGACAGAAACAGTGTTATCTTTTATACACTATGCTTGGAAATCATACAGTGTCACTTCCGCTATAGTCACAAACCCACCCAAATTCAAGGAGTGGGAACATCGACCCTGAATCTCAGTGGAAAAAGTGTCAAAATCATATTGCAAGAAGGGTGTGTGGGATGGCAATGGAGTTATAGCTCCTTTTTGGATAATAATTTGTTATATAACCATGAACATTCTTGAGGAAAACTAAAATTTTACTACTGATGATATTAAGTATTCTAATTGGTAATGTAGCAGTAGCAAGTTAAATTTGTTTGTTTAAGGGCGTGTAAGTGTTGTTATGTGGTCGATTTGGGCCTTTGTGGAGGAAGGAGGTTGGGTAGAGGTGGAGAGAATTGTTTCTTTGTAGAGAATAATCTGAAATAGAACTTGCTATACAAATGGCCAACAGATATATGAAAAAATGCTCAATATCACTAATCCTGAGGGAAATGAAAATTAAAGCCACAATGACATATTACCTCACATCTGTAAAAATGGCTACTATCAAAAAGACAAACCATAACAAGTGTTGACAAGGATATGAAGAAAAGGGAAGTCTTGTACACTGTTGGTAGGAGTGTAAATTAGTATAGCTATTACAAAAAAATAGTGCGAAGGTTCCTCAGAAACTTAAAAATAGAACTACCAGATGATTCATCAATCCTACTACTGAGTATATATCCAAAGGATATGAAATCAGTATGTCAAAGAGATATCTTCACTCCCATTTTCATTGTAGCATTATCACAAAAGCCAAAATGTGAAATCAACAGATGAATAAAGAATATATGGTATATTTAGATGATGGAATACTCTTCACCCTTCAAAAAGAAGGAAATTCTGTAATTTGTGACAATGTGGATGAACCTGGAGAACATTTGTGTTAAGTGAAATAAGCCAGATAAAGAGAAACAAATGCCACATGATCTCACTTATATATGGAGTGTAAAAAAGTCAAAGTTGTAGAAACTGAGAGTAAAATGCTGGTTATCAGAGGCTGGGAGGAGATGGGAGAAATAGAGAGATGTTATCCTAAAGACACAAAATTTCAGTTAGAGGAATAAGTTCAAGAGATTTATTGTTCAAAATGGTGACTACAGTTGATAAGAATATATTGTATAATTTAAAATTGCTAAAAGAGATTTTGTGTTCTTACCACAAAATTAAGTACATGAGGTAATACATATGTTAAATAACTTGTTTAGCCCTTCTACAATGTATACATACATCAAAACATCATGTTACATGGTATAAATATATATAATTTTTGTCAATTAAAAAAATAGCTCTTGTCAGAACTGTTGCTCATTTGCTTGTTCCTATGGATATGGGTGATTTGGGGTGGTAAGGCAGGAGGTAGGGAAATGTGATCTTGTGGGTGAGGCAGGCTGAAAGTAACCTGTATGAGAAAAAGAGCAGAGCAAAGATTAGACGTCGAGGAAAGAATTTTATAATAGCCAGGTCATGACCTGAGGTGCTTAGGAACCCAAGTAATTAAATATGGCTGAGACACCGATAGAGAGGCATTTTCTCACCTCCATACAAGAGCTACTGGTTCTCAGGAGGGTTTGGGAACGTGGAGATCTTTAACATAGACACTGGCAATCTTGTGACTGGCACATGAGCAGTACCACCCGTGAGACTTCTCTAGGTGGATTAAAGATTGATGACCTCAGCTAGACACAGCTGTAGCAGACACAAGGAACATAACAGATGCCACTTAGAGGTGGTAGTTGACAAAAGTTGTTTGTGAATACATATTATATATACTCACATTAGGGGATCAAGAAATATTTCCAGGACAATGCTGCTAGGAAAATTACTGAGGGGAAGATTTTATTGATACCCAATAAAACAAAGGGCCTCAAGTCACTGCAATGTAAACACTAAAATTAATGTGACATCATTTTGTATTCATGGGCTGGGGTGGCCTGGACATTGGTTTCCACAGTTACCAGAAGGTCAAACACTGTGCCCTGCCTCTCTCCTGGAGAGTTGTTACCTAGGAATCATTGTCTGTGACTAGAAAACCTAGGGTGAAATGGCAAACTGAACACCTCAAATTAACAGTGCCACAGCAGGGAGGTTTTATTTTTATTTTTGTTTTTTTTTTAGTGAAGACTTAGATTTCTGAAGAGAAATAATGGAACACCAGTGAAAAGGAAATGAAGAAGACATGAGGAAGCTACCTATGTCCTCTGCAGCAGCAAAATATGAGGATACACTATGGCTTACAATTTTAAAATATTTTTTTAGGTTTGTTTTGGTAAAAATCCCACTAAAATTCTGGCAATAGGTTGAATCTTAGTGGTCGGTTTTGTTAGAAATATGTACATATGTATGCGTTTCATGTCTTTTTGTGTGTTTTAGTAGGAAGTTGGGGGAGAAACTTTCTGTCATCTGCCTGGGAATATGATATTCTCTAAATGATAATCTAAAACAACCAAAAGACTCTTTTTAGACTAAGATGAAATATTATGAAAAAAATAATTATGGCAGTACTGCTTTGGTTTGTGCTAAGAACTCTGCTTTTCATTATTTATTTTTCTCTGCTTTCTAAGTTATTTAAAGGCCAGGATTTCAATAATTCTAGTATTTCTTCATATAAAGGCCTTTGGTCTGTAAACAGTGGGACAAGTATATTAGTATAAGAGATAACAAACCACCTGAAATGAGGACACTCCAGGACAGAAGATTTTCACTGTGCCAAGCCTTTGAAGAAACACATTGCTTTTCAGGAGTTATAAATTTGCTGTGAACAAGACAAGACCAGCATGAAGTTTTAAATCACTTCTTATATACAAGCTCTCGACAAGCATGCATGAAAGTGAAATAAAAAAACATACTTGAGGAAATCTAAACTAGCTACCTGAAAACTGTACTTTTAAAGAAAATATTGCTAAGGAAGGACATGCCTTCTCATTACCTCTCAACTTCACGAGATGCCAGGTCTAATGACTTGAAGAATTTTAAACAGGTTGTGCTTTCTTTAACCATTTATCATCTCTTCCATCTGCTCTGACTTTCCTCCTCTTGTTCAGAATGCTATCTACTCCTCCTCTTTCAAGACTCAGCTCAAAGGTTGATTGTCCTTGGAAGCTTTGTCGGACCCTTCTGCACAGCGTCCCCATCACAAGCATTAGCCTTGGCAACATGTCCTTGCCTTAGCACCCAGTTGGAGCATATAATACTCTACATTCTTTTTGCTGTTTTACATTCCTAATCTGCGTTTCCCCACCCCTCCCACCCCGTCAACCCTAACATACACAGAGTGACTAAACCATGAAGTCTTTGGAGGCAAAGAGTGATGTGATATCAGTTTTAATGCTCTATCATCTATATTCAACACAGTATCTGACACCAGGCAAATGGGTGCCTAATCACTGTCCCATGAATGACTCAGTGGCCAAGCCAGCAAATGAATGCATACATTCAGGATACAAGAATTTTGCTACATTTTCTTTCTCTTCTCCTAGACATTTTTTAAAAACAAATGCTGAGCAAAACGGAATCTCGAGACTCTACACAGATACATCATTCTATTACTGAGGAAAGAGATTGAGTTGACAGCTGACACAGAGAAAGCAAAACTACACAAGTATTTTGCTTTTGTCTTTTTCTTCAAGGAGAATGACTTGCAAACTGCAAAGGGTAAAAATGATGAAGAGGTAAATGTGAGAAGACAGTAGGGAAGTACTGAGATTCTTTAAATGAATCCAAATTTCTAGGCTGGGTGAATTTCATCCCACAAAACAGAAATAAGTTATAGATGTCACTGCAGAGCCTCAGTCGATGACCTTTGACAAAACCTTGCTAGAAAATCAGAAATAGGAATGCTTTCTATGATTTTCAAAAAGGAGAAAAAGGAAACATATGAAAACTACAGGTAAATGAGTATGACCTTGTCACTGATAAAATTCCAGAAAAGTTTTTTTAAAGGTTATTTTCTTAGCACTAGGGAAAGGAAGTGGTGCTCATTACTAGCTAGAAAGGGTTCACCTAGAACAAATCATTTATACAAGTCCATTTTCTTTTATCCATTTCCTTTTTTTAAATAAATTACTTACAACACAAATGAGTGAGAGATTTTCAGTGGACATCAAATATATGAATTTCAGAACAATATTTTAACAAATCTCTTATTTCCTTGCTGATAAGATGACAACTTTTCTTGGTGGTAAGACATTTGGACTGAGCTGTGTTTAGGCAAGAAGATTTACAACTGGTCAAATAACCAAACCCAAAAGAATTATCTGATATATCCCTGTTACCATGAAGGGATAGGATCCTGTCTTTAGCCACATCTCATAATACCATTTTATTTATTTAGATATATATGTAGGAAGGATAAGATATTAAATTTATAGATCAAAAATGTGATGGGTAAGTTGGTTATTATAATATTCAGATTTTGAAAATATGTCAACACCTTGGAAAATTTTTCCAAATATAATTAGCTAAAAATAAATAAATGTCAATTGAATGTCAAATGTCAAATGATATGTAGAAAAGAATAAGGCTGATTTCAGTTCACATAGAAAAGAGACTAGAACATAGCAGGTATTATAGGGGAACAATTATTCCCCCTTCCTCATGTTTTTGTGTGGAGATACCTCTACTAAAGTAGCCTACTGACCTTTGCTTCTCCCTTTTGCTCATTTCTGTCTATGGAGGAACAAGGTGCTACTAGATTGGTAGATGTCAGCCATTAGTCTCTTCACTCCCACCCCAAGCCCTTTATTGGGAAGAACGAAAAAACCATGATTGCTGGGGATTCTCTCTCCTACCTCAGACAGTTTGAGACAGCAATCCTGGGTGAGTGTATTTTGCCTGCTCTATAGATGTAAATTTTTCCCTAGACGGTCTTCTAATGCCCAGCCTGGGGGTGTGTGAGTGGGTGACTAACATAGACAGTGTTTGCAAACACCTGTAACCAGATCATTAAGTCATACTGTCTAACCTAAGATTTTAGTAAAATGGCTCACATAATGACTCCTTCTATCTGATTCAGTTCATCTCACAACTGGTCGCAAACCCCAACAATAGACACCTAATCAATGATTATTGATTATTAAATGCAAAACTAAGGGTTTAAAAGGACCATATCACTATTTCTTAATGTTTGGCGCTCATAGCAATGGTTGCTTTATTTTGATTATATGTTCACTTTGGTCTCCCTCTTACAATAGATACTTTTCTCAAATGTCTGCAGATATCAGGGTAGGCAAACAAAAAGCTAAATAGGACCTCTGCATGTGTGAGTAGGCATGTTTTTTTGAGCTAAAAGCAGTTTTTCGAGCTAAAAGTTTAAATAATTGTTAAAAGTTTATTTAGAAAGCAATTAGAACTCCGGTATATCTCCCATTCACCAATTGACAGATGAGTGGAAGATTATTCTCTGGAGGGAGTAAAAGTGAGGCTCACCAGATGGGTGGTGCTAAGGCTTGTTAAGGTCCAGAGAGCCACACTAAAATCAAAAGCACTGGTGAGAATGTTCATCCTGGAAATGTGGGGGTGGTGGTGATACAGATGTCAATATAGGCCTTTGCTCTTGAGCTGGTGAGAGTCAGATTCTTCAGAGAAATTCCTTCCAGTCTTTTGCTTGGATAATGTAATCATGGCCACTAGCATTTTGGGACCTGGGTGGAGAACAGGGCTGGTGATTCAACATTCAGGATGAAAACTCTCCCCAGTGCCTCTGATTTCAGTGAGGCACTCTTGACCTTAACTGCACTTAGCACCCCTTGGTCCAGTGAACTAAAGTTTTACTCTTTTCAGAGAATAAATTTCCAGTCACCTGTCAGTTGGTAAGGAGAGTATCTTGGGGTTCTACTTGCTTCCTAAATAAACTTTTAACCATTCTTTAAAGTTTTAGCCATTCTTTAAAATTTTCTTTAAAGATATTTTATATCACCTGGTTTCTGAGTCTTTTGAGAATTTTTCAGTACAGTGTAATTTAGGCTGCTTCTTAGCTTGGCCCGTAGCTAATTTAGGACTCAGCTTTTCAGATTTGTTAAATCAGTTACAGCCTTTCCATTTATTTGTCAATTGCTGTCACTGTCTCCTTCTTATTGTCTTTGTTTCCAAAAACTCTTCTCTTCCCTGTTCTTTTACTGCGATCTTAGTAGGTATTTGTGGGGGATGGGCTGGGGGTGGAATGGAGGCTAATGCATCAGCCCAGACGTCCATCCTCAGGAGCTATTTCCATTTCACAGGTTCTTATGTTCTTGTCTTCTGGAGCAAAAGTGAGGAGGGAGTTCAATGACAGAATGGTGACCAAGCCTTTGGCCTAGCACCTCCTTCCCATTGATCAAAGAGCTACCTATTGCTACTAATAGTTTAAATATTGCAGCTAATGTTACTGCCACCCTCCTGTCTAGAGAAGTATATGAATAAAAATTCAAGGAGATAATATCAAAACTAAAAATGCTATTCCTTATTGATTTATTAGTACTTCTCTTCCTTATAAAATCAATGAATACTAAAAATAGTTCCATTCCTTTCACCAAGGAACTTTTTTAATGTAGGCATTTAAAATATTAATTATATGTATCGACACATGGAGTTAATTTTTATTTTGAATTTTAATAACATTTTCTTTGTATTTATTTTATAGTTTATAGAAAGCAATACTGGTGTTTCATTTATGACAATGAAATTAAAACTTCTTTTGAAAAAATATTTAGGTACAAAAATGAAAATGTTTAAAGAAAATCACCAAGTTTGTAGAGGTAGTATCCAAATATGGCAAACTCATTATGAACATACGAGAATGACAGACAAGTTTAGGCAATAAGGTAATGTGGCTACTCAAGCTAATGAGCTAAAAGAGCATATTATTAGATGTGTGGTGTCCTCATTCAAGGACAATATACTCTCAAGATAGTGTGCATAAGGCAGATTGCAAATGTAGGATCATGCAAAATTCTAGAATTATGAAGGAAATAAAAACTGTGTGATTTTCATGTCTGGTCCAGTGTCTAGTATGTAGTACTAACTCAAATATTTGTTTCTTAGAAGGAAGAAAAGTGGGAGAAAGTGAAGATGTTTAACCTGAACAATAGAAAGTGTAGTGGGGAAGATTATAGCTATTTTTAAATATGTGCTATCATGTGAAATGGAAGACTTAAGGAAGTGTTGAGGTGTAGGCTTAAATTTGAGAGTGTAATCTAGGGGGTTGTAAGTTATGGGAGGGATAATTTAGGTTATATTTTGCAAGAATGTCAAGATTTCATGCATGTAGAATCTGAGTTATCAATCACTAGAAATGTCGGAGCAGGGACGAGATAATGATCCTGCAGGGCAGGAATGTGTCAAAGAGATAATCATATACAGAAGGAGGCTGGGCACCAGAAGAATCTCTGGAAAACTTTGAGAAAATAGGTTCTGGTACTGAACCCAAACCTACTGGATTACAACTAGCTGTCAGTGACTTCTCAGTTGCTTTCCAGCTCTCATCTGAATCTAGAATTGGGATTGACTTCTGGAACATGTGCATAGGAGAACACTTAGCAGTAGCTGGAGCTTCCAGTTTTACTCAGACGTGTTCCTTGATGATCAAGTCTTTGATATTTTTAAACCTACTCACTTATCTCTGATGAACACCTAATCGCTCTCGGTTATCTCACACTCAAAATGTACAAAATGAAACTTATTGCGCTATAGTATCAGATTGTTTTAAGTGCTATAAAAGAAATTTAATAAAAAGTTCTATGACAGAGAATGATGGAAGAAGAACCCCTTTAGGAAGTGGGGTCAGGGATGCCTTCGCTGAGCAGGTAGCATTAGAGCTACTTCCCAAAAGATGAGAAGGAGCTGGCTAGGCACATTGCTGGCCAAAGAGTGTCTAGGCAGAGGTAAGAACAAATATAAAGTCCCTTAGCTCAGAGTTTTAAGAAACAGATACATGCCCCAAGTGTGGTAGGAGCAAAGTGAGCAAGAGGAAGTGTGGAATGAGCTAAAATCAGAGTGTACTTGGGGAGCAAGTCACATAGGCCCTGTAGGCCATGGTTTATAACATATTATGTGGTTTCCCCTTCTCATTCCCTTGGCTTTTTACATAACTTTATTATTAGCAGTCTATACTCTTATAATTCGCTTATTTGTTATATTCGTACAACTCTATGTGTAGGATGTAAGTCTCTTAAGGTCAGGATTCATGTCCCTCTTTCCATCACTTAAAACAATGCCAGTAGCCTAGGAGAGGAGGTGCTCAGAATAGGTGGTTAAGTGAAAAAACTAAGGGAAACTTAATAAAGCATGTTTTCTTTGCTAATCCAAAGTCTTTAGAATGGCCACTGCTGGCTTGTGATTTTGGCTAAGGTAACTTGATAACTAAGATGATATATTGCTGTAATTGAGCTTATATTTTATTGCCAGTATTAAAATACCGTAAATAACATAATTTGCTTTTTAAAAATCTGTGGATTTGTTGATTTAATCCAAGATAGAACTTAACACAATGGATCATTTTAAAGGCTATCAATTTAACAGGTCTGAGCGTTCAGCTTTTCATCTATACTTATTATAATACATGATATTATTTTATTATCCTTGTTATTCTTCCTGCTCACTTTAACTATTTTTGTATTGTATTTTATTTTATTGTATTATGGTAAGAACGCTTAACATGAGTTCTATCCTCTTAAATTTTTAAGTGCACAATACATTATTGTTGCCAACTGAAATAATGTTGCACAGCAGATTGCTAGAGTTTATACTTCTTGCTTGAGTTGAACTTTATGCCCATTGATTGGCAACCCCCCATTTCTACTTTCCTCCAGTGCCTGGCAGTCACCAATCCACTATTTGACTGAGTCTATGAATTTGATGATTTTAGATACCTCATATAAATGGTGGAACCATGAAGTATTGGTCTTTCTGTGACCAGCGTAATTCACTTAGAATAATGTCCTCAAGATTCATCCACGTTGTCACATATTGTAGACTTTTCTTCCTTATTTGAGGCTAAATACTATTCCATCATGTGCATATACCACATTTTCTTTATCAGTTCATCCATAGATGGACATTTGAGTTGTCTCCACAGCTTGGCTGTTGTGAATAGTGCTATAATGAACATAGGAGTGCTAATATAACTTTGATATCTTAATTTCAATTCTTTGGGAGAAATACCCAGAAGTGGGATTGCTGGATGATATGACAATTCTATTTTTAACTTTTGAGAAATATCCTTAGCAGCTGCACCATTTTGCATTCCCACCAACACTGTGCGAGGGTTCCAATCTTTCCAATTCCTTGAGGACACTTGTTATCTTTTTTTTTTTTTTTAAATAGCCATTCTGTCAGTTGTGAGGTGAGATTTCATTGTAGTTTTGATTTGCATTTCTCTGATAATTAGTGATGTTGAGCATGTTTTCACAAACCTGTTGGCCACTTGTGTGTCTTTTAGAGAAATATCTTTTTATTGTAATAATTAAGGCTATGCCAGAGGCTGTTTCTAAAGGAGGGCACGATTTTCAAGTGGAGAACAGAGTCAGAAAGGCCTGGGGCAGGGACTCTTGGCCCCACCACACACTAATACAGAAGTTTAGTGCAAATTATTTAATCCCACTACTGGTTATTTTCTTTAGCTAGAAATTGAGGATAACAATTATATTTCCCTTCTCAGATTATGGTGCAGTTAAAATAAATGATGGGTATATAGCCTTTAACACTGTCTCTATCATTTTGGGAACACCACAAATGTAAACTGCTATTATTTTCATATTTATTATAAAATTACAATATTTAAGCTCAACCCCAGGGGTTTATAATCTAAAATAATCAAAATTTATACAAAAATCTTACAAACTCCTGGCAGATGAAGGGTACGAGATAACTAGTAGGCAATAATGCAGTAATTCATTTACATCATGTCAAAGATGACTGAAAATAAAACTTTATGGAGGAGTATATTTTTATAAAAATCTTTGCTTCAGAGTTTTCTGATAAATATTCCTTTTGGCCTGAGATCTACATAGTTGATTTCTGCATGAAACTGAATATTTTTTGAAAGTTAGGGCTAAATTAGTTGGGTTATTTTTGCATGATGAAAGCGTGAAAACAAAACACCTTTTTTGCTAAAATATTATCTGGTCCTCGTTTCAGCCCAGAGGACTGAAAATACTATGAAATTAAAATTTCAAATGTGGGAAGGAAATTCTATAATATTTGTTAATTCTAGCCCCAAAATGTTCAAAGTTATTTTTGCTTCAAAATCTGGAACTGAACATGCGCTTAACAATTTATTTCAATTCATACTGTTAAAAGTTTGCCCTGCCTATCTGTGCAGGTTTGGAGGTGTATATGAAGTATTTCTCCTGTCTTCAGAGAAAGCTGAATAAATTGGTAAAAAGAAAAAGTCAAAACAGTTGTCTCTGAACATTTCTTAAGATACATCGTTGTAAGATTTTTATGGAAATAATAAATGATGTACATTTTAAACCGGGACATTCTAACACTTTATCATCAGTACTCTAGGTGAAGGTCTGCATGGTTGGTAACATTGTTTACCAAAAGGACACAAAAGCATGCCATGATATAGCACCCTTAAGCGATTGTTTGGCATCAAATAGTTCACCCTGAATTCTCTGAAGAGCAATAGGATTATAATGAGTTTATGTATCATGTGGAATCACTCTGCACTGGTGCTGTTTGAGAAACACCATAGACACTATAGCATCACCTTCCTGGGTATGAGGCACCAGTGGCAGTGACCATTTGGATCTTCATATTAGAGGAAGACGAATGTCATATGGCTGCATGGGATGGGCCCTGAGTAATTGTGCTAATGTGGTTTCACTTGCTCTACTTTTCTATTTCCTTATTTAAGTGTCTTACATTTTAGTAGAACATGAATTTAGCATACATCTTGCATTTGATTAGATCAAATTTTATGTTTTTTATGCATTTGAATCCAAGTTTGGCTCTGTGAACCTTACCATCTGTCTGGAGTTGTCATTGCATTTATATTTAATTTTAATTTACCCCATTATATTTTAGACTAAAAGTGATTTTATTTTTGGCAACTTCCTCACCTAGTGTCTTCTCTTCTTCCCATCCATTTGCAACAATGCATGCAGAGAAGACCTGCTAAAGCATAAACCTGATCACATTATTCCCAATGGTATCACACTCTCTTTAGAATAAGTCCAGACTCTTTTAACTAGACTCGTAAGATCCTGCATCATACAGACCCTTCAAATATTACTTCGTAATTTCCTCTTATTTGTGCTGTATTTCTGTATTCCTTCTAGTTCCACCAGCTGTGCTCTCTTTTGCCTCCAGGCCTCTGTACATGCTCTTCCCTCTGCCTGGAACCATCTATCCCACATTCTGCCTAAGTAAGTCCAATAGACCCTTTTGTTCTACCTTACTCGTCATTTCTTCCAGAAGTCTTTACTGATAACATTACCTCTTCCCCACCCAATACTCTATATCCTCCCATTTAGTGGATGAATCAAATTGCATAAGGTTATACAGCACTGTGTCTTCTCTGATAGAGTGTAAGCTCCAGGAGGAAATAGACACCAACTACCTTACTTACCACCAGGTCCCCACATCTAGTCTAGGGCCTGGGATATGATAGCGGCTTATTAAGTATTTAATAAATGCCTGGATGATGGGATAAAAAAGACATAGAAAATACTACACATTTATCACTTTTTGCTTATTAATACTTAGAAATTTTAAAAATAATCTATAAGTATAACTGAAGTCAAAACTATATGTAGAGTACAATCTTATTTTCTGGTATAGCTGTTAACAATAAACTGCTATATTTTGTGAGCTAATAGATGATAAATGCAATAAAAATTAGCTCAAATCATAAGATATTCTTTGGAGATTAAAAGAAGTAAATTGGCCCTGGGTGCTCTGTCTCTGCAGGGTCATCTAAAAAAACAAACAAACAAACAAACAAATAAATAAATAAAAACATAAGATATTCTTTGTAATTTACTTATATATTGTTATCTGAGTCTCAATTCTTTATGATAATACTTTTCTGAAACTGAAATAAATAGTTATCAAGATTTAAAAATTGCAGATCTTGTAAGTTTGGGGCCAAAAACCTTATAAAAATGCCACTAGGAATCAGGAAGTTTATGAGATATAATTCAGTGGCTGCTAGACCCCCTAAAATGAGAATTATAGTTCCAGTCATAGGTAAGGTCTTTAGAGAACCTTCCTATCCAACTTTGCTGACAACAGATGTTGATAGCTGCTGGCTTTTTCTCCTGGTAGAAAACAAAAATGTTGCTTAGCCATGGCCTCAAAGAAAATATAACTATTAATTCTAGAGTCATCTGGGAAGTCTCACATTTAATACTATCACATCTATAGGCATCAGGTGGAGAACACTAATTCTCCCAGATGGGCTTGTTAATATCTTTACCAGTGACGGTAAAGATATTGGTAGTCAGCAGTGCTACCATTCCTATGGGTTCATCATTTGCAGGACGATACACAAGGCATTAAGGAGTTTATACATTTAACAAATATTTACTCAGCGCCTATTTTTTGATTTATGCTATGCTAAGAGTTGGGAATGCAGCGATGATAAGACAGAAAAAGTAAGCAGATTACAGATTGTTGCTAAGGACAGTGGGGAAATGGGAAAGTGCAGAACAGGAGAGTACCAAAAGGGCATGAGATGCGGATGAAATTTAAGACAGCTGGTCAGGAAGGAAGGACTTTACAGGAGGAGATTTTTGAACTAAGAATAAGATTAAGAAATCGCTGAAAAATATGGATAAACACATTCTAGGCAGAGAAAATGGTGAGTGCAAAGTTTCTATTGTGCAAAGAGCTTGCTGTATTTGAAGATAAGAAGGAAGGCTAATGAGATGGGAGAATGGGTTGGAAGGAGAACAGTGACATGCAATCAGGTCAGAGGGGTCCTCAGATGCCAGATGATACAGGACTTGTAGGAGCTTAGATTTTATTCTAAAAGCGAGGGAAGCCCTGAAACAGTTGTATCCAAGGAAGTAACATAATCTGATTTACATTTTTAAAACTCTATTCTGGCTTCTGTATGGAAAATGGATAATAAAGAAGCAAGAATGGAAGCAGAAAGACCATGTAGGATGTTCTTGCTGTAATCCAGGTGTGAAATATGGCCACGGGGATGATCAAAGACATATGTTTGAGACAGAATTGATGGGACTTGTTCAAGGGTTGGTTGTGAGGGGTGAGGCAAAGAGAAGAATCAAGGATGACTCTCAGGTTGTATGGTTTTAGTAATTTGATATAGAGTGGTCTCCTTAATTGCAATGAGAAAGCCTGGGGAAAGAATAGGTTTTGGAATCAAGGAGTTCAACAGCTCCATGTCGGATACATTAAGTTTAAAAGAGACACACCTCTGAAGTTACTTGCTGACTCACAGACAGTCATACCACATGGGAGAAACGTGGTAGATGAAACAAATCAGGGAGTCAGGTTATGAGTGTTTTGTGCTTATACATGAAAGATGCGTTACGCACCCACTGGTAGGGGATTTGTGCTTTGGATTATTTGTCATGCAGTCGTGACAGATTTATATCCAGATTCCCTCAAGAACAAAATCTGCATTCACAAGGCGAGGATGGAGACTTGGAGTGCTGTGGTGGCTGTGACATTTCCAGCACTGGCTGAGGAATTCCTCTAAGGTCCCACCCTCTGACTAAGTCATTAGCGAAAGCTGATCAGAATTTCTGTCACTTATTTGCCTCTTTAGAAATAAAATCCTTTTTTTCCCAGCACTATTCCAAAGAAAATTTATCTATTGCCTTTTTTAAATCATAGAGTTTTAGGAATATGTTTTTAAAAGAGCATCTGGTTTATTTCTCACTGAAAGATGGTGCGAAGAAGTAAGAAACATGGATCAAGTCAGCACCAAACAGAGACTGTGAATAATTTACTTAATGATTGGAAAAATATATGTTTTATTCAAATTGTGTGCCACTATTACTTGTTATTAAAAATCCTTGGTGTGTATTGAAGGACAAAATTTGAAAGACTTTTTCTCCCACAAATACATTTCTTACATAGATATTTTCCACAGTAGAAAGTCAAGGTTATGAGAAAAGATTTTTTTAAGCTATTAATTTAAGTCTTCATCTGGGTTTTTTCCCTTTATCCTTCTATTAACCATGAAACAGGCTCTGTGCTTACGAGTTTAGGGTTGAAGGAAAGCAGAATTTGCTTGCAAACAGTTTCTTCTCTAGTTCACTTCTAATTCTGAAAGCTTAAGTCAATTTTGCTAAGTATCCTAGAGAGACAGAAGGGTTGGGAGAGATAGAGAGAGATAGAGACAGAGACAAAGATAGAGATAGAGATGAGAGAGGGAGTCTATGGCCATACCACCCTGAAAGTACCCAATCTCCTCTGATCTCAGAAGCTACACAGGATCGGGCCTGGTTAGTACTTGGATGGGAGATGAGAGAGAGAGATCTTGAAACAGGATCACTGGATAAAATATAAGACATTCAGTTAAATTTGGATTTAAATTAAGCAATGAATAATTTTTTAGTATAAATACGTTCCAAAAGTAGTATGGGACATATCTATACTAAAAATTATTTTTTGTCTATTTGAAATTCAAATATAACTGGGAGTCCTGTAGTTTTTGCTGTTTTTGTTGTTGAATCTGGCAACCCTACCTTGAGAGACTTAGAAAGAGAAGGAAGGACCTCCCCAACTGAAAATAGAGGGGTAAAGGTTGAAACTTAGGCCATATTCCAGCAGTACATGTCAGGGAGTTGGAATGAACCCCAAGAGAATAAATGAATGTAGTCTCCATAGGGGACAAAGTTTGATACATATTTATTAAATTGATCTTTGTATTACTTATATTATTCTCATTCTCCACAATCATAATTATTTCCCATACAATATTATAGAATTCCATTTAATTGACAATATCTTCCTGTTGCTTTCATACATGAATGACAACTTCACTGGCTAGAGATCATATGTATACAACCTTTAATACCTTAAAATTCTAAAGCTATTACTCTATTGTTTTTTGTCATCTAATGTCATGAACAAGTCTGATTTAGGCCTGATTTTTCTTTCCTTTATAAGTATCCTATTTTCCTGCCTGGTTATTTTCCCAATTCATTCTTTCTCCTTGAAGTTATTGGCATTCAACAGAACACATCTAAATATTAGTACTCTCTAGTCCTGCAGGATAATCCTGCTTCCTAGGCCTATATTGCCAAAGATCACTGCTTCTAAGGTGACTCTTCTTGTGCTTTCATTTCCACCACCACACTTGCTCTCAGGTTATTGCTCAATAAATATACAGATGGTCCCCAACTTAGGGTGGTTGGACTTTAAATTTTATGTTGGCGTGGAAGCAATGGGCATTCAGTAGAAATCACACTTTGGGTACCCATACAACCATTCTGTTTTTCACAGTTAGTACAGCATTCAATAAATTACAAGATATATTAAACTCTTTATTATAAGTTAGTCTTTGTTGTAGATGAGTTTTCCCAACTTTAGGCTAATGTGAGTACTCTGAGCACATTTAAGGATAAGCTATGATGCTTGGTAGGTTACATGTATGTAACACATTTTCAACTTACAATATTTTGAACTTATGATGGGTTTATTGGGATGATGGATTTATTGGGATGTATTATTGGGATGTAACTCCATTGTAAGTTGAGGAGTATCTGCAACTGTTTTGGTCTCTGCAGCCAGTTTTCTCTAATGCTCTGTTTTTGGACTGCCCCACTCCCTGAATGTTAATTAATACCAGTTTTCTTCATTTGACTTGACAATGCAACCTCCCTGTGACAGTTGTAGCCAAGTACTCTGGGCATACCATCATGAACAGTGGCCACTTGCCTTTTCTGGATTTCTGTTGTCCTGTAAGTCATCATAATAGAGACTATTGGCTTAAGGCAGCTTGGGGGTGGCCAAGGGTGCCAATTAAGTTTCTCTTCCCAGCAAGATGGTATAGTTAGATTATAAGACTAGAATGGCATCAGGAGTACCATCTCCAGGTCTTCATCTCATATTTGTTAAATGAATAAATGAGTAGATGATTGAATGAGTAAATGAACTTGGGCTAGCATCTGTCTCTGGCCTCAAAAGTCCTTATAATAGATAATCTTTAAGGTTCCTTTCAGTCCTGAGATTCTACAGCATAATTATCTTCTTACTTAGGAAAATAGGATATGCATTTATTGAGCTCCTAATGGGATGGGCCACTGTAAAAGCTTGTTCCTTCCCCATTCAAGTAAAGTGTATTGTTGAGTCCCATTGAGCCTCAAAATGAACTTAGTGGAAAAAACCTGCTCATGCAGAACCCTCAAAAACAGCCTGAAACTCCTGCCTTAAACAACCAAACTTGCATTTGTCATTCCTGAATCACATGAGCCCACATTTGTTCCTTCTAGGTGGTAAAAGCCCAGCCTTTCTATGTGCATTGACCTAACAATATTGGTTTCTCTCTTTTGTGGCCATGGCAATTCTGAATATTTCTTCTGTTGACTCCTAAATCCTTTAGAACATCACATGTAGGGTTTCTCTTATGTTGCAAGAATGTCTTCCCTGGATTTCAGACTCCAAACTGTGTTCCTGACCCCTCGAGATTGAGTGGGGCCAGCTTGTCCTACGTGATCTAATGTGACAGACTCTGCCGTCCTGTCCATCCACTGCCAAGCTCTTTAATTCTGATATTCCAGGAGCCTCACATCATACAGTTCTCCAACAACCAAGGAGAGGGTACCAGTGGCAGATGACAAACCTCAGACATGGTTGAGAACAGTGTCCCCACCTGTCATCTCCCGATGAAAGAACATTTGTTTCCTCAGTGGTGGTTGGCTTTAAGGTTCCCAAACTATTCTTGGAACTATTTGAATATGAGGCAAGCACTGCAGAGGGTAGCCTTAACTTTAAATGTAGAAGCCATCCTCGTTGAATTCTTTCTCAAGTCCAAGTCTGTTCACACCCAAAGGATGATGGAAGACATGGTCAGGCTGGCTTTCCTCCCTTAATACTGTGAGTATTTCTCTAACACTAGACCCCCTCAGGATTACAAGACTGGGGATCATAACAGATTCAAGAAACACCATCTCCCATGTACTATTACTTTCAGGATCCTTTGGACAGAGAATTATTTAGGCTCTGAGTGACCCTGCCCCTGAATTTGGTGCTAACTCATCACTTCAGAGGAAACTGAAATCACAAAGAAAATAGTGTCCCACTAAAGGCATGGAAAATACAGTGTTTTTCTAGTAAATGTTTTATAGGCGAGGCAAAACTTGACATTTCCCCAAGGAAGGGAAAATAACAGAAACTTGTGATGTCATAAGACCTGAACTCACTAGTTTCTTAGCGTAGATTTAGTGGATAGTCCTATCTGAAAGGGGCTAGAGTCAGGCACATCCATATCTGGCCAGTTCCTTATATTATATGTTGGAGAACTTATCTTTATTAAATAATATATCATTTTCATATACAGTCAAAATTATTGAAGTCTTTGGCCCCAAATGCTCCATAACTCCTTTCCCTTGTCCTCCATTCTCTTTCTGATTATTCTCTTAAAGGAAAGAGAGGAAGGATAATAACTCCCTTGAGGGAAGAACTCCCAGGCCACTCCTGTAGCATTGCCTATATGGAAGCAGTGAAGGAAGAGGAACATAGATTTTTTTTTCTTTTAAGAGTTGGAAGAGCCAAGATATTGAAACACCAATAAGGACTATGGGGATGGAGAAATGTTTGCTCCTTTCCAAATGGAAGATTCTTTGTTTATTAGCACATTAGCATACATGTGTTTTTGGAATCCATTGTTTTCTTTACTTGTATAAGACTTTCTCCTACTTCTAGGGAGTGGATTGAGAGATAGGGGAAATTGCAGTTGTTTCCAAACTTATCTATGCATTGAAATCACCTGGGGACCTTAAAAAATATTGATTACCATGTCTTATCCTCTCACCTCCAGATATTATGGTTTAGTTGGTCTGCAGTATAGGATGGATTTTGGAATTTTTAAATCCTCAAGTAATTTTAAGGTATAAACAACTTTGGGAATCACTGTCCTTGTAGTATTTAACCAAAGGCTGGGGCACATCAAAATCACCTGGGAGGGTTAAAAGAATACATATGCCTGAGTATGACCTCCTGAATCAGAACCTCCTGGTGTAAGACTTGAGTTCCTCAAGTGATTTCTGTGCACACCCTGTTCAGGAACTGCTGGCAGACTTTAGTGATTATGGGTAACAGCAGTCTTCATTAGCATGGCTATTACCTGAATAAATAGACTGTAACAAATGCCTAGAGTACCTTCTTTCCTTCTCTCTAGGAATTCATGCCTCACACCCCTTTTACAATTTGAACTGAACATAATTCACTGCCTAAATGCTTTCATTTAAAACTCTCTGCCACCTGACTGTTTTCTACTCTGCATTCTCCCAGGACATACATCCTCCTTTGGTAGTTCTGTACTACCTCCTTCTTAACATGCTTCCCGTGCATATGTTGGTGCTCCAGCTTAATTGAAAGCTTCCCAAGGGCTTTTGCTCTTGGGATTTATTGTATTTTCAGTTCGGATTTCACAGTACCCTTCCTATGCTGTCCAATATAATGTCCTGGATGTTACAAGGCACAATACAGATATCGTATATGTAGAGAAACATAAGTGAGTTTAAAGAATGTAAATGTAACTGAAAAGTAAAATGAAAAAGTATATTCATTTGTATGTAATTCCTAATGAACACAGTAAATGGATAATTTATCTTGTGGCTGGCAAATATTTACTGTTTTGAGATCCCTTGTAACTGACTCCTGGAACAAATTTCAAGGACCCCTATGTGTTTTTTATAATCCTCCCCCTTAACTAACTACTTGACTTTTTGAGTTGTTTCCCAGAAATGATGGATTTTTTCGTAACACAAAGGAGCTGAGATTCTGAAGGTCCCCAAGTAGACTTCCTGATGCCAGGACTTAACATCCCTCTCCACCTGCTCCAAGGCATGTGTCCCTTCCTTAAAAAGTCCAGGATCTCCATTAGTTGGGGAGATGGATTTGAGGCAGATTCTCTCATTCTCCTGATAACACTCTGTCATATTAAAATTTCATTTTTTCCTTGGCAATCCTTGTTGCCTCAATAATTGGATCTTCGTGTGACGAGCAACTGGACCTAGACTGAAAACTCCTTGTAGTTTTGAGAACACTCTGATGTCTGAATTATGCTTTGAATTTTATAAAGAACTTTCAAATTCACCTACCTAAGTGACTGGTACCATAACCCTGTGAAGTAGACAAGGCCATTTTGTAGACATATAAAGGTGAAGCCCAGAAGGCAGATGACTTGCTCAGAATCTACATGGTGACTGGAAGAACCAGGTGTAAAACTCAATCCTCCTGACTTTCAGTACAGATAGTTCTTTCTCATTCTCATGACCTGATCATCCTCCACTCACCACTATTTCTTGCATCTACATCTTGAGTGGTCATCTTTCTTCTAAGATCCACATTTCTAATTACATAGAAAAGAGTCTACATGCATGTTCTAGCAACATATTACACTCCTTAGTTCTCTAAGGAAATCTTGATCAGATGATCCTGTCCCAAATCCTTTCCACGCCCTGAAGTCTTGTGTTCTTGTATCTCTTTTACAACTTTGCCATTTTTTTCATTTCCTATTTCTCCCTATCATTCATGTTTCTTAACTTATCCCTTGCAAAGCCCAATTGATTCAGTTTCGACAGTGTCTCCTATTTCTGCCTTCTTCTTTCCATGCCAACTGTTATTTTCCCAAACAGGCACATTGGCAGTAGTCTTTTCAACAATGTCCTGCCTTCAACTTATTATCTCTCCAAGCCTCACTTTTCATTGCCTCCTAGATTTCACTCTTAAAGTGAAGATTTAATCACTACATTTCCCTATCAATGACCTTCCATTTCTTAAAAAAAATTCAAAAAACTTTTGGAGTCTTTAAAATCTTTCCATAATCTATCTTTCTAACATTACCTCTTCAGAAATCTTATATTCCAGGCACCCAGAGCTGTTCACTGTTCCCTAAACAAGTCAAATATGCTCACGTCATGCTTTTATACAATTGCATGGGTTTGTGCTCTTGGCCCAAATTATCTCTTGCCCCCTGCATCAGCACTCTCTTTATTATCAGAAACCTATCCTCCAAGAAAACTCAAGGGAAAAAATATACCTTTGGCCAATCTCCCAATATGTAGCTTTAATTCTGGTTGATATAATCTGTATGGTCTTTGTTCCCCACCAAATTTTTTATTGTGGTAAAATATACATGCCATAAGATTTACCATCTTTATCATTTCAAGCATACAGTTCACAGGTATTACAAACATTCATAATGTTGTGCAACTACCACTACTGTTCATCTCCATAACTCTTTTCATCTTGTAAATCTGAAAATTTATATCCATCAAACTATTGCTCCCATTTCTTCCTCCCCCAAGCCCCTGGCTACCATCATTCTACTTTCTGTTTTGATGATTGTGACTACTCTAAGTACCCCATATGATATTGCCTTTTTGTAGCTGGCTTATATAACTTAGCACAGTGTCCCCAAGGCTCATCCATGTTGCAGAATTTCCTTTCTTTTTATGGCTTAATAATATTCCACTGTGTGTATATACCATAGTTTGTTTATCTGTTCATCATTAATAAATACTTCGGTTGCTTTCAATTTTTTAGCTATTGTGAATAATGCTGCTATGAATATGGGTGAATAAATATTTCTTCTAGACCCTTCTTTCAATTCTTTTGGATATATACCCAGAAGTGAAATTGCCAGATCATATGATTCTATTCTTAATATTTTGAGAACCACCATACTGTTCTCCACAGCAGCTGTACCATTTCACACTCCCACCAACAGTGGGCAAGGGTTCCAATTTCTCCATGTTCTTGTTGACACTTATTATTTTGTTTTCCTATAGTAGCTATCCTAATGGTTGTGAGGTGATATTTATTGAAGTTTTGATTTGCATTTCAGTAATGATTAGTGATGTTAAGCATCTTTTCATGTGCTTATTGACCATTTGCAGATCTTCTTTGGAGAAATGTCTATTCAAGTCCTTTGCTCATTTTTGAATTGGGTGATTTGTTGTTGAGTTTTAAGAGTTCTCTATATATGTTGGATTTCAAAGACTGAAAACAACAACATTCTTAAGATAAAACAGACCAAAAGCTTCATAACATTGGATTGGGCAGTGATTTCTTGGTTATGACACCAAAGGCACATGTAGCAAAAAAAACAAAATAAAATAAAATAGACAAACTTGGCTTCATAAAAATTTTAAAATTATCTGCATCAAAAACCACTATCAAGAGAATAAGAAGGAAAGCCCTAGAATGTGAGAAAATATTTACAAATCATATATCGGATAAGTGATTAAAATATGCTCTCTTTTGGTTAACGTCTTGAGACAGGATGAATCATAAATATTTACACAAACTAACTTCTTATTTTGCACCACTCAACACAATCTTGAAAACATGTAAGAGCTAAATAATTCCTATATTGAATTATAAAGATTCATGTGTCACATAGTGAGTTAGAATTTATGACTTTTAAAGTTTTAACTTCAATATTGAATAATTGTTTCCAAATTTATAATGAATGACTCACTTAGTTTTAAAAAATCCTGAATTTTATATTTATATATACAATTGACTATATTGGGACTTGTATATTTTACTTTAGTGAGAGAAATCTGTATATCACACATGCCAGACAGATTCTAACCCAGATTCTAACCCTCTTACCTGGAGACACATCCAACACCTCATCAAGATTACACCCAAGTCAAGTCCTAATCTGTGAGAGGGGCTGAATACAGTTGAAATGTGCGACATTCTTTTGTTACAATTTCAATTTTATATTTATATTAAAAAGATCTGTTTTTCTTATTGGTTATAAATCAGCTGCACAATTTAGAAACTTGTTGCTTAGCTGAAAAGTTGTATTTTTGTTAAGAGTAAATG
>VBSM01000361.1:51901396-51926615 GCA_008086735.1 Cheirogaleus medius | reverse complement strand
GCCAGGATTAAGTATTTTGAGATTATTTTTATTAGAAACTCAAAAAGATCACTATAAATACCATTGTTAAATGTAATTATTTTATTTGTAATTTGGTTTTGCTAGGAGAAAAAGATTTTTTTCTTTTCCTATTTCTGGGAATTCTATTTTTGTCAAACTTTAGTCATTATAATAAGGAGAAATAATAGAAATGCTTATATTTCATAAACTAATATGAAGTTAGTTTGACAAACAGCTGTTCTTATATCTATTCACAACTATGTACTTACTATATAGAATTTAACTGGACAATAAATGTGAAAGAAAAATATCAACCTGTAAAATACTGATAGAACTTAACATAGTTCAACGATTTGTTTTGGAATTGTATGTTATTGATCTGTTAGTGATATGCAGATTTTAAAATCAATCTTGGCTTAGTACTAGATCCTTAATTATGTCAAACCCCCTCCTCATTTAAGATATATATTTCACTTTCAGCTTTAGAAAATTCTGTCATTGATATCTTCTGACTTCACTGGAAAGTATTTGAGAGATAGCTAGAAATTGCTGTAAAATGACAACCCCACAATTAGCAATAATAAACACCTAATACTCTAATGACATTTCTTGTTCTTCTGATAGAAAACAACCAAGAAAGCTGAATGTTACTGAATGCAAATGGGGGAAAAAGTAACAATCTTGCTTCAACTTTGACTAAAATAAAGACTGGGCATTTAACTACACTGACCCATGCCAAATATTAATTCTATTGAGACATTGTACTATGCGAAACATCTATTCTCCTGAGAATTTTTATTAAATCAAGAACTTGAACCTATATTACATATTAGTAACAGCATTATTTAATTTTATCATAAGAACATTAAAACAAATTTATTTTTTGGCATCTAATATACAAATCAATACGTTTGAAATGAGTGGAATGGTTTCACTGCCAACCACATCAGTAGTGAAGGTAAAACATTGCTTGGCTAGCTGTTTTGATCTGAGGCCATGGCATTTCTCAGCCAAACTTCAGACATATCAGAATTCCCAATTTTTCAGTTGGGAAAACTGATGCATCCCCACATTCAAAAGAAAGAGAAAATTGACACAGAAGAAAGAAGCTAGAGTCACAATTATGACTCTTGAGGAATTCAAAAATAATAAATATAGGGTTTTTTTTCATATGACCATAAATGAAAAAACAAATACATTTTTGTCTATGGAATTCTGTCAATGTCGGTTCTATCAATTTGTTGCCAAGATGAGTGGATTTTTTTTTTTACATTTTATTTCTCCACAATGTAGAAAGATATTTTTAAAAATGCAGGTGGTTCAAATTTTAAAAACTGGTATAATTCCCCTATAGTTTAAATGAATCATTGTTATTGAAT
Organism: Cheirogaleus medius; assembly: GCA_008086735.1. Taxonomy (NCBI): domain Eukaryota; kingdom Metazoa; phylum Chordata; class Mammalia; order Primates; family Cheirogaleidae; genus Cheirogaleus; species Cheirogaleus medius. The sequence continues at coordinate 51,925,236 of VBSM01000361.1, read as the reverse complement.
TCTATAACAAATTGTGAGATGCTTAGATGCTGTACTCTTACAAATATTTTTTTATGGAAATTTTCAGACGCACCCAAAGAAAAGAAAATTTTAATGAACCCTCATTTATCCATCACCCCGGTTCACTACATATTCAATATTTTTCCAATTTTGTTTCATCTATATCTCATGCTACTTCTTTTTCTAGAGTTTATTGAAGCAACTCTCAGATATCATTCCATTTTACTTGTAAAAACTCCAGTATACATCTCTACTGTTAAGAGCATTTCCCCAATCCATCACGTCACCACACCTCACCAAAATGACAATAATTTCTTAACATCATCTAATACTCAGTCCTTATTAAAATTTCTCTAATTGTCACAAAGACGTCCATTCAAAGTTGATCTGTTTGAATCATGAATCCAAAAAATTTCATGCAACCATACACTGTATTTCAAAGTCATGTTTCTTGAATGTCTTGTATTTTTTAATCAGTGCCCCCCTCTCTTTGGTTTTTAGGAAAAATATTGAAAAAATAATTACAGATTATGTATTTGGTTGATCCCTTTCTTGTGATGTCATTTCACTTGTCCCTATGACTCATGCATTCTCAGTGGTGGTAATATACACTCACAAGGAAGAAAGTCCAAAGGGCCACAGTACAAAGGCAGATGCATAGAACATAGAGAGTATTAAAATTTTATTGGTAGGGCAATTAGGAAAAACTGCCCTAAAAAGGCTCCTTAGGTGGGGTATAATGGAGAAAAACTTGAGAAACACTCTTTATTTCCAAATTCCTGTAAAACAGTAGTAAGATTTAGAGAATGAGATTCAGGTTTAATTTGGGAAGAAAGAAAAAGAATAAATGACACTATGTGCATTCTGTCATGTCCTATTATAAGTCAGATAATATCCAGACTTCCTATTTTTGGTGATGACAAGATTGAGCCATGGGTTCAGGGATTTTTTGTTTTGTTTTGTCATTACCAAGTCCCCTATGAATTTTTCACCTAATGGATTTAGCATTCATTGATGACCAAGTTCTGTCTCCATTATTTCATTAACGACTGAAAAATAACAATTTTCTGGTCCTATCATTCCTTCTGCATTTATTAGCTGAATTCTTTACATAAAGAACACAACTTTTCTCGTTGACTATTTGGCTGCCCCAAAATACAATGGATAGAGGAAAGGTATGCCAAATGCTTGACTCTTTCTCTTTAGTTATGAAAGTTAAGAGACTAAGTTCATGTGCTGCCAACTTCTAATGGAGACCAACAAGATTTTTAAAAATGTTTTTAGTGGATTATGAATTCATTAATTTTATGTATTTGTTGTGTTTCAAGTTTTATTCCTTTTTTTTCTAGACTTGCCTTACCTTATCTTAGACCAGAAGAAACCTCTAATAGCTTTTGTGTCCTATTAACATGATGCTTTTAGTCTTTTAGCACTGTCTTGCTTTCTGGACCAAGTTGTCTCGAGCTCAGTTTGTACATTTCCTGGCCAAGATCTGGAATTAGTCATTTTCCAAAGACCCCAGGTTCCTTTCTCATGAAAAAATATTATTTGAATACCTTAATCTGGTCACTATGGGTGCTTTATATAAATTTTTCATTGCTTCTATACCTTTTTCTTGGGCAGAGTCACAAAATACATTCTTTTGCAAAACATGAAAGCAAATGAGAGATCATGCTGATATTTTGGATTCAAATTAAAGATCATAGATTTTTGGCTAACTTCTTTGATTTTATAACTGTATGCCTTTTATACTACTCAAAAATCTTGACTGCCAATGATATTAACATAATTGTTCATTTGTGGTATCTATCTTCTAATAGTTTCAAAATAAGAAAGCCATTATGATAATTAACAATAAGTCAAATAAATGTAGTTTAACATATCTTTGCTATTTCTTTCTTAGATTGCCATTAGAATAGTCTTCACAAGGCATGTGCTAACAAAATACTATTTTAATGTCAGTTATAGTAATTCCCTTCTTTTTGTAGTTAGAATAGCAATATGATATATAGTTCAATTCATTTGTTTTAGTTTGATTTTAACTTTTAGGAATTACTTTCACTTTGCTTTTTGAAAAATATGCTAAATATTTATATGGTTTCAAACTCAAAACTATGTAACAAGGTGCATTCACAAATGTCTTGCTGCTATCTCCATCCCTTTCATCCTCTTTCTTACCTTCTTTTATGGGTAATTATTTTGGTTAGTTCTTAGTTTAGCCATCTCTTACTTCTTTAAGCAAATATGTATATATGTATATTCATATCTCTTTCACTTTCTTACACAAAATATAGCACACTATAAACTGTTCTGTATTTTGCATTTTCTCTTAACAATTTATCCTAGAGATCACTCTACATCACCATATAGATATAAATATGTACATATATATGCATAGTACATATATACATACATACATATGCATATATATACATACATATATATATGCAATTGCCAAATTCCCCACAGGTGTTATATTATTTCATCTTCCCAACAATATATGAGTGTCTACTTCTCCATGGCCTCACTAACAAATTATATTGTAACATTTTTATTATTTTTGTCAATCTGGTAAGTGAGAAATGGTAGCTTAGTATAATTTTATCTGCATTTCTCTTATTATACTGAGAATGAGCATCTTTTCATATGTTAAAGGACTATTTGCATTTACTTTTCTGTCAATTATCTATTCATATCTCTTGCCCGTATTGAGTTTTGTGTCTTCTTTTCTTTTTTTTTTTTTTTTTTTCCTAAAGCTTCTAACACTAGCTTGGACCCAAAGTGGCTCTGGGCAAGTTACTTCTTCAGTTCCAGTAAAAATAATGGTGGTCATTGGGAATATACAAACTGTTTACCAGGTTGAGAGACTGATTCACAATAAAATAAATGATACATTTTTATAATTACTTATTTGTAGTTGCAGTGGTGTTATATGCTCATCAAACCATTTTATCCACTTGAGCAGTGAATGAAATTGTGCAAATGGAAATCTAGATGAATAATCAATCAGGGAAAAACTGATAATATTACAGTGTATTATTTTCTAACCTTTGGAATAGCCTCCCCATTGATGTGAGAGAAGACCATCACTACCCTCATTTCTGATCAAACTCTCACATGCAGAAGCTAATTTGTAAATGTAAATCACTTGGGAAATATAGTGCAACCGTAATATAAAATAAGAATGCATATTTTGATTATTTGATATAGGAAACACAGATGTAGGGCCTCAATTGAATAATTCCATAATCATAATTACTGCTTCCCAAGAACAATGCTATTTATTAGATAACTCCACCTTTTTGTTATATTAAAGCCAGACTTTCTCCTTTGCCCTTAGGAGGACACAAACTACAAGACTCCTGACCTCCAGCCAATTGAATTCATTAGCTTAGCTATGCCCAAGAGCATACCAAAGAGACAGGAAGTTAAACAAAAATGATTGAAGCAGAGAAAAAGCTCCATCATGTCAACTAATGGGAAGGAGCAGTGGAGATGTTCTAAATCTAAATCAGAGTTGTATAATGGACACATTTCACCCAAAACCTCAATGAAATATATGAAAATTAACACCTTAAATATCCTAGATACAATGAATTCCAGATTAGTTCATATTTTATTTTCCCATGCAGTTTTTGTGAACTGACCTAAGCTAATTTGGTCATAAAAACTTATTAGATTCTTTTAGTATATCTTGAAAGCCACAAGAAATTCAAGGTGGTGAAAGTTACTCCCCACAACTTGCTACTAGGCTTAAAATGCTAGCAACACACATAGATATTTATTAATAAGAAATCACAAAATATTCATATAGTCAGTTCTACAAATTTGGCATTCCTGTCTTCTCTGAAGTTCAGAAAAACCCTTGCATAAAAAATTGACCTAAGGCAAATGCAATATTATTCCAAAACCCAGATTTTGCTAACCTGCTGTCAGGCTCATATGACCAAGAGTCCTTTGATCCAGCAGCACACAAGAAAGCTTAAAGAGAAGTTCACCTTTCACCCCTAAGATCCAAGGCCAGGATCCTTGGACTTTTATGCTCTGCCCATGCAAGATAGAGAAGTATCTACAATGTCCCAGCAAGTGAATTTATATTCAATATATTAATTTCACCAATGTCACTTATAATATCCTTTATTATAATTAACCAGCCACCAATATCACCAGTGAAAGCTCTTTTCATTTGGTTGGTTCGTTTCTCCTCTAGGCTTCACAAAAATTTGCAAAGCCTCCCATCTTGACAAGAGATAAAGTAGCTAAAGTACTTGAAACAGCTACCTCTGGATAGTACTCTTATTCTTTCAGATTAAATGCTCGGTGGCCACCTGTGGTGTGAGATTTCCTGATTAGACAACTGTTTACTCCTAGAATACAGCTTAAATATTATTTCAGACTCTTTGTGCTGAACTATTTTAAGGTATCTTATAGATATTATAATCATTCTATGAGGAAGCTAAGGTCATGCTTCTTTTCTTCATTGTTCTTTTATCCTATTTTTAAGGAAATTTTAAAAATTATCAAATTCATTAGTAATATTTTTATCTTAATAATAAATTATCAGGCCGGGCATGGTGGCACATGCCTGTAATCCTAGCACAGTGGGAGGCTGAGGTAGGAGGATCATTTGAGCTCAGGAGTTCAAGAGCAAGACCCTGTCTCTACTAAAAAATAGAAAAAAATTAGCCAGGTGTGGTGGTGCAGCTCAGCTACTCAGGAGTCTGAGGTGGTGTAGTCTCAGCTACTCAGGAGTCTCAGGCAGGAGGATTGCTTGAGCTCAGGAGTTTGAAGGTGCTATGAGCTTGGCTAATGCCAAGGCACTCTAGCCCAGGCAACAAAGCAAGACTCTGTCTCAAAACGAAAAAAAAAAAAAGAATAAATGAGTAATACTTTTACTTTGAGATAAGAATGTGCAAAGAATTTCAAAGTTTACTTTTATAGACTCTACTAAAATTTCTTCCTCATTTTAATTTCTTCTCATGATGAGTTTGTGATTACTACCAGATACAAAAGAGGCAACAAGTCTTCAATCACTACCTAACAGAAGTGCTTTCCTAAGAATATAAACAAAAATCAACCTGCCTTGTTTCAAAATCACACTAGCATCTGATTTCTTTAACCCCAGGAATCAGAGCATCACAGGTGCAATAGCTTCATGTAAGTGTGTTTGTAGGTGCTGAGGTCAAGAGTGGTTGGAGGCATGAAGAGGGTATGAAAGGCCTTTGGAAATCCTGCTCTAGGCTTTGCCTGAGAACATTTTACTGCTTCTATTAGTTTTTCTGCTCAACTGCCCTTCAAGTTGTGCCTGAGGATTTTTAAAGTGCAGGGTGGTTGTTAAAGGACAAAGACTAAAGTGTTCTGTGGGAATAACCAGTTGAAGTTGACCAAGATTATAAAGTAATTTGCAAAGCTATTTGCTTCTACACAGAGCTTTTAAGTGTTAGAATATCATGCCACTACAAAAGAATTATCTAAAATGAGGTAATATGCTGTACTGCACTGTACAGGCTATAAGCAATTACGGAGGGATATACTTTCTTCACTTGTATTAATAAGGCCGAGCAGAATATAAGGAAATAAAAGCGTGGAGTATATAACAACTCCTGAGGCAAATTGAAAGAAATTATGAAAGAATTCATTGTATTACTGAAACAAAGCAAAATGAAATGCATTTTGACAACATGATATAAATCACAAGATAATATCACATCTTAATAACCAATGCTGAACAGAAGAGAGAATTCTGTGTTGATTTACTGGGTAGGAAATGTGACATGACAGAAGCCCCTTCACTAGCCCAATCTTTACATACCAGTACTGTCAGTTATGTTTTCCTTTCAAGCATAGGACTGAGAAGTCATCCTGAGCAGATGGACATGGGCTGAAGAAAGGTTGGCCAACCATTTTTCTTATCTGGCACTGTTCCATTGAGTTAATGCTCTGATCCTCTCCCACCCTGAAATAAAACCTCAATGCCAGTTTTTTATTCAGCTATATAAACCTACAGCTAATTACCATGTGCCAAAACAAGACTGCAGAAAGTATAATCTATTAGCAATAACTTGTGTCTAACAATATAATTGCATCTGGAATAATGAAATGTTCATTTTAGTATAAAAATTAATGATGTCATATCAATGTCATTAATAATTAAGTATTCTTTTTATAACATTGCATCATTAATAACAACTGCATTATGAACAATTCTATTAATATCAACAATAATAAAAATAATATCACATTGCTTTTCCATAGTTACAATTTTGCAAGTATAATGAAATGCTGTATACATAATAGACTAGACCCTGCTGTGTCCAAGGTAAGCAGTTCTGAAATATATTACTCTTTTAGATAAACAAAATATCTTTTTATTTTTCTAGACTGTAATGTGTGCATGGAAAGATTCATCATTAAATACTCAGAAAGCACACAAAAATTCTGGCTAAATTTGTCCAAATTCTATATTTATGGGGAAATGTTGGATGGGATTGGGGAAGTTTATAATAGCTTTTACTGTGTAAATTCTTAGTTTAGTTATTTCACTTCTTCATTTGGGGTTGGATGCATGGACTTATATATATGCAAATTATGAAGCTATATATATGTATTTTACATATATATAGCTTCATAACATATATGTAGAATACATATATGCAGAATACATATATATAGCTTCATAACTTAAGCATATGTTACATATAACATTTTTAATGCATATAATATTAGATAATTTTGTTATAGTCTATCTCCCTGAATTACTAAGAAATTATATCTCAGCTACTTAATACAGGAAATTTTCTATTTATCCAAGTTTTCTCTACCCTAGCAATGTATTTTAACACTTAAACATACCTCTAGATCAGGTATAAGCAAACTATAGCCTTTAGACCAAATATGGTCCACAGCCTGTTTTTATAAATAAAATTGTATTGGAATGTAGCCACACTCAATAGTTTACACATTATCTATAGTTGCTTTCATCCTATGACAACAGAGATGAGTAGTAGCAACAAAGACCACATGGCCCACAAAACTGACTTATTTACTATCTGGCTCTTTATGGAAAAAGTGTATTGAACTCTTCTCTAGATAACAGGTAAAGTTTTGACATTTCCAAAACCCAGATGAGGAAAATAAAAGAAGAGAGAAGAAAATCAATAACATATCCTTAAGAACACTCATGTTCAAATTGTATATTTCACTATGACATTAGAATAAAAAACTATATATTGATATTTATTGTTGTGTTTGAACAAGAATAAATGTGTACTCTTAAGGTCAATGCTGGAAACAAGGATAGACTTCAGTAAATCATTACTGAAACAATAAAAAGTACAAATTTTCTTTGAGAATTAGAAAGGATATAGCTTGAAATAATATTAATGCTTTGCTATTCTTATCAATATTTACTTATCAATATATTCCATTGTTATTCATTAGCATTAAACCACGAGGATAAAAGAAAATACTAAGATATTTTCTACAGCCAATTTTTAAACTTTTTATTATGAAAAATTTTGAATGTAAACAAAACTAGACAGATAGACAGATGTGTTAAATTAATTCCCATGTACCCTTGTCCAGCCTTCAGCAATTTTCAACTCATGGCCAATCTTGTTTTATCTATACTGCAACCTCTGTCTTCTCTCATATCATTTTTTTAAATCACATCATTCAATCTTTAAACATTTCAGTAAGTATCTTTAAAAATTGAGGAATTTTTATTTAACAGAACTATGATACCACTACTATACCTAAAATTGACAATGATTCCTTAATATTTTAATATATAGAGCTTGTGTTCAAATTTCAAGTTAGCTCATAAATTATACCTTTTTATATATAGATTATTATTTAAATGAAGATCCAAATAAGGTTCACAAATTTTTACATCCAGTTTGGTGATTCACAAAGCATGTCCTTATCATGCATTTTATTTAGACTTTTTTTAGCATGTATAATTACAGAGATAAAGAAGGGAGTAATATTAGTATGGCACAAAAGTTCTCCAGGAGTGAAAATTAGGAAGAAGCAGTGTGGTATTGACCAAGAGTCTTCAGGCAACCAGTCCTCTTCTTCAGACTCACTCCAAAGATGCATACCTGCAAAATGACAATCTAGCTAAACATGCTGCTCCCAAAGATGCTGCTTCTTTATAGCTTAAAGTCATCCTCAATTAGTAGCATCCATTGGTGGCCGATCAAGAGGAGTTAACGAAAAAGGTTCTGTGATATCTGGGATTCTCCATCCCTGTGTTCATTCCCTTCCCTAAAATTTATGTGAGATATGGACTAAGCTTCAGGCCCCTCCTGAAAGCACTGTAAGAAAGCACTGTCAAAAACAGGAACTCAAAGGCCAGAATAGCTACATAACTGAAGAGTACAAATACCTCAAAGATAAAACAGGTCAATAAAGGGAACAGTATATGCAATGAAGCAGAATTACTGAAACAAGTAGACCAATAATGTAAAAGGAAGCATCTCCAATTTTTGGAGAAAACTTCATGCTGTTTTCCATAGCAGCTACACCACTTTTCATCCCTCCTAACAGTGTACAATCATTCCAATTTTTTCATATGTTTGCCAACACATGTCATCTTTTTTAAATTTTATAATAGACATCCTAACAGGTGTGAGGTGATATCTCATTGTAGTTTGGATTTTCATTTCACTGATAATTAGTGACATTGAACATCTTTTCATATAACTTTTGGCCATTCATATGTCTTCTTTAGAGAAATGTTTATTCAAGTCCTTAGCCTACTTTATAATTGGATTATTAGATTTTTAGCAATTGAACAATCCCTTATGGTAAATGAAGTCCTTATCAGATATATGATTTGCAACTATTTTCTCTCATTTTGTAGCTGTCTTCTCACTCTATTGATTGTTTTCTTTGTGGTATAGAGGCTTTTTACCTTGACATAGTTCCACTTGTATATTTTTGCTTTTGTTACCTATACTTTTAGTGTCATATCCATGAACTCAACACAAGGTCAATGTCATGAAGATTTTTCCCTATGTTTTCTTCCAGGAGTTTTACAGTGTTAGCTCTTACATTGATGTCTTTAATCTATTTAGGGTTGATTTTTGTGTATGCTGTAAGATAAGGGTACCATTTCATTCCTGTACCTGTGGATATTCATTTTTCTTAACCTCAGTTGTTAAAGAGAATATCATTCCCACATTGTGTATTCTTGACACTGTGGTTGAAGATAAGTTTACTGTATATGTGTGAATTCATTTTTGGGCTCTCTATTGTATTCCATTGCTCTATCTGTCTGTCCTTATGCCAGTACCATACTCTTTGAATTATTGTAGCTTTGTAATATATTTTGAAATCAGGAAGTGTGATGCTTCCAGATTTTGTCTTCTTTTTCAAGATTCTCTTGGCTATTTAGGGTCTTTAGTCGTTCCTTATGAGCTTTAGAATATTTTTTTTCAATTTTTGCAAAAAGTGTCTTTGGGATTTTGATAGGGATTGCATTGAATCTGTACATAACTTTGTGTAGTATGGGTATTTTAACAATAGTAAATCTTCCTATCCATGAGCATGGGATGTATGTCCATATTTTGTATATTTTAAAAATTTCTTTAATCAATGTTTTTTTAGTTTTCAGTGTACAAGTCTTTCACTTCCTTAGTTAAGTTTATTTCTAAGTATTTTATTCTTTTTGATGATATTGTTTTCCTAATTTTCTTTTCAGATAGTTTGTTATTACCAGCAATCCCCCCTCTGGGTACTTATTCAAGAGGTAGAAACAATCCAAATGCCCATTGGTGGATTAGTGGATAAAATAATGTGGTATCTATATGTACAATGGAATATTATTCAGCATTAAAAAAGAAAATCTTGCAATACATAGCAATATGAATGAACCTTAACATTAGGCTAAGTGAAATAAGCCAATCACACAAGAACAAACAGTCAAACTCATAGAAGCAAAGAGTAGAATGGTGTTTGCCAGGTGCTAGGAGAGGAGGGAAATGGGGAGTTGTTAATCAAGGGGTATAAAATTTCAGTTAGGCAAGAATAATAAGCTCTAGAGATCTTCTGTAGAACATTGTGCCTACAAATAATAATACTGTATTGTATACTTTTAAAACTGTTAAGAGGGTGGGTTGCATATTAAGTGTTCTTACCATAATAATTTTTAAGGTTATCTCAATGTAAAAAAGTAGAGGAAGCATAAAAATATAACTAAGAAAAGTATGGAATATATAAGTAATCTGAGGCAAAACCAAGCCTTGTAAAAAGAACAAAATGAAAAAAATATGAACAAGAAAATAGGTATGAAAGATAATAAAGAACATATATCTGATATAGGACAAATTTGTGAGTCATAAGACCAGATTGCAGAATTCTCTCAGAAGATAGCAAGAAGGGATAATGACATAAAAATATGAAGAAAAAAAAGATAAGTTAATAAGAGTGGAATTGTCATAGGACATATTTGAAAAATTAATGAAAATAATTTTTCCATACTAAAACTAGATAGATAACCTCAAATAACAGTGGGTTTATAGATTGCTACAGGAGAGGTAAGGAAGTAAATCCACACATGGACATATTATAGTAATATTATGAACATAAAATAAAAATAGAAAATGTTTAAATCTTCATAAAAAAAGTAAATTAGTTACATGGTAATCAGAATCAGAATGTCATCAAATTTATTAAAGCAACACTGGATACAAAAAGAACAAGATAACCTTATTTTTAAAGTATTGATGGAAAATAAACTTTGAACTTAGAATTTTACATACAGCCAAAGGTTCAATAAAGATTTTCTCTGATAAAATTTTTTTTAAAAGGCCTCACAGTTTTAGCATTAATGGAAAGATTAATATTAAAAACACTAATGTGATAAGACTCCAAAAAAGATAAATAACTCAGGAGGGGACTTCCAAAGATATGGAGAGTAAAGATAATCAAGTTACTTGCAACAATGTATTAATATTTTTTTGAAACCCTGACCAGAAGAAATGGTAAAAAACAGAATGACTCCACAACAACCTGGGACCAAATATTGAGAAATTATCATCATCATTGTAGATGTAGTAGTAAAGGAAAACCAGTGGGACAGGAAATGATGGCTAAGCAAATATCTTGTTTGGGAGTATAAGCAGATACCCACATGTTTAAAAAATTAATAGGAGCAAGTGAGTACAAGTTTAGGTCCAGAGTTAAGAGCAACCACCATGTTATGAACTGAATATTTGTGTTGCCTCAAATTAATACATTGAAATTCTTATTCCCGAGGTGATGGTGGGACCTTTGGGAGGTGACTAGGTTATGAAGGTAGAGCCCTCATCATAGAATTAGTGCCCTTTTAAGAAGAGACACCAGAGAGCTTGCTTTTTTTCTCTCTCTATTCTTTGCTATGTGAGGATACAAGAAGATAGCCATCTGCAAACTAGAAAGCAGGCCCTCACCAGATACCAGATCTGCTGGTACCTTGATCTCGGACTTCCCAGCCTCCAGAATTATGAACAATGAATGTTTAGTGTTTAAACCACCCCATCGATGATTTTCTGCTGTAAAAGCCTGAACTAAAATATACCATAAGAACAAAAATAAATATATAGCTTTAAAAATAGCATAATAAAACCAGTACACACAAATGAAAGTTTACAGATGAAAACATATTTTAATGTTTTCCCATGGAAATGAATGACAATGGAAAATGAGGATAAAACAAGTGAATGGATGAATGAAGCAAGAAAGAGACCTGTATGAACCAATGTCAACAAGGAACCATAGATAATTGTGATTAATTCCATCCTCTGCACCCAAAGACCAAACAAAATACACACATGAATTAAAAGAATGGAAAAAATTACCATGTTTTTTTCTCTAATTATTAAAACCAGGGTTCCTTAAAACTCAGTTTCCAAATGTACTTTGGTTGGATTTTATTTGCAGCATATGAATACCTAGAACAATGAGTCCTCTGAATATAAATTAAATGGTTTGTTATCCTATGAAAGTTTGATCAGTGAATGCTGGAAAAAACAAAAAACAAAACTAACCTGTTCTCTGTTTGAAGAAAAAACAAACCGATTGACTCTCAATGCTTTATGATGATGATTAATGCTTAAAAACACAGCCAGTTGCTATATAAGAGTGAGTTTTATTGCTTGAGCTAAAGGGCACTGACATTTTGCTTCCATAAAACACATTATATAGGGTTTTTTAAGAACCTGAGAGATTTTATTTTACTATTGCAAATCTATGGAAAGCAAATTGTTAGACGTAGGTGTAGTGCTTCTGCAGGTGAATGCTTTCAGGGTATTGTTTATTGTTTTTGTTTTTATTTTTTTTCCTGGGAGGTGAAGGATCCTGAATTCTAATCTTGGTGGTGCTGGAAAAGTCATTTTAATTTTGCCCATATTTTCACATCTGCTAAGTCATTTTGATACTGGCATTTGAGATGAAACAAACTCATCTTCCTAGTATGCATTGGTTTTGCTAAGGAAGGCTGCCACAGGAGAGTTGTGGTCAGGTGAATCAGTGTTACATCCGATGCAAAATCTGAACAGAGGGATACAAACATTACTCCTTTATGGAGCAATGTCTTTTTGAAAGGATTATGTGTGAAATCAGCAAAATGGGACATTTAGATTGCTGTCATTTGGGTAAGGGCCACTGGAGGACAATTACAGTAGACGTGGGAGAGAATGGAAGTTGCCCAATATTTACTTGCCTTCCACAGTTGGTAAAGCACAGTAATCAAAACAATGCAGACTGGATAGTTAGAAATACTTAAACTGGAATCCTGGCTTTATTACTATGTGACAATTCTCAACCTGTTTTCTCATCTCTAAAATGAGGATAATAGTACCTACCTGAAAAAGTTATTAAACTTTTTAAAAAGAAAAAATATAGAAAGCAAGAAACACATAATAAACATGAAAATATATCACCATTTCTACTGCTTGATTATATATTTTGCATCCCAAGGCAAACAGGTATAGTAGCCTCCAGTCTAGTTTTTCTTTTTTTTTCATCTTCTTGTAGAAATCATGAGTCTGGACATAATTTCATGAGGTAATGTTAGAAGCTACTATTTTTGCTTCCTCTGTTCCTGGAAAATTTGTACTTTCAACAAGAAGTTGTGGTCAGGAGTAGTGCCTAATGAATAAATACAGGTAGAGGAGGGCTGTGATGAAATCTTTACCTGAGTGTTTTATATATTTGCCTGGAGTCAAGCATGTCCCTGTCCTTTTTTCGTCTTGGACATCTCTGACATCTTATATGCCACTCTCCTCATTCCAGGAATAAAGCTCATCCTCTATGTTGCTCCTGCCCCCACCAGCACCTGCCATGATCTCCTCAACCTGTTCTGGTCTGCAGAAGATGATGTTCCTGGGATTGGCTTCAGTCTCTGCATTTAACTGATGCCTGAGCATGACAGTGACCCAGTCTTCCTTAGGACTTGATATTTGGTTCAGATTTGTTTAGATGGCCTCCCAGAAGATTCACTCAGGAGAACAAGATCTCCCCTGGAAAAGAAAGATTTGAGATGGTCAAGTTATCTGAGTAACTAATGTTAAAACAAGCAAGCTATAAACAGGGATAGTTATATTTTATTGGCCCATGAGTTATAGTTTGCTTGAAAAGGCATATTGCAATTATGCTTAATGACTTTGTTTTTGTACTTTTAATAGGTAAAATTTATCCACTTGGCTTAATTTTGTAAACAATAAGGAGGCATTTGAAAAAAATAAAATCATATATTTAATCCATATCCACAAAAATTTTGATATAGAATAAAGAGCTACATATAAGGTAATAAAGATGCAGTATTATTAGAACAAAGTGTATTATCATGAGCTTATATTCTTGAGGGAGAGAAAGCTTTCTGAAGCAAAATGGAGAAAGAATATCCCTTAAATATATCAATAAACTCAGCTATCCAATAGCTCAAAAATGGCAATATGCATATAAGTAAAAGACAAGCAACAGAAAAATATTTTAATATATAATAAAAAATAAATATCCAAAATATATAAATGCATCCTACAATTAAAGCATAAAAGAAATATGGGAAAGTTGCATAAACAGTAAATTCAGAGAAAATGAATAAAAATGCTGATAAACATCTAAAATGATCTTTACTCTCGCTAGTACTCAGAAAAGTATAAATTAATATACTGAAATTGTGTTGTTGCCGAATAGAATACCCAAAATTAAAAAGATTATTAATATCCAGTGCTGGAAAAGGTGTACAGAAAAGGCATCCTCTTACATACTGTTGGTGGGAATAAAATTATGTACAGGTCTTTGGGGATCCAATTTGCTAATACCTATTAAAATTTAAAATATATATTTTCATCCTTAAATCCCATTTCTAGACATCCATTTAAAGAAATATTTGCACATGTGCACTAAAAGCCATGGACAAGAATATTATTTGATTTTTATAAATAGAAATGTATATAAATGCTCATCTATAGGCAATGAATTTTTAAATAACATATGATACAGCATTAGCCTAGAAAACTACACAATAGGCAAAAGCATGAATAAAATACATGTTTACTCACGTGGAAAATTTATCAATATAGACTTTTAAGTGGGAAAAACATTCTAAAATATATACACAGTTTTTTAATTTATGAAAATTAAACACAGAAGTCGACATTTTATCTGTATAAATACATAGGAATGCATTCAGAAGCAGAGAAAAGGTCTAAATGACATATATCAAAGTGAAGACAGTGGTAAGGAAAAGAATGTTTGGGGAAGAAGAATCAAAGGGGAGCATTTTTAATTAGAATACATTATTGATTCTTTTTAAAATAAAAATAAGGATAATGTATAAAAATCAATAAGAAAATAGATGAGATGCTACAATAAACAAACAAAAAACACAATCAAACTCAAAAAAAGCTCAAATTAAAAAGGTAAATGAGTCACATATGTGTTCATAGCTGATTGTAACTCTCAGAGTACAAAAATCTAGTTTTGATTCAAACCAATAGAATGTACAAGTGTTTCTCAAAGAAGGGGAGGAGTGTGCTAGGATATGGAGAGTTTTTAGTGTATTTTAAAATTACATGAACATTTCACAAAGAACATACAAATAGAAGACAAATCCACATAAGGGGTAGAATGTTGGAATATGAAAGAGAAATAATTTCTGTGATTTTTGTAACCATTCAAATGTGGTTACTAATGAAGATTTAATTAAAACCCAAGAAAGACTACAAAACAAAATAGATCTTGGCTTTAAATAACTGCTTCAATTTAATTCAGTGTGAGGAATTATGCTAGGCTTTCTGGAGGAATGAAAAGATGAATTAGATGAAAGACTAATTTATAGGAGTTTATAATCTAACAAAGAAATGGCAGACATAGAAATAAGCAATAGGCAATGCATGGTTTGTGATTTAATTGAGGCATGAGGACTATGGGCATAGATGCTCTATAGAAGGTTGTGTGCATATTTTGTAACAATAATGCATTTAAACAGTAAACCTAGAACATAGGTATTAGGATGGCAGTAAAAATGCTATCATTATTGGAGCCCGGAGGAGGAAAAGATGAATTCTGCTGGTAAAAGTAGGAAAGGTTTTTTGAAGTAGGCAATGTTTGAGTTTGAGGAAGATGTTGATTTTCTACAGCTGGAGATGGCAAAGTGGGCTTTCCCAGCTGAGAGGGGGCACCTAAGCCAAGACAGGAAGAAAAAGATATTTCAAGGTTTCATGACTGAAAAGGAAAAAGCCTAGTGTTGGATTAATAGATATTGGGAAATGAGTGGGAGACTCAGCTGAGAAGGAAGGTTAGGCCAGATTCTGCCAGAGTTTGAACCTACTTTATGTTCAACGGGGAAGGACTGAAGGTCTTCAAACAGGGGAATGATTTTAACAGAGCTAAACATTACAAGTATTAAAGTCATAGTCAAAACGGAATTTTCTTTATGACAAACTCATCAAAATATCTTATATTAAATAGATATTAGCTATATAAGTGAAAAACAAAAAACATTTTATCCCAAATGTATAAAAATTATGGCATTGAAAGGTTACTACTTTAACATAATATTAATATATTAACATAACATAAATATAATATATTAATGTTAACATATTTAACATAAATATGTTATTTATCAAAAACAATAAAAATTGAAAATTATATAATGATGTTTTTCAGGGATCTGAGAGCTTTAAAGCAGAAGTTAAAAATCAGCCCCTGATAACTCTCTGAGCCTAAGTACTCATCTACAAACAATAATAATAGTTATCTGACAATTTAAACCTCATAAGGTTATAAGGTTTAAATAATACAATAATCTATGCAAAGCCTTAGCATAGGGCTAAATGTCAGCTATTACCACTTTTAGTGCAGGGTTGATCTGAGAGAACAAAATCTGGGAGCTCTCCTTGGTGCTGACTCAAAGAGTTTCAGAAAATTTCCTACAGACTAAATTATGTGGTGAAAGTTCAAAATATTTTTCAAATTAGTTTGAGATAGTCATTGATGCTTGAGAATCCTTTCCATCTGTTCAAAAAGGTTCATGGGGTATTAGTATATGAGAAGGTAGCTGAATGATAACGATTCCTTTCTATTTACTTAAGCATTTCTATTTTATTCTATCTGGATGTATCTGGAATGTTGGCAGAAGCCTACTGGTTCTGATAGCACCAGCCCTCAGTAGCAATATCAGCAAGACAGCTGATAGCTTTGTGCTTCTTGTGGCTTCTATTGCTTTAATTCTAACATGGAGTCCTAAGTATTTAATACATGTGCATATGTTTATGTATTTATTCAAAGAACAATTTTAAAACATTAACCTGAAATACTTAAATGTAAAAGCTGGTAAAGGCAGTTTGTTTCAGTATTTTTATACTGATAAAAATTAAACCTACAAAAAAAAAATTAAACCTATTTTTTTGACTGGAAAAAATAGTAACACATTTTAGAGTACAATCAAATGGGAAGGAAAGGAGACCTAGTTGTTTAAGAATAAAATTCTTGTAAGTAAAGGGAAACACTTATTTCTCCCAGATATTCAACCTCTACAAATATACATTTAAATAGTCACTTTCCCTCATACCCAGTCCTTGAAATATTCATTTAAATAGCTTTTGGCTAAAACTACCTGGTTTTTAAAATAGTTCTGTTTTCCATGTTACACATTTGGTGTCCATTTGCTGCTAAAAAAAAAGAAAAAAATGGTTGGGCAATGTTATGCCTTTTGAGATACAGTAACATGACAGAAAGTGACAAATGGGGGGATATGTCACAATGAAGCATGATATATTACAGCGGAGTGATATGCTGATACTCAAAAAATCCATAATATGCATCTTTCTTTATATTTGCTGCTACAGCAGAGGAGATTATTCTTATAGATTAAGGTACTACTGTCACATCTTAGGTAACACTGTAAATATATTTCACTACATTAATATTTCTGTATAAGACTGTCATGTGCTTTTTCTCTACTTCCTTTCTAATAATTTCAGATTAGCAGTAGATATATTTATAAATAGAATTCTGTTCCTATGCCTGACATATCCAGTGGTAATACAATATTATGAGTCTGAATTCCAAGTCATTAATAAGGGAAAAAGATTAATGCCAACAGAAGACACAAGTATGACTGAATAAGAAGAAAAGATTTAAATACAATGGCATTTTGATGATCTCTACACAATCCTCTATAGAAAAATATGATGCATAAAAAATCCCTAATTTTAAACTGACAAAAATCAAGACTATTTAAATACATTTTCAAAGAAAAATTATATTGTCCTTTTACATGCCTATTGGAGGTTTAATGTATCTTATATTATTTGTTCTAAATATTAGTAACCAGTAACATATAAAATATTCAGTAAAGATGCCTTAACATTAGCCTGTTTAATCTACAGCAAAGAATCTCTTGATTTCTTTTCCCAGAGATATGTACATATTTCCCTGTTTCTCAAAAAATTGCTGAGGTATGTTTTGAAGCCAGAGCACTCCACAGTCTGTGTTATCAGGCATTAGTGATCCTAATATATATTAATGCCAAAATAATATGCATGGTGAATACAAATGCAACATTAATGTAAGTTGAAAAGAGGAAGCTATTTTATACTGAAAGTAAAGTTCTGTCAAGATGTTTCTCTTTCAATCCATTATAATTGTGATTTCTTTTATTTTCTCCAATTCTCCACTCTTATATATCATCAAAAAGGGATACCCTTTGGCCAATTTGCACAGTATCAGCTCGTAACTACTAGAATATGGCTTAAAATAAAAAACCTGTTCTATGTATGAAAAGATGTTATACAAATAATTATGTTTTTATATTTTAAATAATCATCCTGAAGGAATTTGCTACTGAGCATTTTTGTATACTACTTTCCCAAGACATTTTGACTCATGTACCATAAAGTGGATTCTTTCGTCCTTACCAATTTATATTTACCCTATATATACAAAGGTATTTCTTAAAAATAAAATAGCATATGACTTCTTTTCACAAATCAAACATACACAAATAACTCATTCATGAAGAAATCATGATTTCTTCCTTTTCTTCTAGTAAATAAAAAAAGTAACAAAAGAAACATTAACTCTTTTCTATACAAACAGATTAAATGTATTCATATTCATAATTAAAAATTTGCAGTACTTTCCCTACATAGGAACATCAGTTTAAATTAAAAATGCTCTGGTATTGTAGGCATCATTTTAGGTGTGAAACTCAACTTCTTGCATGTAATAAATTAGATTTTTTAAAATTTCAAGTTAAAGGTTCACATTAAGCAAGGAGAATATTTGGCCATAGAAAAGGTATCTTGAGGTGAAAATGCCATTCTGTTCTAGTAGAAGAATGTAAAAACATTAAATATACAGAATGTTACTCTGCAGAAAGGAAAGGCAACTGATTTTATATATGTTTTCTTAGAGTTGACATTTTTCCTAACAGGGGTCCATTGACCAGGACCCTTAATATAAAAGCAGAGCTGTCTCAAAATTACTAGACACTTGAGAACAGAAATACTTAATGAGTAGTATAGTGTATATATCATAGTATCAAATTATGAAAACAAAGGATCAAATATTCTAACATAATAATTATCATTCAGGGTACAATTCTTATGCAAAATGTATAATTCAGTCTTAGAGAAGGTTAATGTTCCCAGTGCCTATAAAAATGTAGGTTTTAACTTCTAACACAATATGTATAAACATATATATATTAAATTTAACAAAGCTTTTATTGTTTGGAAGAACATTATGAAAGTCATTATAAATATTGCCATTATCTATATTATGTCATAATCACTTCGCATCAACAACAATTTCAGTCCATTAGAGCCATATCTGTTCCCTAGAAAAATGTACCTTATCACATGAAATAAATTAATTCTTCTGTAATGCCCATGGATAAGGAAAAAAATAGAAATATTTTTTCTCTTAAGTATTTAAATTCAATCTTACATTTGCTATATCCAATCTCAAGATTAATTTAAACTAAAACTTACTAAAATAGTAGCATCCCAATACAGGAATAGTAGCAGTAGTATCAGATGGACAAAAGCCACAGGGTAAATTGCATTAAATAACAATGAATATTTTAAGGACATGGCTCATTGTGAGATGAATAAACTTCTTATTTTGAAAATCATAAAGCTTTCCACAGTCTCATATTTCTTATCTTGCTTTATATCAGAATGTCTTATATAACTCAGTGTATATAAAAAATCATATAAGGCCCAATTCTGCTGCCCTGGAGAAAAGAAAAACCAGTATTACTACAATCATAAACAGACATTAGATAGGTTTATATAGTATCCAATACCTCCAACAAAATAATATTTTGATAAATTCAAATATATCAAAATTATAATAATTTATTACTTATTAAAATTATTTTATTACTTATCACTTATAAAATTTATTACTTATTAAAATGCATAGAGAAATTATATGGAATTTTGTTTCTCTTATTTCCAGCTTCAGGTCAACTGTAACAGTAGATAAAAATTATTTTGCAGTTCTAATTTACAAAATTACATACATGCACACACAGTGTATTTTTTCAAGTTTTAGAGACTACCATAGCAGCCCATACTGCTCTCTATTCTTGTTGGTAATCCTTTGACTTCATGGTCCTTTCCCACACATAGAGCTCTTATCAGTTGGTTGCTTCACCATAGGATTTATAGCCAGTGGTATACTGGTAAATGTTTAATAACTGGCTCTCCAGAAGGGGAAAAACTTCCTTATTCATAGTGTTTGATGATTTCTGTGATGTACATAGTCGTACCATGGCCAGTTTCCAGGTGCCAACGTAGAGTTATTGAATGAGGAGTTAGAAAGAGATTCACAATAGCACACCATTATATAGTATCTCTACCATACCAACACTATAGTTGTAAATTACCTCAAGATCACAGTAAAATGAAGTAAAATAATTTGGAAGTCATAAGTTGTATTTATTTACTTTTAATTTAGATTCCTAATTATAGGCTTATATAATTTTATTTTTAATAATGGTCATTCAAATAAGCAAAATTTCTGAAAATTAAAAAATTGACCCTTGCAAGTTGGTATGAGTTCAGCAAACCACTGACTTTACATCATAAAATCTTTCATAAGTGGTAATTTAAAAAATTTATACTATTTTAAATGTTGTGTTAGATATACAAGTTTTTGAAAGCATAAAATTCATCAGTCTTATAGTAATCCTATTGGTCATGGCTCTGTGAAATTTCAAGTAGTCAGCATTTCTATGTCTCTTACACCAAAAGTGATATGAATTTTTGTTTTTATAATTTTTAAGCTGATAGAATTATCTCTTTTAGGTCTGATTCTTCGGCCATGCCTCATTCTTAGCTGATACATTGCTTATTATCTTTGCTAAATGATTTGTAACCTTGAAGATATCCTGGACAACACTTTCTACTTACTTTGGCTCACTCCCTGAGAATGAAAGGGGTTGATGGATAGACAATGGATACAGACCTCCTCTGAGAGTTTCACACTGATACGTGAAAAGGTAGCCCTGGAGGTAGGAAAAAGGCTCCTAATTGGTCTGGGGCGAATGTTTTGAATGGGATGTTAATGTATAAATCAGCCTTTATTTTTCTGTGTTACCTCCACTTCTCCTTCTATGTGAAAAAAAAAAAAAAGGCAATGGATTCAGAGCACGTTTCTTCACTTTTCTAATTTAAAAACTACCTTAGTGGCATATGACTATGTTGCTCTCTCATCTGTTGCCTAAACTATCCCTGAAGCAGCAGACAGGAAGACAATAGGTTTGGTCAATGAAACATGCGACAAATTGTATTATGGCATTAGAATTCCTAATGAATCGGTAGTTCCCTAATAACAGGACACTACAGTTCTACCAGACACTGACTTTCATGGCTCCACATCTAATAAAGTCCTTTAAACCTTTGGGAGAAGGTGCTCTTTCTGGCTCAGTGCATTGCCTGCTAATCTCCTAAAGATCAAATTTTGGAGAGAGAAAAAATATGAAAAGTGTTCCTTGTATGGGAAGTAGAGAATAAGTTACGATTTGGGGGGGGTTCATGTTTCATCACTAAGTCTTACTATAATTTTAAACTCATTTTGATTTTTTGAAGAAATGTTGCTTTATGTAACAATTTAAAAATTGCAAATTTCTTGTTTGAAATTTAACATGGTAAAATCTCATTAATGTTATTGGTATTGTATGCACATATTATAATATCCTGTTATGATAGGCATAATTGATGATTAAGAGTAATTTTATTTTTATTAGCTTTATCAGTATTTTTATTATGCTAATTTCTCTTTTTTCACTGTAAAAATCTATTTTAGCTAAAATCCAAGATTCTGACCCTCATCTGTGTTTACCATCAGTGCAATTGGAATGAGTAATTTTTCTTCCACCCATCATTCCCCACGAAAATGTGAAGTTCTCTCATATCACCTGCATCTAAGATGAATGAAACTTGACATATTTATTTAAAGGAGCTTCTTAACTATATCATTACTGCATGAAACAATCTAAGGTTACTTTTAACATTTTACAGTATGTGAAATTCACTGTGAATTAAAGTCAAATGAGTAACTAAGGAAGAGAAAACATAGTTATCTGACCTATTTTTTTCCTCTTATATTTGCAATATAGTGGTGATAAGAATCATGAAGCCAGAATTCATTAGTGTCTCTTTGTTAACCCTTTAACAGGCATCCCTATCTTACTGAATGCTGTTGTAATTGGTTATGCGCATTAAGTAGAAGAGCTGTGGAGGATTTCTTAATTTGTACTCCTTGATTAAATAATTTACTTAAATAGACAATATTAATATGAAATACTCAGAGATGTAGTTTTTCACAGGATGAGTTTAACCTATTTTAAAAACAAGCTCCTGAATGATAAAAGCAAAAGAAATAAAAAGCCTACCTATTTTAAAAAATGTTTTCTCTCTTGAAAATAGAAAAACTGATGTTCCCACTATTAAAGACTTAACCAGACAGTTAATTTTAGGTTGTTTTTGTAGCAACTGCAAGGCTTTGAACCAATATCTCCAGACATTTTAGAAATTAACCAAAAATATTAAGGCATTGGGTTTGTAAAACTGTAACTCACTTCATAATTTTGCTTTATTATATATATATATTTAAGAACTGAATTTTTAATAGAATTTACCACATTAAAATTTCAAGTTCAAACTCAAATTCTTACCTATTTAATTGCTACACTACTCTTAGGTAAACACTACTTATGGCTTTTTATAATTATTACAGATGAAAAGTTTTTGACAATGTTAACTTTAGGAACTTTGCAACAACAGATCTTTAATTTAGAGCCTCAGATATGTACTTTTTTCTTAACCCTTGGTAGAACGACATACTCAATCTCTGACCAGTTTGGAAGGCCAATGCTGACTACATAAACTACTACCATGTTTCCCCAAAAATAAGACAGGGTCTTATATTTATTTTTTCTCAAGAAGACACCCTGGGTCTTATTTTCAGGGGATGTGTTATTTTCCCCTCAAAGCCTCAGCTTGCAGCATGCACAGGATGGCCGGAACATGACAGGGGGAGCTGACTTTGTTGGAGGGGCTGCCCGCACCTTTCTGGACCTCTGGGATAGTAGCTGTCATGATGGAAAAGATGAGAAGGGCTGCTAGTCTTCTTTACCACTCCGTGACGAAATGCATGGGTTGTGCAGATACGCTGCGGAGCTACGCCCATCAAAGGTCTTATTTTCGGGGTAGGGCTTATATTGCACAAATGCTTAGAAATCCTGCTAGGGCTTATTTTATGGGTAGGTCTTATTTTCGGAGAAACACAGTATTAGTGCATTTTGCTTACTTTGTTAATTTTAAAGTAAATGGTAAAATTCTGCAGATTTGTGGTACAGTGTATTGATGAAAATCACATTATATATAGTATGCTCAATAAATAACCTATTTAAGGTTTGAAAACCAATAAGTTATCAACTCATATATAAATCCCACTACATATTAAATAATCACAAGTTTCTGAACATCAAATAAAGAATATCAATTTAACCTTTTCACCAGAATTTTAGTTCATGAATAGCTTGACCTGTCTATGGATCAATGGAATAATTATTTTAGTTTGAGTACGCCTCTGTCTCTAATATAACATATTAAGTTATCAAAGTTTAATGTTACTGAAAAATTTCCACCTGGTTTCCATTCCAAGATCTAAAGTAGATATTAATGTATGTGTTCACAGAATAGTGACCAGGAAATTCTGTCATTACTGGAAAAATAAAGTAGTTAAAATAATAAGTTTTTGAAACTATATTATAAAGCAAGTTCTTAAGTAATTTTAAGACTTTCAAGTATATAATGTAGATCAAAAAA
>VBSM01000361.1:51842020-51892434 GCA_008086735.1 Cheirogaleus medius | reverse complement strand
ACCTAATGGGTGCAGTGCACACCGTCTGGGGGATGGACATGCTTGAAGCTCTGATGTGGGTGGGGCAAAGGCAATATATGTAACCTAAACATTTGTACCCCTGTAATATCCTGAAATAATAAAAAAAATAACTTCCATCATGCTGTTAGTATTTATACAATAAATGAAATAACCTCAGCAAGTTAAAAAGTTACCAGGTGCTCTACATTTTGCATAAGGAGATATTTAGCCTATATGACAGGCAGGATCTCCTACTAATGCTATGTTTTGTTTGCTTGGATTTTGCTTTAGAAAAACTCCATCCAGGTCTTTGATGGCTGTAAGTTGATGAGGTTTTTAAAGAGTTGTTTAAACTTTCCAAAGCTAAGGAGCAGGGCAGGCACATTGAATTGAGTATTTAATACCTAGATGGATATGTCCTGCTAGTAAATTCTTACTATCTCTGCTGATCTGCTGATCATATATTTGTTAACCATTGCTTTTTAGGACATAATACTGTTTCTGAGCAAAGCTAACCAATGAAACCATGGCTCATTTGTACTAGTTATTTCTGGCTCCTGTCTGCTCTCAAAATTCATTTGATAATACTCATCATCTCTCATCAAACACCCTATAATCTGCTCTTAATATATTATCTGCATGCTCTGAATATACTCTGCTAATTGAAACTTCTGTACCTTTTCATACTGTTTCTCGTTTCTGGTGTTCCCTCACCGCTATGTCCAATTCAAAATTTAGATCTTTTCTTTAATATTCAGCATAAGTGATCTTCAAGATCACCTACATCTTCTTTGCTGTTCTACTATACCTTTTTCACAACTTCGTTAATCTCCAACTATGTTATAAGATGCTCTACCATGCAAAAATCTTGTATCATTTGGGATGAGGATATCATTTGGTTTGTAGTAAGTCTTCATCACATGTTTATTCATTTGAATTTAAGCATGTTTGGTGGCCTTCAAAGAAATTCTCCTTTTTTTTTCACTTTTGAGAACATTCCCTGGCACACAGTAAGTAAATAAGTAAATGCTTACAGAAGTTAATTGAAGTATGTTAGATGGCCCAAAGAGACAGTATTTATCTCTCATTGTGTCATAATTGTCTCTTCACTCATCTAGTCTTCCATCTAGTTTTATAGAATTATAGAATGTAGACGTTAACTGTGTGAATTCTGTAAACAGAATTCTAATTCTGGCTCCACTTTTTTCTGCAAGTACTTGTGAGTTATAATAGTTTCCTTATTGCAAAATGAAGCAATTAATAGTATCTACTTTGTATTTAGTAAGTTATAAATGTTGGGTATTATTACACAAAAGTTGGCATGAAAAGTATCCCATTATTCAAACTTGAGCATGCAAATCAAACACTATACACCTAACATACACTTTAAGGTACTTGGCAAGTACTTAGCAGAAATATACTGCATCATAAGTGCCCAATTAATAGTTGTTACCCTCTTTTTTACTACCTCTTACTCTAGGGTAAATAACATGAGGTTCTGTACAATGATATTAAGAGCTCTGTGACAGACATATTAGCAAACAGAAATATAACATCTGTTTTACAACAAAATATGTAAGTCCATTTTTTGCTCCCAAGCACTACATATTTGATTGGATTAAAGATAATGGAAACTAAGGCTATTTTGCCTAAATGAAGAGGCATTCCAAATATACTTTTTTAATTAAATTGTTTTGGTGGGTTCTGAAAAATCACTTTCAAAACACACCCTCTTCTGAGCATTAACGGTGATATCCTTCTACATCCTCACTCTATAACAAATAGATTGGTTATAAGTAGTAACTTCCTATTTAGAAGACATTAATTAGTTGATAAGTGCAGTATGCTAGCCACTAGATGGAATGAGGTAAAAGATGGGGAAAATATGGGTACTATCTTAAAACAGTCTAGTTCTTAAGCATCATCACACACAGGTAAAGATAATGAAATTAATATGCCTATAAAAATATGGAAAAAATCAATATGTTAGTAATGTAAATTATATTTATAAGTGTATATTTTAGAAAAATAGGCATTAATTGGTAATATTTCAGTTATCTATTTACTGTGAAAAATACGATTTTACCATTTAAATATAATATAATTTAAATAAAAAGTAAAACAAAATCCAACATAGAAGTAATTATATCCTATATAATTGAAGATAACTTTCAAATGTGAGCAGCTAAGCTCTTGAATTAATTAAACAAAGAAGGCCAACTTGATCATCAGAAACATTATGTGAAAGATGAGGGTCTAACTACCATTACTTTCTTACAGAAATTGTAGAAAATTGGAATCTAAAAAGGAAAACCTGTCGGGAATACACCATTAGCGTTTAATTGAGCTAAGTATATAAAATAGAGTACAAAAATATATCCTGATAGCACATACAGTCAAGAAAAACATTTAATGCATTTTTATGACTTTCCACATCCAGACATGATAAGGAGTAGAGCTAATTATCTGTATATCTGTGTCATATATTTTGGACACTGCTCTTGATAGCTCTCTATTTGGGAGTAGTACCTCTGACACAGATAATTTTTTTAACCTTACAATAATTAAGAATAACTTCATGTGCATAATGACCAGTAATGGATAATATAGAAAAATAAGTTAATGAAGGAACAAATTATTGTTTTTCAATGATATTTTGGAATGTCATTTAATTCACTTAACAATGAGAGTGATGAACTAGATTTTCCTTTAAAAGACAAGAGTGTGTTTAAATCTGCTAACTTCTATTTTTGAAGTATTACTATTATTGTTGATGTATATTCTCCCTTGATTATATTTATTTATTAATGACTATACTTAATAAATAATACATTATTTAGTTTGAATCAGCAAAATGAAGGAAGTTATGGTCAAGGAGATGAGAAAGGAATTGTGAAATAATAAGAACAGATCATTTCAATATTCTCTTTAGTCCAAAATTATTAGACCCATGTGTTCTTCTTTGACCTCTGAGTTTTAAAAGAAAACCTGCATTGTTGAGGCACAACATACTTTATTACCAACCAGTGTCTGTATTGGAAAAAAACAATAGAATAGCAAAGTTACAGATTAGTAAAGTAAACAGATAAGTTAAAAAGTATTAATAGTGGAGCTGGGTGCAGTGGTTCATGCCTGTAATCCCAGAACTTTGGGAGGCCGAGGTGGGAGGATAGCTTGAGGCCAGGTGCTCAACCAACCCGGGTAACATAGTGGAACCCCCATCTCTACAAAAAACAAGAAAATTAGCCAAGTGTGGTGGTGCCTGGCTGTAGTCCTAGCTACTCGGGAGGCTGAGGCAAAAGGATTGCTTGAGCTGAGGAGTTTGAGGCTTCAGTGAGCCATGATGACACCACTGCACTCCAGCTTGAGTGACAGAGTGAGACCCTGTCTCAAAAACAAATGTAGTAGAATAATCTGAATTTGGAAATCATATAAAATGGGGAAATTTAACAGGTCCTAAATCACAATTTCTAAATTTGCAATATAAAATTAAAACAGTATCCATGAAAAATGATTATATTACAGACAAATTACAGAGGAAATGAGATGCAAGTTATAAAGAAATCTCCTTTAAAATACAAATGTTTGACTAAAATAAAAATACAATTCAGAAAACAATGTGCACATATGCTGCAGGGTTTAAAATGTCTCTTTCAAAATTACATACAATTATCAGTTAACTTTGGGGTTGTCTTTGATATCCTTTTCTGAAAAGTATTTTCAGAAGATAAAATTATACTTAACAAGATTGAAAGAATATTTGTGAATCCTCAGTTTTTATTTTAACATTGTTTCAGATGTACAGAGAAGTCACAAGAATATTTCTAAGATTCCAGGAAGCCCTTTATCCAGATTTACAAATCATTTACCTATTGTCCCAATTATGTTATTGTTCTATCTTTATTTCATTTGTACATTTATATATTTTATGAATTGCTTGAAACACAGTCGGAGACATTGCTCTCTTTTACCCTCAAATATTTCAGTGTATATTCTGAAGAACAAAGATTCTATTAAACCATAGTAAAATGATCAAAACCACAGAATTTCACAGTAATACAGCATTATTATATAATCCAGAGTTCATATTTAAATTTTATAAGTTGATGCAGGAACACATTTTATAACAATTTTTTTCCATTTACAGTACAATCTCATATCATATATTGTTATAGAACTTCAGAATCCTTTAAGATGGAAGAGTTACTCTACATTCTTTGTATTTCTTGTCCTTGAGATTTTGAAGAGTATAAACTAGTTATGCTCTTTTGGGTATAACCTCAAGTGGGTTTGTCTAATATTTCCTCATGACTAGATTTAGGTTTGTGTCTTTGGCAAGAGTAACACAAATGTTGTGCCTTCATTAGGGCATTATAGCAGGAGACACGAGACCCCATCTTAAGAATGCTAACTTTGACTATTTAGTGAATGCTGCATCCATTAGGTTTCTCCACTATAAAGTTACTACTTTTTTTTGTAATTCACTTGTAACTTACATGGACATACTTTGAGTATAATTTGTGGTGAATATTTTCTATATAACATCCTGTTCCACATCAAAATTTTTACCGACTAATTCTAGCATACATTGATGATTTCCAACTTCATCATTTTTTTTCTACAATCAATTGTTGAAATTCTACTGTAAGGGATAACTTTTCTTATTTACCTAATTATTTATTTATGTATTATATGGACTCATGGATCCTTGTTTTAGTCAATGATTTATAATCCACTAGTATTATTATTTATTTACTATCACTATTTATTATGATACTCAAATTGTCCCAGATTTGATCAAGCATGAGCCCCTTCAAGTTAGCCACTGTGTCCTTTTGACAAGTCCCCAATAATCTCTTAGAACTTGATTAATTGGTGTTGCACTAAGATGTTGTGGATTCATCTTGTAGTGTTTTTTATTTTTATTTTTATTTATTTATTTATTTTTTGTCAAAGCCCTGAAATTCAACCATTTTTTTCCAAGTATCCTTGGTTTCTTTTACCTGAAAATGATACTTAGAAAACAAGATTTACATACTAATTTTCTTAATTGCTATCAGTGTTAGCTATTAGCTTACAGAGCTAGGAAATGCGTGTATGTATGTGCACTCATGTGTGTTTACATAACATAGATAAATAAAAATATATTCTATATGTAATCATATTCTATATGATGTGAGTATATAAGAATATATGTATTACATATTTTAAATATATATGAAATTAGTTTATATTGATACTTTGGGCTGCAATCCAGTGCCACAGAGTACATTCTAGTATTCCTTCTTTCTATATTTGTAACTCCTTTCCTCAACAAAGAAGGCTGCCTTCCATTATCCTCAATATATTTACTTATTCACTAATGTCTAGAATACATAGAAGGTACTTTCAGGATTGCTAATCATGCCATTGTGAAAAGCAAGCCTACTGACAAGTTTAATGTTTGTTTTAATTTAGAGGTAAAATTTGTATACAGTAAAATTCACAAATAATAAGTGTAAAATTCTACAACTTTTGAAAATGGATACACTCATGAAACCCATATTCCTATTAAAATTATAATAGTTATGTCATATAGTATAGTAGAATAATACAGTATATACTCTTTGGTGTTTGACTTCATTTATTCAGTATAATGTCAGCAAAATTTGTCCATGTTGTTAGAGGTATTAGGAGTTTGTTCATTTTATTGCTGATTAGTATTCCTTTGTATAATATACAACTCATTTATTCATTTTCCTCTTAATGGACATTTGGGTTGTTTTCAACATTTTGCTTTTATGAAGGCTTTCTGTAGACATATGTTTCTGCTTCTCTTGGAAAATACCTAATAATGGAGATACTGGGTCATATGTTAAGTGTAAGTCTAACTTTGTAAGAAACTGCTGTAATTTTTTTCCTACATGGCTGTACCATTTGTGCTCTCAGCAGCAATATGTGAGTATTCCAATTGCTTCAAATCCGCAGTGACATTTGGTATTTTCATTTTTAAATTTCAGTAATTTGAGTGGCTGTATAGTACAATCTCATAATGATAATTTTTATTTCCCAAATGTATTAGTCATCCTTATTCATTTTGTTTTCTTATAGTAATTGTTTACTTGTGTCCTAGGAAATATTTGCCTACCCACACTTCACAAAGATAATCTCTTTTGTTTGCCTTAGGAGGCATTATAACTTTAGCTTTAGTATTTAGGTTATGATGCCTCTCAAATTAATTTTTATGTTTGGTGTTGGGTAGAGTTTGAGCTTCATGTTTTGCCATATGGATATTCAGTTGATCTAGATTCATTTGCTAAAAAGACTTTTTCCAATGATTTGCTTTTATGCCTTTGTGGAAATTCAATTGTGCTGTGTAAGTGTGGGTCTATTTTTTGACTCTCTAGTCTATTCTATTAATGCAATTATCTATCATTAAAGAAAATTCAAGCTGTCTTAATTATTGCAGCTTTATAGTAATCTTGAAGTTGGATGGTGCAAATCCTCCACCCTATCTTTTCCCAATAATTTTGGCTAGGCTAAGTATTTTGAACTTCCAAATAATTTATGAATCAGCTTTTATGTTTCTATAAGAAAAGCCTGTTGTGCTTTACATTGGGATTGTGTTGAATCTATAGATCAGCTGAGGAAGGGTAGAAATTCAACATTTCAACAATTTTGAATTCTCTAATCAACAAACATAGTGTTTCTCTCATTGTTTAAGACTTTTGTTAATTTTTCTCAGCAGTGTTTTATAGTTTTCATTGTGAATTTTTGCAGTCCTTTGTTATATTTTTTGCTAGATTTTTCATGTTTTTAGATATTATTGTATACAGGATTGATTTTTAAATTCATTTTCTGGTTATATGCTGCTAGTATATTAATCTCGTTCCCTGCAATTCTGCTAAATTCACCTACTGGTTCAAGCAGTTGTTTTAAAAATTCCTTGTGATTTTCTATGTAAACAATTCTGTTATCTGCAAGTAGAGACAGATTTAATTTTTTCTTTCCAAAATTTATGTTTATTTTTTTCTTGCCTTATTGGCACGATGTGGAGTAGTAGTGGTAAAAGCAGACTTCTTTACCTTTTACAAAAAATCACTATATTTCATCATTATGCATGATATTAGCTATGGGTATTTTGGGTATGCCCTTTACAAGATCAAGAAAATTCATTCTCTGCATCTATTCAGAGGATTTCAAGCTATTTCTCCTTCAGTCTGTTAATATACTGAATTACAATAATTTATTTTCAAATGTTAAAACACTTTGCATGCCTTGAAGAATCTCCATTTGCTCAGCATGTATTATCCTTTTATATATTGCTGGCTTCATTTTCTAACATTTTGTTAGCAATTTTTACATCTTTATTTGTGATAGATATTAGTTTAAAATTTTTTTTCTGGTAATTTTTTTGTCAGGTTTTGGGTAACGTTGGCCTCATAAAATAAGTTTGGAAGTGTTCATTCTATCTCCAGAGAAATTTTGTGTAATATTAGTATTTTTAAATATCTTAGTAGAATTTAAATTAGACAATAAAGTGATTCAGGCCTTGAGTTTTCTTTATGAAAAAGTTTTATTTTTTATATATATATTTTTTTTTAAATAAGAAACTCTAATTTTTGCTGGATATGTTAACTCTTCAGATTTTCTATTTGATCTTTTGTTTTTAGAAATTCTGTGTTCTCAGAGATTCATCTATTTCATGTAAGTTGTCAAATATATTGGAAAAAGCCATTAATAATATTCTTTTATTAATCTATTATTGCCTGCAAAATCTGTAGTGAAATCCCTCTTTCTTACATTGTATTAGTGTTTTGGTTTTCCTATTTTTTTCTTGATCAGTACTCCTAATATTTTATTCATTTTATTATCTTTTATAAGAATCAGTTTTGGCTTTGCTCAATTTCTCTCTTTCTGCCTTGTATTATTTTCTTTATTCTATATATTTTGAATTTAATTTATTCATCTTTAACATTATAATGAAACCTTAGGTCATTTATTTTAAATATTTAATCTCCTCTCATATAAGGCTATAAAGCTATAAACTTATTTCTAAGCAGTGTTTGCTTTAGGTACTTCTCCAAAAATTGATATATTGTATTTTATTATCATTCATGTTGAAATATATTCTAATTCCTTTGTGCTTTGTCATTGACCCATGGATTATTTAGATGTGGTTTCTTTTTATATTTGGATGTTTGGGAATTTCTAGATATTTCTTGTTATTTATTTTTTACTTATATTTGTTATGATCAGATAGTGTACTCTTTCCTGGAATATGGTTTACCTAGGTAAATTGTTCATAAGCACTTAAAACTATGTATATTCTGTAGCTATTGTGTGAGTATTCTGTGATTCAATTAGGTCAAGATGGTAGATAGTACTTTTCAGATTTTCTATATGACATCTTTGGTCTAGTTTTTGTTTTAATTACTGAGGGAGGGGATGTTAACATTTTTAACTATGACTTTTAATTTGTCTTTCTCCCTTTAGTTTTGCTAGTTTTTCTTTCATGTATTTTGAAGCTCTTGTACTAGGCAAATCACTTAATTATTATGTCTTCTTGGCAAATTGACCCTTTTAATTTAACCTCTTTGTCTCTTGTAATAAGCCTGTTTATGCCTCATCTGTTCATTCATCATGGCCACATTTTCTTTTAAGGCCTTGGACTTAAGTCCTTAATGTCACTGTGTAACAGTAACTTTAATACATTTTTGTTGTTGTTGTTTTTCTGTTTTTGCTAGGTTCAACGTCTGCGTGATGTAGTAGTCATTTCTATTAACTGCCTTTTTCCTGGCCGAAAGACACATTTTCTTGCTTCTTTACATGAATAATAATTTTTTTATTCTTTGCTGGACATTGTGGATTCTACATAGCTGAAAGTCTGTATTTTGTATTCTTCCTTTAACAAGTGTTGTGTTTTGCTCTGGCAGTCACTTAATTTACCGGGGATCAGCTTGATTCTTTTCTTCTTCTTTTTCTTTTTTTTTTTTAGACAGAGTCTCAGAGTCTCACTCTGTATCCTGGGTTACAAGTGCGATAGCATCATCATAACTCACTGCAACCTCAAACTCCTCAGCGCAAGTGATCCTCCTGCCTGAGCCTCCCGAGTAGCTGGGACTACAAGCATGTACCACCATGTCCAGCTAATTTTTCTATTCCTTGTAGAGATGGGATCTCACACTTGCTCAGGCTGGTCTCAAACTCCTGGCCTCAAGCAATCCTCCTACCTCAGAGCTTGTTTCTTTAGAGTCTTGTATTGTTAGAGTATGTCTATAGTAGCACTTACTTTAGGGCTACAGTAGCCTTTCTAAAGAGTGGCCTCCCTAGATTGTCAATTGAATGACTCATATCTTTACGGAGATCTCTTTACATTGGCTAGTTAGAAAGTGTATGCCTCTTGTCACTGTGAAATCTCCACTCTCCATTCAATTCACAGGTCTCCAGGAGGTGTTCTGTACCAGGCCTGTAAAATCTCTCCCCACTAAATGTTCTGCATTGCTTTTAGGCAAACGTTTGATAAAATCCTTATGCAGATTTTGATAACTCTATTCCTGCACAGCCCACTTTTCTCTAATACCTTACCTAGAAAACATAAGCAGTCCCAATGTTGCCAAACTCTCAATTTTTGCCAGTCCAGATCAATGAAAGCACTGTGCTTTTGTGCTTTGTTCTGAGTCTACATTTAACAGAGATACCCAGATAGTACCTAGATTGTGCTCAAGTACAAAGCTAGTCCAACTGTAGATCTCATCTCATGCATTTACCATTTCTCAGGGATCAAAGGTCTATGTTGTATGTTTCCCACACCTGCAAATTGTTTTTTAATATGTGTGTGTGTATATACATACATATACATATATATATATACATACATACACACAGTGGTGGCACTGATTACTATGTTTCTAAGATGGATTTTCTAAACGAGCTCTTTCCAACTTAATAGAAATTCCATATTTTATGGATATTTTAAAAATAAATTTCCCTTAGTATATTTTTATATTTAATTTGAACCATTTCATTATTTAGTCTATGAATAGTCTTATGTATGGTATGAACTAGCTGCACTTATATTTTAGTTTTTTGGTATACCTCAATTTTTAAATCAAATAGTCAATCAAATGTGCCAGCACTATTTATGGGTTACTGCATTTTTTTCTCAACTGATTTTGAAATAATTAATTAATTCTGCTTATACTTGTTAAGTACCTTCTATGCTCCAAATACTGTTCAAATATATTAGTGATCAAAGACCAAAAACTCTATCTTATAGATCTTTATAATCTAATGAATGGGAGAAAGTAACTTAAATAATTTATTAGGTGGTAAAAAAGAAGATGAAGGTTAGTCCCAATATTAAATAGTGTGACTAGAATAGCCCTCATTGGAAGATGACATTTTAGATCCATGTCTAGATTTACTATTCCATGGATAGTATTAATATAACAGTTCCCTTATTTAAATTATTATAAGTGAGCATTAGGTATTTACTGTCTAGTCATGTAAATTCTCCTTTATAATTGTGTTCTTTCTTGAACATTTTATCTATAACCATTTCCTTTCTAGATGGTTTTCAGAATCACAATAAAGTTTTGAAAATTTCTTTGGATAATAATTGGATTTGCAGGGTGTGTAAACTAATTTCATAGAAAAATTACATCTTTATTCAGTCTTCCACTAGGAGAATCCAGAAAGTATATCCAATTTTGCAAGTATTTGTAAATTTATTGGTGAAAGTTTGTTTACTTTCCTCTCAGCTGTACATTTCCATTTAAGTTAATGTCCAGGGATAGCTTTGGTTGCTGTTTAAAATGTGATCTTTTTTTCTCTCACTAAATTTTCAACTTGGATGTATAAAATATATTAAGTGACCTTTTCAATTTACCATTTTTAAGACATTTATTACTTAATGTTTTTGGCTTTGCAAAATCATAGAAATAGTGGCAACACTTTTTTCTTCTCTCTCTTTTTCTCTCTTTTATATAGCATAGTGGTTCTTTATCTACTTTCTTGTATCTACTTTTCTGGTCTTATTGTATAAACTCTGATGATGGAGCACAATATTAAAAAGTACTGATGACTTTTTGAATACCTATTTTTTCTTCATTATGATGACTTTTTAAAAAAATACATTTTATTGTGCATATTCAAAGTATAAAACGTGATATTATAGGATACATATAGTTGCATATGTATATACATATACTCTAGTAACTATATGTATGTATATGGTTACTATAGTGAAGAAAATTAACATATTCATCATCTCACATAGTTATCAATTTTGTTTTTATTTCAAGAGCAGCTAAGATCTACTCATTTAATCTCAAATACAGTACAATTTTATTACCTTAGTCCTCATGTTGCACATTAGATTTCTAGACTTGTTCATCCTACATATCTGCTACTTTGTATCCTCTGACCTACATCTCCTCCTTTTCTTCTCCTTCCCCACCTCCATTGCTGGCAATCACTATTTTATTTTCTATTTCTGCATATTTGACTTTTTAATTTTTAGATTTCATGTATGAGTGAGATTACACAATATATTTCTTTCTGTGTCTGGCTTATTTCACTTCATATAATGTCCTTCAGCTTCATCTCTCTTGTGGCAAATGGCAGAATCTTCTTCTTTATTAAGGCTAAATAATATTCCTTTATTAAACACATATACACACACATATATCATTTTTTTTTATTCATTCATCAGTGGACACTTAGGTTGTTTTGATATCTTAGCTATTGTAAATAATGCTGCAATGAACATGTGAGAGAAGATATCTTCAGGAGACGGTGATTTCATTTCTTTGCGTACATGCCCAAAAGAAGGATTGCTGGGTCATATTGGTAGTTCTATTTTAATTTCTTTAGAAATCTCTATACTTTTTTCTGTAATGACTGCACCAATCTACAGTCCCACCACCAACATACCTGTGTTCCCTTTTCTCTGAAATGACTTTCATAATTTCTTATCAAGAATAATGTTGCCTTGTAGATTAAAGTATAATAGATATAAAGTATAACAAATATTTATATTCCTTATTTTTCTTATTATGTTAAAGGAGTATATATGCTTGTATTTCTTGTTTACTATATATTTTTCTTTTTTATTTAGTCAATAATGAATATATTAAATGGATATTAAATTATGTCAAATAACTTTTCCATATATACCAGTATTATTACATTCTATTAATTGGTAACATTTTTGAAAAAATACAACTTGAAAATTAACTTATGGAAATGATGCATTATTTTTAATATATATGTTTTGTGGTTATTAGACCATAGTTGACTTATGCTTTGTGATTATTTTTATAACACATATGTCTATTTTTATGTAACTTACATACATTTTTGGTCTCATCATGAAACTTCTTTCCATACTTCGCTATAATGTTAACAATAAAATATAGAGATTCCCATGTGTAAAAAATTGAAAGAGATTGGTACATTGTTTAAAGGTAATTATTTGAAAGCTTTTCATTTCTCTTTGGAAAATCTATTTTTTTAAATCAAATATGATTATTTATGCTTTTCAAAAATCCATTCTTTATAGCAAGTTTTCAAATTAATTAGAAAATA
The DNA here is from genome assembly GCA_008086735.1 of Cheirogaleus medius. Lineage (NCBI taxonomy): Eukaryota > Metazoa > Chordata > Mammalia > Primates > Cheirogaleidae > Cheirogaleus > Cheirogaleus medius. The sequence continues at coordinate 51,879,864 of VBSM01000361.1, read as the reverse complement.
TATATATACATAGATCTATAATTTTAAATATCCTTTTTTTTACTTTATTCTTTTTCTTACATCAGATATTGAGGGTTAGACTATCTAAAAAGTTTTCCTATTCTATTTCTCCTACAAAAGACAAGCTTTTGAAGGTTTTTTTTTTTTTTTGATTTCAGAATATTACAGCAAGCTTTTGAATTTGTCATCTTTTTATATTTGGGAGTTTTACAAGTCTTGGTGTCCTTTACTACATTTTATTTATTTGTTTATTTTTACACTTGTTTTCTAATGCTCAAAGTTTAAATTATTAATTTTCATGTTTTTATTTGATAAAATAGTCAAAGGTATAGATTTTCATTTAAGTAACCTTTGGCAATATTCCATAAGTTTGATAACTAGTATTCCCATTTCTTTTCTTTTTGAAGACCTGCACATTATATTCTTTATTTTCTTTTTAAAGAGTCTCATAATAAATAATTTTTAAATAATATAAATTATGAATAGCTTTTGTTTAAATTTTTATATGTGTTTTTTGAGTCAGAGACTGTGATCTGTACACTACTCTGAAAAATTTGAGATTCTATATGTGGCCTAAATCAATTTTGTTAGAATTCCATTGTTTGTATAAGATATATATTATTTTTTAGATTAAAATCACCTTGTATTATATTAATATCAATCTTTATATCCTTCAGATCTTTTAAATTCTTTATCTTTTACTTAATCCCTTAATAACATAAAGTCTGATTTAATAAAATATAAGATAATTTTAATCTGCACAGATATAAAATATATATTCTTAAACAAAAAGTAGAATATTAACAAATATCTTTAGGCTAAGTGCAGTGGCTCATGCCTGTAATCCTAGCCCTGTGGGAGACTGAGGCAGGAAAACTGCTTGAGCTCAGGAGTTCGAGACCAGCCTAAGCAAGAGGGATACCTGTCTCTACTAGGAATTTTCCTACTAATAGGAAAATTAGCTAGGGCCCTTGTGGCACACATGTGGAGGTAATCCCAGCTACTTAGGAGGCTGAGGCAGGAGGATTGCTTGAGCCCAGGAGTTTGAGTGAGCTATGATGACACCACTACACTCTAGCTGAGGTGACAGAGTGAGACTCTGTTTAAAAAAAAAAAAATGTTTAGACCACAAATAAAATCTCAAACTTTACAAAGTAGAACACTTAGAATTACCCTTTTTTTGAAATAATCTTTTTACTTTTAGAATTATTATTCTTAATTTAACTTTTATTTCATATTAATATTGTTATTTCTGCTTTTCTTTTTGTATTTTCCCAAATTTTACAAAGTAGAACACATAAAATTACTCATTTTTTTAAAAAATAATCTTTTTGCTTTTAGCATTTTTATTTTTAATTTAACTCATTTCATATTAATATTGTGATTTCTGCTTTTCTTTTTGTATTTACACAACATTTAAAATCTTTTTATCATAACCTATCTGGCTAGTTTTTATTGTTTTAGGTGATTCCCTCATTATCTCATAAAAAGAGATGATTGTTTTCTTTTTTGATTCAGTTTCAAAATCTTTACCAGTAATTTAGCTCTTGACTTATATTGTCATAACTGATACATTTGGTCTTGAGATTGTGTTCTTTTTTTACATCTTTTTCTTCTTACTCTTCCTTGTTTTCTTTTCCCAATGTTTTCTTTAGAAACTGTGTGTGTTTTCTTCTAATATAGTAGTTTATAGGTATAAATTCTTTTCTATATTCTTCTAATTGTTACATTTGAACACATGTTAAATTTGTTACTTTCACCTCAAACCCAGAACATGAAAAAAAAATATATAGATTTACATTTTAAAACAAAATTGTAAAAATCCAGAAACTTTGTATTGATCGAATACTGTGAGATTTCCCTAAAAAAAAAAAAGAAAAAAGCAAGCAGGTGAGAATTTCCAGGGTTAAACATGGACAATATCATTAGCTAAGGCCACTGTGATAGGCTGTTGCTCCTGCTTGAATATATACTCCAGTCCACTTGTGACAGTCAGAATAAGAGCATTCCCATCCATCCACCAGAGGTGCCCACATTCTAATTCCTGGAACCTGAAAATATGTTAAATTACACGGCAAAGGAGAAGAAAGGTAGAACTAAGCTTGCCAGTCAGGTGACCTTAAAATAGGGAGATTATCCTGCATTATCTAAGTGGACCCAGTGTAATCACAAGGGTGAAAGAAGGCAAAAGAGAAAAATAGGGATATGGCAGGCAAACAAGGACTCAGACCACACTGTTCCTGTTTGAAGATGGAAAAATAAGGCTAAGAACCAAGGAATATGGGTGGCCCTTCGAAGCTTAATAGGGCAAGGAAACAAATTCTCTTGTAAAGTCTTCAAAAGAAGGGCAGCCCTGATAATACCTTGATTTTGCCCCAGTGAGACCATTTCAGACTTCTGAGCTACATAATGGTAAGACAATATATTTGTGTTATTTTACGATGTTAAGTTTATGGGAATTACCTACAGCATCCATAAAAGACTAATATATCACTGCATTGGAAAAATCACAAAGATGGATAAAATACTAAAAATAAACAAAACTCAGAGGTTAATTGAACCATAAAAGAGAAAAAAACACTATACAAAAAGAAATGTTTTCCAAAGAAATAGAGTTAATGGGGAAATCAGAGAGTTACTTCAAAATATGTATATTTTACATACATAGAAATATGAGGAAGAAAATAATATTCATGAGATAAGAACAGATCATTATAAATAAAAGTTAGAAGTGTTGAAATGAAAAATATAATTTTAATATAAAAATAAATAGATTAATAATTGTACATGGGTAAAAAAATTAGTGAGCTAAATGAACAGCTAAAGAATTATGCCAAAGTACAGTAAAAATACACTTTTAAAATATAACTATTAAGCAGAGTAGGGGGAAACACTTATCTGTTAGTAGAAGAAGACTATAACAACACAGGAAAGGAAATGTTCAAAGAAATCTATTTTCAAGAGCAAGATAAATACAATGAGAAACTTTCTGCAAGAATTTTTTAAAACCCATATTTGAGGACATATTCCTCCAAAGGGAAAAAAATGAATTCAGAAAAGAACAAGGAGAAGAAGAAATGATGAACAAAAAATTAAGCAAAAAGAGTGTTAGAACTTAGTGAGTATATATTAGGAGAAAAAGGAGAAGGGAGAGGATACAGGGTAGGAAGAAAAGGGAACAGTGGATGCAAAGAAAAGAAAAAATGAAGGAAGTTAACAATGTTTTAAACAATAATCTGGAAGTAAAATTCCAGATGACAGCTACAAAAGTAAAGGGTTTGGGAAAGACAGAGAGGGATAGCAGAAGTGGAATGAAGATACTGATAAATTCCTGACCTTTTTAGAAAAATATATTTAAATGTATGTTGAAAATTAAGCATATCAGTAGAAAGAATAGATATAAAAACAGATATCAAAACAGGGACCAAATGAAACTGACTCAGTCCACTAGAAGATAGAAAAACAGAATGCATGGCAAATAAAAAACACGAAGTGAGATGATGACATCAGTAATCAGTTATCACAATGACTGTGAATGAGCTAAAGTCTCCTATTTCCATAGTTTATATGATTGTATCAAATAAAAGAAATTAAACTATTATACCTAAAATTTCTATTTTTGTCTTTTGTATTTCTGAGTATGTACAAATACTCAAGGAAAAAATGATGGGAAAAAAAGGTATTTTCCCATCACACATCTAGACATGAAGTAAAACTATAATAATAACTATGTGGCACTGGAACTGTAATAGATAAAAAGATTAATGAAACAGAATTAAGCAGTAAAACACACACACATGAATATGGCATGTAAAAAATTCCAAAATAGTGGTAAAAGGAAAAATGTTTCTTAAATTGTCTGTATATTAGTACTTTTTAATTTTGATTGTTAGAAGATAACCTGTTTTTGGCTAAGACTTTTGGCATGAGAACAAGTTTGTTGAAAACAACTGATCTTAAATTCCAGACATATACACACTCATTCATTAATAGATCTCTGAATGATAACAATAGGTTAACATTATATAAATCAAGTGATAATTTTTTGTCTTCCTAATATTGAATGAATTATGTGGGAGTGACATAAAGCTGACAAGAGTTGAGAGTAATATATAACAATAATAATATTGCTAATTACATTGCTGTAATAAAGACATAATAAAATGCTACTAGCTCTTCAGTAACATAGCTTGTCCTGAAAGTATTGTAAACAGAGCTATCATGGCTATTAAGAATTAGTGTTGATGTATGGTACCATGATGGAGAGTTAGTCTGACAAATACTGACCCAAGTGAAAAGAAATGTGTTAAATTACTCATATATCCATTGCTATATCTTTTCAAAGCAGAAGCTCCGTGTCCTGATTTTTATTCATATCAGTAGCAAAGAGCACATATATAAAGAAATTAGTTGCTTTTGCCTCAAAATTATTCCCATTCTTTACCTTTTTACTAATATGTTCTAAATGTGAAAAATGTTTCAGTAGACATCTTAAAATATCCAGACACAAAAATGAGCCCTTCAATAATGTCCAAACAATTTTAACCTGGAAATTGCTTTTGGGAACCCTTAAATGTTCCTATACATTGCTGGCAGCCTACAAAACCTTCTTGATTTGTTTTTAATGAATCATATTTATTATCAAATACAAGTTTTTGTATTCTATCAGCAGGGTAGGTAGGTTGGCAATAACAAAAATAAAGTTTCCTCAAATGACATATAGTCTCCCGTATTTCAGTATTATAACTTCAAAAGTCACAGAATACTATATGCACCTTACTTTTGCCTTAAAAGCTTTTGCATAAACAAATTGTGGCTTTTAAAAATCTACTGAACAAAATACACTGGCTTCCTCATTTCTTTTGAATTTTGGGTAATAATTTCTATAAGCTTAGATGTGAAAAATCTTACATATTCAAGGATACTGTATGAATGAAAATCAAAACTATTTGCAACCAATTCATTACCCCGAACAAATTCAGTTTTCCTGATTCTGATATAATGATGGCAAAGAATAGAAGAAATCTTCATTTTATAATGAAAAACACAACAATAAGTTTATTTCTATGTACTTAAACTAGATTCCTTTTTTGTCACTTTTTATAATATTTTATTAAGTAAAATTCTTTTTAAAGCAAAGCATTCTAATCTCTGCTCCCCTCTCCTCAAATCTACATTTACTTCCATTCTCACCCCTCACAAAAAGCCATCTCAGACTTTTCTCCAGAGAGTAACTACAAAGGGTTAAACAAAATCCACCCTAACAATACTAGAAACCATTCTCTTGGTGTGTATTGGTTCACTGCTCCACAGGGCATAGCAGATGTTGTGTCTGGTAGTAAGAAGGGCCCAGGAGGTGTGGGCTGTCAATCACATGTTTGCTCCCCCCGCCCCAACTACAGGCTACACTATGGATATGAAGCCCAACTAAAACAATCTGCCTCAGCTGGGGTGTGTGAGGTATCAATAACCCTTGGCAGAGGTGTCAAGAGCCTTGCTGGAACTCAACTACCCTGCTGACCAGATGCTTAGCAAGTTAACAAGACTCTGAGCATTCATGACTTTTTCCAACACAACAGTTAACACAACTGGAAAATCACTGCACTGATAATCTGGAAAAAAAAATTCTCACCAAAGTTGACTTTTATGGAACAGAGCAAATAATAAATTCTGGACCACATTAGGAAGACAAGTGTTTTGAAGTTTCAAGTTGGGCAAGTGCTTTGGCTCAATAAATGAGAGAGAGTAAAAAATAGAAATAGTATCAAAAATATTTTCTCAGTACATATATATATATATAATTTCCAAGTACATTAAAACTATATTCAATGTGACCCTTACAAATACATAGTTTCATCCCCTGGAATAACTGAGTTTAACACATTTTCTCACAAAAAAGCAAGACTAAAACTTGATTTAAGAATAGAACCTAAATAGCCAAAGTTCTGCTAAAGTGAATAATATTAGTCAGCTTCTATATATAGATGATAGGAGTATATTCAGAAATTACTCAGTAAGCAACATTTAGATATGTATAAAACTTGAAAGAAAGAAAGCAATCAAGTTACTTGATTAAAATAAAATCACCCCTTGAAAGTTGGTAGATTTCCTATCCTGAATATATTTTGTATTTGTTTTTTCAGGTTATATTACCTTAAGGTTATTCCCTATCTTTTCATGTATAATTCCATTAGATAACAATTATGTACTTTTTTCCTGGAAAAAATAGATTATAGACTATATCTAGAAAAATACATGGTATGCAGGAAAACATGAATATTAGCTTTAAACAATTTAATGTTGTTTGTCTTTGCTTTGAAATTCAATAATGCCATCAGCCTGTAAGACCTCTTAGAGCTGAGCATTTCACACAGTGAAAGCTGCTTTCTGTTACAAAAGCACAGCAGCTGTGGCTCCCGCAGATACCCTTAAAGACAGATATAATAAAACACTGGGAGGGAGTAGGTCGACACAGGAGCATGAAATGGACGAGATGAAGCCCCTTTGTCACAGCCAAACAGGCTATAAAGTTACTATAGTAACATACAGTATTAAACTCCAGGTGGATTGACTTAATCTTCCTCAAACAAAAAATAAAGGTTAACAAAAACCAAACCAATAATGATTACAATCACTCTACCCAAATATTTTTCAAGAAGTTGTTATTTTGGGTTTAGTCTGGATAGATGAGGAACAGGGTACATTGGCTCATGTTTCAATTTGAAGAAACAACCCCAGAAGTTCAGCATGTGGAGGAATAAACATAATTTTAAAATATTTTTAATAAAACCAATGACTTGAGTATCAAGAAAATCAAAGCAACCATGAGAGAACAATCAGACTATATGGATTCTCAAAACCGAGTTATTTTCACATTCCTCATATTTTTGTCAAGTGGAGAGAATTTAAGTGATGATATGTCTGAGTCTGGTCTTCAATTCACTGGTAATTCACCAGTCATTTCTTAACTTTGGTTGAAAAGTTTCAGGCTTCATCTGTTGTAGTCTATGTTTTCAGAAAGAAAGTAATGACTTAAGATATAAGGTACAAATAACTATGAAATAAGAGTCAGGGAAATAATCTGTAAAACATGAGACTAAAAAGTAGAAAAGACAATAAAATGAAAAATCACAAAAGGAACTCTAATTTTTAAATTTCATAAAGGAAGTATATCTAAGTGTTTAGCAATTACAGTAAACTCTTGGCATAGATGTCAAATCCTACTCATTCCTTCTTGCAGGTACAGTTCTTAATGTTATTATTTTGCTGTGATTATCATTTCATTTATAAAAAATCTTATAGGCAAAACCTCACAAACTATTCTATACAAACTCTCTGTCTCTCTCTCACACACACACACACTCTCTTATCTGTTTTGCTTTAATAAATATCCATTTTTTATGGTTTATTTTCAAATGCTAAATTTTATGTCTTAAATGTAGATGAAGACTTGCAAGGATAAATAAACCTTAATATGCATGCTTGCATTTTGGATTAATCCAACGATCAATTGAATTGCTCTTTTTGAATACTGCTTTAATGATCCGAAAGAGTTAAGAGACTTTCTCTGAACCTTAATTTATGCCATGGAGTTAGGCACCAGAGCAAGCTGAACTCAATAAGAATATTTTTAGTAGGATTTAGCTAACAGTGTGAGACATACCTTTAATGGATTTAGTTTGGGTAAACAACCTTTGTCTAGACAGCCCAAATGTCACAGGTATTGGTGCTCATTTTAAGTGGTAACTTCTATGCAAATAATTACAAAGTTGCATTTCATTCTTTGTACTAATATTTTATGAATTGAGGTTTTTGACTGTATCAAGAGCTGAATGTATAATGATAATTTTCGTCATAGATTTTTTACTGGCCACTCTTATTTGACAACATGGGAACAATTAGGTTTTAGGTTGTACTCTAAGATTTATGATGTGATTGCTAAGGGCTGTTAAGATCTCTAGTAGTATTAAGAAATACAGAAAAGAGATATGAAATGGAAGAGCTGATAGCAGACTTTTGGGCAAAATAAAGAGCGGAATTAGGGTTAAGAGAGACGCAGTCCTTGTAGGGAGGAATAAGGGTATTTATTTATCATAAGTAAAGGTCTTCATTGAATTATCCATGCATATAAGAAATATAAAAATTTTGAGAACTAGAATAGAGCTATATCATTTTTCACAAGGAGATTAAGTTTAGTCAACTTTTTGTAATTAATAAGTAAAGATCTCTTATATTAAATATATTTTCTTTTATAATTAATATAATGATCCTATGACCTTTACTAGTTATGTTTAGATTTATCCATAAAATATTTACAGTTTACCTTATTACATTACTGAAAAATAATAAGAAAGGAGAAAAATAATACCTGATCCTTAACTCGTGGAGGCAAACTAACATATAGATTCTGATGTTAGAACTATAAATGTAATTCATATCTACCCAGAAATCTGATATTTTGTACATGGCACAAAACTATCCATAGGAATAGGTAAATGCACTCTCAAATGTCATTCACTTTACCATAGATACTTCATGCTTACTTTGGGTTCTACATAGTTTCTAAAGCTGTAGAAAAGAAAGAGAAATAACTAATTTATTCCTTAATCTATACAATTGTAAATTCATAATTTTATATAAAGAACCATTTCAAATCATCATTGAGAGTAAATTCTGAGAAATCCAATTCTGGCATGTGGCAGAGGTTATAAAAAGAGTAAGATCAGGTAAAGGATCTCTTTGCAAGCATATCATTTCATTCTAAGGGGAAATGTACTTAAAACATTTAGTACATGATCAAGTTTTTGCTTTCACATCAAAACATTTAATTATTCATTCATGCAAATTTCTATTCTTCATTATTTTAATTTTTTTAAGAGCAAGTATCATCTGAGTTTGTAATTTATGTTATTGATTGATAACATCAGAACCCTTCCCCCACAATACAAAATAAAAGGGATATGGACTCCAGGGCAACATCCATTGCATTAAAAGTTGCCATAAATGAGAATGAGTCACTGATAATCCTATTTGTATACTGTATAATCAGTTATTTCTTTTCTTCCCCCACCTTCAGTATGCAGTTTACATTTTACCAGAAGGGCTGTGGGGTTTAAACTAGTAATTAAAAACCCGGGGCTCTAATAACTTTGATAAATATAGTGGGCCTGCTCCATTGTATAAGTTGCTCATAAAGAAGGAAATAAATAAATGGAGTTTTAAAAGATAAATTAGTTTAATTCATGAAAATTCACATAACAGTTAATAGTACATACAGAGCAGTTCTGCCATTTTCATTCAAAGAAGCAAACAAGGAGAAGAGAGGAGGCTACAAGTCATGTTTTAGTGCTATCAGCTGGAAAGTGTGTCAAACTCTTAAAATTGCTATAATTTCCACCTCAGACACCCCAAAGAGCTCAGTAAAACATCCAGGATGAAATCCACAACAATCTGTAAGCTCTAGCACCTTCTCCACAAACCCTGCAGGATGCCTCAAACTTCCCTAGCCTCTCCAGGCATCCTCAACAAGGTGGTGCTGACCTCACTGAGCCTTTCATCAGAATAACAGAGCCACCCTGCCCAGATTCCCTATGGAGAAGAATCCGAAACAAAGAACTAAAGCCATTAAGACAATTTATGTTCAGAGCAAGTGTTTGGATGACTCTACAACACCCCAAGTTCCTGACTTCAAAAGGAATGATATGAACTGGAGGTTCTAGACTGTTAATGAGCAAAGATCATCTTTACATGGGCACAGCAATGCTCCATGTAATGGATATCATGTCAGCACACAGCAAAAAGTGGTTTGATATGCTTCATTTCTGTATTAGTAACATTTAGTAAGGTCAGTGATAAATCACTTTGCTTTTCATTTTCAAGGGACATATGCTACTCCAAAAGCTGTTGCTATCTTCTAACTATATCCACATCAGAAAGAAAGCTCAGGAAGCTCATAATGATGAAAGCTGCAATTATTGTCGCTTTAGTCTTCTTTCTTATTCCCCGAAATAGAAATGAGTTTTGCAATGATACTGAGAGATTCTAATGTCTAAAACGTTTTTATGAAATTCAGTTAACTAATTTGTTTATGATTTTTATAGTCAGACTGTTCCATTTTTCAATCTTCTCTCAAAGTATGAAGGCTTTAAAGTAGGTGTCAGCCATCTTAACTACCTTCACATTCAAAGGAGAACTGAGAGTTTTTCTTCTTTGTTGTGTAATATAGCCTTTTCTCCAGAGTCTGCCTTGCAAGTAATGGTCAGTAAATATTAAACATTGATTTAAAACATCTCCAAATATACATGGAAATAGTAGGATAATAATTTCTGAATGAAACCTGAAATCCCATTTGCTTGCTTATGTTTGTATTATATAAAATCAGTTATCCTTAATATTATTACATATAATTTATAATAATTTAATGGTTTACTAGAATATGAGCCCTGTGGGGACAGCGCCTGTATCTGTTTTACTCATTCCTTCGTTTTCAGTGATCAAAATAGTGCCTGGCACAAAAAGGATGCTGAGAGTGTTTATTGAATAAACAAACTGAAATTACTGAATTTGACATAATTTTCTGCAGCTGCCTAAATATATGGAAAGGAAAAATATTTTAATTCATATTTCAACTGAGTTAAATTAATTGAAATATACATCAGAAAACAGTTCTAAATGCTTCCTCTTTAATGAATATAAGATTTACAGTAAGCATACACAAAGTTTGTAATTTTCTTTATTTGTTTATAAATTAATGCTGTTGCTCTCTGTTTGAATATATATCATTAGGTTAGTGTCAAGGGAGAATTCAGAGACAAAACTATTAAGAAAATGTTGCATATTTATTTACAAAAGCAAACTGTTTACAAGGAAATCTGAAAAACTAGCTCCCTGAACACAGTTTGACGCAGGTGTGTAAACAGAAATGAACACCCCAAATACAGAGTTACCAAGTCTGTATTTTGCTTGTTCACAAGGGAAGAAAATCAGTTTTTTCCTCGAATGACTATCATATTAATATTTGCATGAGTCTGCACCCATCTGCAGGTATCAGTAATATAAAGTCAGGATTTACTTTGTTTTCCTGGGAATTGGCAAACTTCAGGGAAAGGACTAAAGGCTTCATTGATTTGAGGGACTGGTGCTAGACAGGGGTTCTTGTTGAGTTTGCTTTAGTTTATCCCATAATGCAATGGTTTTTGTTTATATGTGTGCTTTGTTTTTATTCCTGACAGTGGTTTGATGTGCTTAGTCATCATGGAGGCAAGACAAGATATCAATTTTGCTTTCTCACTAGAATTTTGTGACCAGAAAATGAATTATTCAAAACATATTTATTGCAGGCTTCATGTAAGTCTGTTTGCAATACCCTGAGTGGTTAACTCAGCCTGTCTCAGCAATGCAGGCCCAAAAGAGTAAACTGGGATGCTTTAGTTTTGTTCCCTAGCATTCACCCAGGACTATTCTCAGTACACTAGAAAATTTGTGCCTACCCTGCCTGCCCCTCCTCCACCTTCACCTCAGTTCCAAACAGCCTCTGACTCCTAGTTTTGAGGCAGCAGAGAGAACAGCATTGGACATGATGTCACACAGTCCTGAATGGAATCTCAAACCTGTCCTAATGGGTTTGTTTTCTGGAACAAATCTGTTAATCTTTCTGAACCTCAGTATCCTCGTTTATGAGATTATGATAACAAAATTTATTTACAGACTCTTTGTGAAAATTTCAGATAATTTACATAAAGCATTTATGACTATGACTTCTCCAAAAAAGTTATTCATTTAATATCTAGTTATTTATTCTCCACATTTTTGTCTTCCTATTTTTAGCCTGTTCTGATTTGTCATTTAGACACAGATTGTAAATGGTAAAATTCTTGTTTTTCTTGGAAGACTTGAGCCCACACTCACCTTTTGACTTTTGTTTCTTGTTGCCTTAGGGGAACACTTGGCCCTGACCAGGACCAGGACCAGACCCCCTTGTACTTGCTACTGCTCCCTAGGTCTCTAGAGAGGCAATTCTGATCCAACATACTACATATTATGAGGTTTTTTTTGGGGGGGGAGTTGTTTTGTTTTGTTTTTGGAGACAGGGTCTAGCTCTGTCTCCAAAGGCTGGAGTGGAGTAGGTTGGAGCGCAGTGGCGTGATCGCAGCTCACTGCAGCCTCAAACTTCTGGGCTCAGGTGATCCTCCTGCCTCAGTCTCCCAAGTAGTTAGGACTATAGTCATGTACCACCATTCAGAGACAGGGTCTTGCAATGTTGCCCAGGCTGCATACTGTGATTTTGATGGTTGAGGCCTTATTCTCTTTCATTCATGGTTTCAAATTATGGCTCTTACATTACCTATCTGTTTCCTCATCCATAAAATGTGGATTTTGAAATTCTCACATAGCATGATGGAGAATAAATTAAATAATGCACAAATGTTATTTAGCATAGTATGTGGCATGTGAAGTACAGTAAAAAGTAATTCTTATATTTAGTTAAAGAAATAGAAATTAATACCCAGAACATTGTATATTTATATAATAAAATCCTTTTCAACTGTTCCACAAGATGAGTGAAGCTAGTCTATACAAAGTACATTGGATTTTAAAATATTTTATTTCACTTTTAGGAAAGACTAAACAATGCATTTATTAAGCTCACAGATGTTAATGACCTGGGGAAGCTTTGGGATTTAAAGAGTATTGTTTTCTACAATTTGTGCCTGTGGATTTTTTAATACAGCATATGTCAGGCAGTACTGGTGTTATACACCATGTTATTGGCAATATCAAGGAAAATAGATTTAGATTATTTTATCTATAATACTATGAAGTGTCATAAAATGAATAGAATAAGTATTGTAATAGGTATGAATGAATGTATCAGTTTTTAAATTAAAATTCCTATTGTAATAATGAATTTGAAAATTATATTTTATTATTTGGTCCATGTAGGAAAGGATTTCAGTGTCTACCCTAGATTAAGGCTTATTTCACTTGTTCAACAAATATTTGCTGAGTGAACAAAATTATCCTGCAAAAATTTCTGGAGGATGGAGTTATTCGAAAGAATTCAACAGGATTATTTAGCCAAAGATATTTCTCTACATAAAATGCTTTTACCAGTCAAGGTACTGATTGACAAGACCTCCTGAAGTAAGAGAACCCTGCCAGTAGGATATTAGGAGTTTCTCTCCAGGTTGTGATGGCGAGCCTTCAGAAAGAACTAGTACATCAAACAAAGGAAGAACACATGCACCACAGAGCACCTTAATGCCCAAATGGAATTGTGTGATACCCCTGAATTTCATCTGCATAGACACTTGAAAATAGAACTTTCTTGGAATGATTTATGTATGTAAAATAAGGAACAACTAAAGTTGCCTTCTTTGCATTGCCACTCATTTATTTGTAACAAATCATTTTTTACGCAGGAAAAAGGGAACGGGTGGCAAGTGGATGTGTGCAGGAATAGAACACTGGGATGATTGAGTTCATTTAAAAATCAAATACTATATCAGCCTGTGAATATATCATAAACATCTTTTCTGAGCTTTCACATTACAAAAGCTATCAATTGTTTGTTTGGACAAAGTTGGCTAAAAAGCACAGATAGGCCAGAGTAGCTGTATCATAAAGGCCATAAGTTTTCATTGTCACACCAAAAATATGATAATGGAAATTTATGGAGGTATCTTTTGGTTGTTATAATAATTGGGGGTACTTTTAGCATTTTGTTGGGCAGAGGGTAAGGACGCTAGATATCCTGCAAAGAATTGCCCTGAATCCTGCATAAATTTAAAAAAGTTTGCTAAGATACTTATATAGCTGTGAATGGCACCTAGAGCATCATTCAGTTTTACTAATAAACTCAAACTATTATTTGTACAGTTTTAACAAAGTTGGTTATGGAACTTTTCAGAAATTCAGCTATTGTATACAATGAAGGTAGTATGCCCTTTATTTTCTTCAGACTGTTTAAAAGTCGTTTGCCATTTAAGAACACATTTAACACCTATGGCAATGTCACTCCTACATGCATCGCTGCCACAACACACACGAATGGGTCTGCATTCGATAGCTGCTGCTTTCCATACAAAATGTAGGCATATGACTGAGAACCACTGATGTAGCCTTACAGGGATGTGACTTAAAGTAATGTAGAGAGAAAAAGAAAGAGAAAACAAACAAACAACAACTCCCCACCCCCCCAAAAAAACCACCATCTCTTAGCAGAGGTGAAATGGTATAAGTGTTATCATGTTTTACTTAATCTACATTCCAATGTAGACATAGCAATGGAATAACATGGACACAGTATATCATAGTTCTTGGGCCTCTGATGCTTTCACCAAAAAGATGCTGGCTCTTTCATGGGACATTTGCTCCTTGTGGCTCCTTCAACACTTTCCTTTTTTTCCTACCATTCTGGAGCAGAGTTGAAAGTCATGTTCCTGCCTTCATTGCTTGTCAACTTCTCTCCTTGAGTAACAAACATGGGCTGCTCTCATTGCTTCTTATCCACATGCAAGAAATACTCAAAGCTGAAGACTGCATTAATGAACAAATGTGTCTTCAGTAGAATCTTTTTCAGTGTATAGAGCCTAAGTTTGCATGTGTTTTAAAGAAAAACTATGGTAGTCAAAATATTAATCACTGGAACACTGAATGCAGTCAAGTTTCAGGATTTTAAGAAACATTTTTCTGGTCTTTTATTTTATTGCCTGTGTCTTTTTTATTTTTTATTTTTTGTATTTTCTTTTTTGTAACAAGTTTTTGCCATGAGGATATTGCCTGTGTCTTGACATGTGACAATGCACATAAACTGCTTAGCACAGGACCTAGTACAAAGTAAAAGCTTTAACTGTCAATTATTGTTATTACTCTTATTATTATCAACTCTTTCTTTTTACTTTTCTAGATATTCACAATAAAAGTACCTTGTAATTTGATACCAGGAAAAAAAAATCTTTTAATTCTTGCAAGTCTCATAGGAAAATGAAAGCTGTTTTAAAAAGAAGGCATAAAATCACAGTGGTAATATATGTAGATTTCACTCATGAATGATTGCAACTATGAAGTAGGAATCAAAACTACATAGAAATTTTTGGTAGCATTAGCTCTTTTAATTCTTAAGATTAACTCTAATTCTTTTATTTGTAGATAAAAGTAAAAGTTTTCAAAGTACTCATACTTGTTTCTAAATTAGCCTAAGTGTACAGACTAAATGAAAATTAAACAAGTATAAGAAATAATCTAGAAGAAATACAGACTATGATGTGATGGTTTTTGTCCTAGTGTAAGGTTTGGGTTATGGTTTTGATTTTTGTCTTAATTTACAGTGTCATTTAGAGACTTGGGCTAGAATTTTTTTTTTTTCTGCAAGAATCAGGCTTTACAGTGACAAATGGCCCTGAATTAAAAAAGCATGCGCTAGCACCAGCAATGGGATAAGTTCTCTTCTTCACTAATACAAACCAAGAGTCATTATTCAATTATTACTACTTGCCCACCAAGTCGGTGTGCACAAATACAGACTTTCTCTATCAAAATATCTTCAGTGAGATCTTCAGATGACCCTCAAGTTTAATCATCTATAACTCATTTTTTTTTTGTGAGATTTCTGAGAAATAACTGAAGTGATTTCAAGATGTTCCCAATCAAAATTCCTTTCAGATAAGAGTGTGAATTACATCAGCAACTGTCCCTGACCAGATGTGGCCCAGTGCCAGGTGCAGGGGCTCTGGAAGACTCAGAATACTGGGGGTATACCATATTAAGGAGGCTGATATTGCTTGCAAGCAGAAAAATGTCGTAAATGTCTGGACCACAGACTATTGCCACAATTCAAAGCTATGAGATCTTTGAAAGTCAGTTGTGGGAAAGCACAATGAAAAAATAAGCAAAATTTCCCAAGTCCTACTGAGAATCTGACAAATAGATTCAGTGACTTTTAAGGTTGCTCTAAGCCAAAAATCCTAATTGTAATTGTGTTTTTGAATTCTTAGGATGAGAAGTTTCTAGTGTCACAAAGTGGTATTGTTAACATGCTTTGAAAAGAGACTGGTTAATTATGGATAACATACACATGACAAATTTTTCTTTTTCATATAGGTATATATCCCCCAACTAAGAAAAATAATTCAAAAGAAAGTTTACTCATCAATCCAAGCATATACAGTGCACTTGGGGGAGAAAAGTGATTTTCCCCCCTGTAAACAGACGCAAAAGTATAATTGGGATCATTTCCTCATAATACTCTTTAATTATTTTTGACCAATAATAACATCTGGATGCTATAGTGTATTTTCTCCCTCTTTTGTAGGAAGATTACATGCAGGTTTCAATCCATTTCTTGTCAACTCCAATTCTGATTAGTAAGAGTTAAGAAAAGCTGCATCAACAGTTTTAACAATAAGGATGCCTTTAAAAATATGAATTATGTACACTTGCCATGGATAAACATGTAGGATTTAGACTTTAATGGCATCCACTCACTATACTCCTTTTAAGATCGTTCTGTTATATAGATGATATATACCAAATTTCCTGTAGTTTTTCATCATTTAAAAGTATATAAAATAAAGTTATATTGGTCTTTTATGCCCAAGACTGGTATTTATGCCCAACATATAAATTAATTTTTCATTTAATAATAATATTATACATTCAAATCTTGATATACTTTATAATTTACAAATCATTTTTACATTGGTAATCTCATCTTAAAAATTTGATATCTTAAGAAATAGATTTTTAATAAAATTCTTATGTCAAAAAAACTACTATTGGATTCTCTGAATCCAATTCA
The DNA here is from genome assembly GCA_008086735.1 of Cheirogaleus medius. Taxonomy (NCBI): domain Eukaryota; kingdom Metazoa; phylum Chordata; class Mammalia; order Primates; family Cheirogaleidae; genus Cheirogaleus; species Cheirogaleus medius. Next base: position 51,863,066 of record VBSM01000361.1, on the reverse strand, counting down.
GGATTTTTTTTTTCAAATGCATTAAATTATTTAGAACAAGATAATTTTAAATTAAATAGAGAACACTACAAGACACATCACTGGTTCTGTCCTTCTATGTGTTAAACTTTTACCCTTTTTGAAGACTTCTTCCACTATTAAAAATATGTCTTATATGGACTCTCTTATAGTATCAAAACAGGAGAAGATTTTATAGGACATTTTAGCAGATTAATAACATTTGTAAAAATGATAGATAAAATATAAATAAAAATGAGCCAATTCACTACTAGCTTAAAATTCTCATTTTCAGTTAGGATTAATGTATGCAGATTTAAAAAATTATAATAATTTAGATTTAGATATATAACAAGCAAAAATGTTTAGTTTTTCAGTAGATTATGCTTATTCTATAACTTTTAATAACAAAAACATTGTGCAGTATTTTCTTGATTATGCCAAAGGAAGTGTTTTGAAAAATCACTGGCTTTTTCATGTATCTGATGCTTGCCCTTTTAGTAGGAGAGGAAAACAAGAAAGGAAACATTTCTGGAAAAGCCACTTTGGTAATATCTAAGACAACACCATTCTTATTTCACTGGGATTTCATTTCATTCTTGTAGGCTTAACATCTCACTGCATGAACAAAGAAAATATCATGTGAAAAGGGCTTCAGGCTAGCTACTTCCAAAAGGATTCAACCTTCCGAGTGCTATCAATATCATCCATACACCCACACAGTTAGCACTTTTGAATACATTTACTGAAAACCATTAATAAAGCAACAATCTTAGTCTGGTTCTTAACCATGTGTCACAGTGAAATAAGTTCATGTAAATCTGTGAACTGCACGACAATGATCAAATTAACAGTCATTTCAAGAAAAAATGCCCCTCAGGCTGAAAAATAATTAGTAGTCTCTCACTATCTTTTCCTCCTAATAAAAATCACGATATTATTGTTGACTGTGCTAATAAAACACCTCCCATGACCCTGATGTAGCTTGATGTAAAATGTAAGGACTGTTCTATTGTGCAGTCTCACACATGTTTTATTGAACATTTCCATTTGGCTCTTCATCTGGGAACACAAGGGCCCATAGAAGCTGAAGAACTTTTGTCACAGTGTAATACAACTCTCACTTGTTCATTGCTGCAGTTAATAAAACACCCACTTTGAAATTCATTATCTTTGAAATTTAACTTTTAACTGCATAAGCTGAATATTCAGAGCTTTGGAAATAAGCAGAAACCAGGGCAAGGAAGAAAAAGCAAACAGGAAAAATCCATTTAGTGCATAAAGCAGCCCAAGGTTGGCACATCTGTTGCCATGTACGTCAAGTCCAGGATTTTGATTTTTAGAAAAAAACATTATACTGAGGAAGTCATAATAGTCACAAATCAATCAACATATTTCCTTGGGTTATTTATACTCACTCCACAACTACTTATTGAATTATTTTGTGCAAAATAATATTGGAGGTCTATGAGGGAAGGACAGAAGAAGCTAGAAAACATAATCCCTGTCCTCAAGGAGCTTATCAAGGGTACAACAGATTGTGTTTCTATGCTGAAGTGGATGATGAGCTGATGTGGGTTTATAATGTTTCCAGTATACAAACTGAGGATAAAATGTCAGTAATCTTTAAAAAATACAGAAACCTGATAAAGGTAGCACACTACTAGAGTATATGACTCAGAACATTAAACAGCACTTATATATTGATATCACAATTCATAAGAAACCTGGTCTCAAGAATCAGCATGATTCAATAAAGGCTTTTCAATGTGGCAAGGTGAATAAGATATTGTCTTTGCCTTCAAGTAGCTTAGTGCCCAGCAAAGAAAAATTCATGACAATAACTAATTATAATACAAGACAAGATATGGCCAGTTGTTCTAGTGGCCATTTACTCTGTAGCAGAATATTTTGATTGTGTTTTTATAAGTTCTTAGAATTAGATCTTTTCAAGTAATAAATAATACCTGTGATCTTTGAAAAAGGCTGAGCATTTCAGGCATACATATAATTTTAAGGTAATTTTAACTTTCAATCATTATCAAAAAACATATATTAGTTAACATCAGAGAATAAGCAATTGAATAGTGAAAATAAATGTCAAGCTTACAGGTGATATTACAAGAGTGTATATGAAAGCAAAGGAAGTTTTGTGTTCTTTTTTTTGCTTTTGCTTAATTTTTATGGAAGGCACATCTCAGTATTCCTTGAAACTCATTTCTCAAAGTGAGTTCCTCCATGGAATGTTATATTAAAAAAATGTTTTGAAGGTCCAATAAGTCTAGAAATACTAGATTAAGACAAGTTAAACACCTTTAGGGTTTTAGTATGGTCATGTGCCTTTTTAATCTCTAGGAGAAAACATTCCTCTTATAGAGTATCTCACGGCAATGTAGTTCCATGGACCAAAGCTTGGGCAGAGACACATCTGGTGGTAGATGAGAACAAGTGCAGACTCTCAAGTCCCGTCCCTGAAAGGTGGGTCTAGAAGTCCAGATTTTTAAGACTCTTCAGGTGATTTCAGTGTAACTGGATGGTATCAGACCTTGGTCTGATACTTAGAGTCACTGCTACTAAAGATAAGCCTTTACATATAGATGCAACAGATAAACATCAGTTTCCATAGGCATTAAAACATTGTTTCAGAAAGTATCTCAATAGTCAGATTAAAATAAATGCATTTCATAAATACCCTCTGTTGGAAGAAGGTAAATCTTTCATTTCTTGGGCTATGGTCTCCTTTACATCATAATGGTGTTAACATTTTGGAGAGAAAGAGGAAGGAATTTCTGAATATCAGTTAGTGCTCAACAGATCTGGCTAGTTACACTTGGCACAATTATTATCTATACTGCTTGCTCACTGCTTCTTTCAGCAAGAGATGAGATCCCCTGAGCTTCTCCTTTGTTTCTTTTCTCTTTTTTTCCTTTCTTTTCTTTTCTTTTTTTTTTTTTCTTAACAAAGCAAAAAAACACTCTCTACATTTCTTCCCCTCCCTGGCTCTAAGTAGCCAAGTGCTCATTAAAGAGAACTGAGCAGAGGTGCTCCATTGCTTAAGATATAACAAGCTGCTGGGTATCTAAATACCAAACACTCTACTATGTACCACATCTGTTTATACAGGCTCCTACTCTTTGAATATTGCAATTTAAGTTTCAGCAAGGAACAGCCCACAAAAGTGATTGAAAACAAACAAACAAACAACAACAAAAAAGCATATAGAACTGTCAAAGGCCAAAGGCAAGAAGCAAAAGGAAAAATGCATATTTTCTGAAAAAGTCATGTCCATAAATTAAATTGTTTTCACTCACCTCTATCTTGAAAAGGTGTGATTTGTGTGACCAATGTTGTCATATAGCACATAAGATGATACCAACACTGATCATTCTAAAAAAATTAAGAGTAATGCCACATTATTAGGATAATTTAACTGAAGAATTGTTAATGGAAAAGGTACCATTTTTCTAGTAGCCAGTTAGAGTTTTCTTTCTAATTCTCACATTCTATATGTACAAACACTTGACAAAACTATAACTTCTGTTCAGGAAATTCTTATACTTAGGGATCAGTGTAATTTATCCTTTATTTACAGTTAAGGATAAATCATCATAGTTTGAAACCTGACATCTAACCTCAGACCTTAATGTGATTTATAATGCATTTATTAAAAATGTCAATTTTAACCTCAGTTTTTTAATCTGTAAAAATGATATTGGTAATGCAGATTTCTAAATCAATATACATTGAAAAACTAAAACCTCTTATTTATAAGAATTCTTCAGTGTATATAACAAACAAAAATTCTATCATACTAGTCAAGTGATTGATGGATAAACAAATGAATGAAGGTAGCTGATATACACAAATAGAATTCCTCCCTCGATTATGCAAGTTCTAGCTAACCTTGACAGTGAATATTGTCTTGCTTTGCCACTATGATATAAAAAGTTTACATTATGCTAACATGTTGTTATTTTATTAGTCTATCTATGTAACATCCCCAGTCATAGTGGCTTAAAACAACAATTTATTATTATGTCTCACATTTCTATCAATTGACTGGACTTAGCTGGGGAGTTTTTATTTGAGTTTTCTCATAATATTGCAAACAAATGATAGCTGATGTTATCTGAAGGTTTGATTGGGCTGGACATCCAAGATGGTAGGCAGTTAATGCTGAATGTCACATGGGAGCTCAGCTAGAGCAATAGAGCATCTACATGGGACCTCTCTGTGGGGCTCAGGCTTCTTACAGGTTCTTAGAGGAAGCATCTTAAATGTAAGTATACAAAAAGATCCAGGGGGAAACTGCAAGGCTTAGTATAACCCAGTCTAAGAAATCCCAGGACATCACTTTGCTGTATTCTATAGGAAATGGCAAATAACCAAATCTAGGTATGCTTCAAGAAGAGAGGAACTAGATTCTCTTAGTGTGGGAAGCAGTATATACATACAGGGAGGGAAGGAATTAATGGAATTTAGCTTTGAATATTACAGCTTTTTATGGTTCTTGTCTCTTCAAAGACATAAACATGTTTCAAAATTAAAGTGAGATATTTTAGTCAAAGAACTTCTCCCTCTGGTATAAAGAAGCCCAATACCATTTTAACTCCTTGCAGATTTATTTGCTCTTGAGGCAGAGAAAAAGTAACAAAACCCTCAAATGGGATTTACCTTATTTCAATTAAGTATTGAACATTGAACATTGCCAATAATTTTATGTCTTGCTGTAGATATGGCAAATGTTTTATAAACTGTGAAATATTAAGAGCATATAATTACCCTTGTTTTACCTAGAGTGACAGATTGTGAAACAAACTCCATGAAAGACCATATTCCATATTATTTCACTTATATCTCAATACAGCAAATATTCAATATCCTATTTTGAAGATAATGTTCAAAATGTAGTATTTTTTTCCCTAAAATGACACACTTCATAAATAGTAAAACTGAGATTACAGCCCAAGGATTTTGTTCTTTTGTTAAATATGTTGCTTTAAAAAAAAGTTAATTAATTCTGTGAAAACTTGTGAAGAAATTGGAGGTGAAAGCATGGAGGTAGGGCCAGAAGATGCAGTAGGAGCCAGGGAAGGTTGGGCTAGAGACTTTCATTTTATTGTTGGTTATTCCAAATATGTTCTACAATCTTATACTACCAGGGTGACAGAGTCTTATAGTAACAGTCTGGGAAAAATTTAAAAAACAAAACAAAACAAAACAGTAGACATGGGGAGTGGAGAAAGAGAGAATAATGTCACGGAGGTCATGGAAGTGGCAGTCGGATGAGGCACAGCGTGGCTGGCGAGGGTGTGTGGGAAATACATTGACAAGTGATGAACAATAATGTACACGGAGGGATAGGAGAGGATTCCCCTTCCCTCCCTCGGTGCTCACATCCCTGCTGCTGAATAGCCTTTTAGGTTTGTATAGAGCTTGAGGAATCCTGTGAAATAAATGATGAGAACATCCATGGACCGGCTGCATGGCACTCTCTATTTTTTTTTTTCTTTTTCCACTGTTTCAAAACAAAACAGCACGCCTATTGCAAAATGAATTAATTCAAAATTTCAGTAACAGCAAAGAAATATAATGTAACAAATGAAACATACTACTGCCTAGTTATATAATATTATGTTTCTGTTCCAAAGTCATGTTTGTAGCTCAGTCTTAAAAACAAGGGGAAAATAGTGTGAGCAGCAGCAACTTATTTGATTCATTTCATTTCTCTAAACAGTATAAAATTGCTTTAAAATGGAGTTAATCTTTTTAAGAAAGCACTTTGACAAATAAAATTACAAAAAAGAAAGGAATATAATGAAAGTGTTAAATATTACCTATTACGTTTTATTATTCTTTACAGCTGATTTATATATGTTACAGTTGGAAGACTGGTCTAGGAAAAATATTGATTTTTAGACTTAAAATCTCATCAAAACTTGTCTAAAAAAATCACATAAGCAAATTTTCAGTATTGAAATAATTTTTAAATAAGTTGATTCATATATTTTATGGGTTGAGTGGTCTCAAATTATTTTTGATAATACTGATATACATTTTAATATTTGAGAGCAAGTTGCATTTCATTAAAAGGATATCAAATGTAATGTCATTCTTTATCTGCCTCTAATTCTTATCTATGCATTTATCTATGTCCATCCCAGCCTATTATGAATAATAATTTCTAACTATTTTATCATCCATGTTTTTGCTGTAAAATGCTCAAAAGTAATCAAGCCAAATTGAAACAATTATAGAAATACACTATTCAATAACACAGTTGCCAAAAAAGTTTTACTGTACCCTAAGGAGGCAAAAAAAAATGCCGATACAGCAGTAATATCATTCCACACATTACATTTATTCCTGCAAGCCAGCCAAGCTCAAATTAATTGTACTGACTAAACTTTTCTTCTTGGAGAAAATTAAAGATATGCTGTTGTCAACACTTGAGCACAACCTTGCCGACACTTAAACGCAGAGAAGGGTGTGACATCCTGCCCCGGCTGCCTTGTGCTAATTAATCACTCTGGTATTTAGGACCATTCAAGCAGACAAATTAATGGGGAATAATTAGTGTATCTTTGTTCCAGCTCAGCTTTGCACACCAGACACTCTCAGGGAGAGAGAGGAGTTTGCAGAGTGCGAGCCATTAGCATGTGCATAGTTTCACTTCTGTTCAGCAAGTTCTTCAGAGATTAAGAGAAAGGCCAAATTAGCAGACGTGTGACTGGGGTTAGGACACTCTTCTAGAAAGAAAGCCCTCTGTTTGGGTATCGGCTTTCAGAAGCAAGTTGTTAATCTAGAGACTGAATTTCATGAAACACAATTAAACCTCAGGAAAAAAATAATTTCAGAAACCAAAAGCAAGTCCCTGTGAAACATACAGTGAAAAAAAATTATTTTTATTTATGTTATTTATATTTATTTATATATTACAGAGATAAATGCTACCCTCAGAAATTTCACATTTTCCCTATATTATTGTTGACTTTTGTAAATTTTTATTGAAAATGGATTTTTATCAATAAACTGTTTATAAAATTTGTAATTAAATACTATAGACCATTTAACCTCTCTCCATTTAGTAAGAACTCTCTGCAGATACTCCCTACGGCCATAAAACTTAATTTGTTTCTTCTGATAGGAATCATGAAATAGAAAATTCAGACAAAGTCTCCATACACAGTAAGTGTGACCAGTATAGTATTGATAAAACTCTGTCTCATTTTATGTTGTTGGTTCCAATGTGCACGAGGGCTGAGGGAGTTAAGGCACCACTTCTTATTGAAATACACTTTAAAACTAAAAATTAAGTGCTGTCATTTACTACATAGATAAAATACTATGATTTGGTCTCACTACTGAAAATGAAATAGAAATGAAACTGACTAAAAAGAGTACAAATTTTCCTGGATTAAACTCATGAGTTTTACTTTGATATATCTATTCCTGCCCTCACCAAACATATCTGATTTTTCCACAAATAATGCTTCAAACACTATATTTTATCCTGCCAATAAATTATTTCTGAGCTTTTTATTGAGTAACAGTATGCTATATACAGAATTTATCTAAACATATTGCAAATAATTGTGCAAATATATGTATATACATTCAAATAATCACATTTGGTTTAATATCAAATTACTTTTTTTTCATTTTTCTATAGTTTATGTAAGGGAGAAATTTTTCCTATATTTTCCTACCTAAAGTTACTATGTTTTCTATGTTCACTGTTTTCTATATTTCACTACCTAACTCTCCAGCTTTATCCCTTAACAATCAAGGCAAAAATCATTGCTAGAGCTGTACAGAGAAGATTCCTGCAAATTCTAAACCCCCTCTAGTTGGTTTATAACTTGATCACCTCCTTGTCAGTGGGCAAGGCTACTGTGTTGAAGGGCAGGCCCAGAGGGTCAGGAGCTGATGTTCAGGAAGACCACACAGTGAGAAAATAGACCACACTCCAGGTCTGGTTATCAACTCTTTTATAAAGAAATTCCACCACCAACCTCAACTGCAAAGATGAATTAAGTGTGGGGCATGTGAGTGAGTTTAGTATTGTTAATAGCCCATAACATAAAAATAGTATAAAAGAGTAACTTCCCCACCTGGGATATGCCAGAATTTGGGATATCAGTTTACCACACTCACTTTCTAGGTCTCATAAAAACGTGATGTTGTTAGGCATAATTCTCCTGAATTTTTGCTGGTGGAGAGGGAGAGAAAAAAAAGGCCAATCACAAAACCACACACTCCTGCAATTTCTTAGAGGGGGAAATGAATCTCTCTGCAGTCTCGGCTGAGATACTAAATTACTGCCTATGATAAGCCCAGACACCATTAGAAAGGCTTCCATCCTGGGAGTGGGTCCTCCTCTTTGAAGGTGCCTAATCCTCATTAGAGGCAAACCCTGGGCGTAGGAGGGGCTGCGCTGGCATCAAGGCACCTGGCGACAACTAAAAGCGCTGGCCCCGTGTGCGGCTGCCGCTGAGCAGCAGAATGTAATTTAGTCGCACCAGCGGGAGCAGGGGTCAATGATTTTATATTAATGGGGATCACGACAGTTCTAAGCTGTGGCGTGCTTTGAAATAAGTGTTGTACAAGGCAGCAAAGAGAGCTCAGCTGAGGAAATGAGCTGTGTCACTGTCTCCTCATGCCTTGCAGCAAACACTGGAATGTTTTTAGTTGCCACCGACTCTCTGCCATCCTAATATTTTACAAACAACAATTACCTGTTACATTTTGAAAAACTTAAACTTCTAAAGTAATTCTGCTAAAGATGCCAAGTAAGGTGAGCAAATTCCTTTCTAATCCAAATATAGTCCCAGTGTGTGGCCAAATAAATGAATAAAACTGTAGATTACATGTTCTTATCAGAAAACTAATTGATAAAAATAAGTTCAAGTGTGCTGTGGGCGTTTGCTGTGATATTGTTTAGGATGGTATATCATCATGTACTGTGACATGGTCTCAAAGGTTTCACACCTAAAAGAAGAGACATGAAGAGGGAGTTAGAGGAAATGATTTTAAATTATGGTCAATATTCAATCTTTGTCTGTAGATGAAAGCACCTCTATCGCCTCTTATCCAAAATGTCTCTAAATTTTTACATTTATTTTCTGCAATGGCAGGTTTAGGCTGCATATTAATTTTTCAGCAGATTAATCTTTTTTTTCAAATTAGTAATTGGGCATGGGGAACAAGAAATTATTTTTGTCAGCATATCTGAAACTAAGGAAAAGAAGCAAAATAAGAGTTCTTCCAGGCTTCAGGGATGGCCAGATGAGAGGGGTGACTCGTATGTGGGAAACAATAGAAGTTTGGCAAGGAAGGAGGTTTCAATTTTCAAAATTTCATTTGAAGTAAATAGGTCAGAGGTACCAGCCAATAGGAATAAACAATAAACCTGTGCCAAATATGATTGATTAGGGGGAACTCTATCATTAAGCGGTTAACAGCTCCCCAACAGTTAAAAAAAAAATTCAACTGTGAAAAGGCACAAGTGTTGACCACAAAAATAAAAATCTATTCTTATAAATTGCCACTTGGTAAAACAATTGATTAATTTTCAATATTTCTCCCATGCACAAGAGTCCTAGCTAGGCTTTGGGATTAGTGAGCCATTGCCAGAGAGCAAAGTGGTATAACTGAACATTGAGTTACATATCATCTGAAAAACACTTTCCATAAAACAAAATCCAAGCTTGACTGGTCTATTAGAGATGTGCATTCCAAAGATGATCTGTGAAACAATAGCGCCACTACAGATGTTCAATGCAAAAGCTTACATACATGCAAATATAGATATAAATATTCTATAGTCAAATGTTTTAAAAATACTGCATTCTGTAAGTTTTTATTTTACATTACTAAAGATCATTAGCACATTAAAGGCTCTGAGAAGTTCTGAAATGAAGAATCTTTTTATTTTTTTCAGATCTTTATCTACTTAACTAATTCTGTTACTTTTTCTTCCCCTGAAACTCTTACCGTACTCTTTGCTGAAACACATTTGGGCAATGACATATAAGAGTTCACTGAGTTACTGAGTATGTATTTTCATCAAGTGGAACTAGTAGATATAATCTCTGCCTCAAGCTTATTCCTTTGCACATAGGAACTAGTTACTAGAAGATTTAGGTTGTTAATTATAATGCAATTAAAATTTCAAATTTTCAGAAAGTGTGCAATAGTGTACATGGTATTTATAAATTAATATATAAAATAATTGGAAAGATATTTTTATTTACAGGAATAAAAAGGCAAAGGATATTAATATGCTTCTGTCTACAAATGTGAGGAATGGAAGTCACCAATGGTTGAGTTTTGAAGTGGGAACTTGACTAATTCATCATGTTTTTAGATAACTTAGAATATGGAATGGTTTGGATATTCTAAAACTGGAGATACATGTAGTTTTGAAGGGAGAGGACTAGGGACCGATAAACAAGGCACCTTCTTAAGAACAGAAGGGGTAACAAAAAACTCAGTAATCAAGATGCATACTATTTTAATCAATATTTTTAAATATTAAGATTTATGCAAATAAATCCATGATGAACAAAATATCAAACTTTTGAATAAAGACAGGATTAGTGTTACTGATGTTTCCTTTTGCCTCAGGCTCCAATGTGGCTCCGCGCAGCACTGGGATAAGAAAGTACCAAGAGACAAACTGCAGGAAGGAAGACGCATTTAATTGGGTGTCCAAATTAGTTCTGATTCTTTCTGTTAATAAATAGCCGTACAACTTTAGAAAAACATATAAATATACTGTGCTTCTGTGTGCTCATTTAGAAAGAGAATGGTACTTCTCAAACTGTTCTGAGAAGCATTCATTTGATGGAATGTTTATAAAAAATGTTCAAAGAAAAGAGAAAGATGGGTAGTAATTTTGATATCAGTAATTTTGATATTGAATTGGATCAGGTATCTTTACTTCAGGACTTCACAGATGTTTTAACATGTTAATATGTTTCATGACTGTCTTATAAGAAAGAGTATGCAACAACTAGACTATTTATTAACATTTATGCACAGTATGCAAAGTACTGGACAAAATGATCTTAAATTCCCTCCTCTCTGGAAACATTTAAAATTCTAGAGATGTTTTAGAGGTAACATGCACAGAATAAATAGAAATTTAGTACAAATTAACACCTCATAAAAAATAATTTTAACTATGCATAAAGAAATATATATTTCAGCAAATAATTTGTAGCCTAGTGAAGTGATTTCATGTTCAAGTCCATAAAAAAACAGAGGTCCTACATGTTGGCTTCAACAGCCAAAAACAAATGTTGGATTAGGGCTGAAGTTCTGGTATTGAAAACTTAAAAAGGGCATATAAAGGATGGAAAATGAACAGAGTAGAAAATAAACCATCATAAGCAGATGAGAATAGACGAGAAGTGTTATTTTATGGGGACATATATTTTTAAAGATGCTTCAGTATATGAATTTGAAGTTTGAGAAACAATATTATGAAAGTTCATCAATCATAACACACACACATATATACATATATATTAATACAAACACATATATATGAACAAATGGGCATTAAAACTTGAAAGAAATACTTTTAAGGTATATAAAAAGAACTCATACTTAGAGAAGATAAAGTGGCATCACTCTCAAGAAATTATATCAATAGCTTCCAAAATGCTTTAGAAAAATAATGAAAAATAAATATATAGTAGTTTAATAATATTAAATACATCTAGCACTTTTTTGGAGGAGTTCAGTATCTAGTAGCACAGGTAAATATTGTTCAAAGTGTCATGGAACCTGTGTCCAAAACAAACTACTAAATTAGAATTTTCATGAATCTCAACATAGATATTGTATCTTATCTTTGAATTTTGTGAAAATTTCAATTGTTTTCCTGTATAATCCCCTTACAATTTTGTAAAATCTCAATCTATAACTACCACTATCACAGCAAAACTGAACAAAAGGTTGATTTATCTACTGCTCCCACTCTTGCATGGCCTCCCCCATTATCAACATGCCCTACCAGCATGGCACATTTCTTACAACTGAACCACACTGATACACTTTTGTCACCAAAAGCACATAGTTTACATTAGGTTTCACTCTTAGTGCTATACAATTTTATGAGTTTGGGCAAATACGTAATGACATATATCCACTATTATGGTATCACACAGAGTAGTTTCACTGCCCTAAAAATTCTCTGTGGTCTGTGCTATGGCTATTCATTCTTCTCTCTCCCAACCTCTGGCAATCACTTTAAAACTATCTGAAGTTTATTTTTGTACATGTTGTATTACACCAATCTAATTTATAGATTAATTACTCTTATTTATACACCTATTTATTTGGACTTTCACATATAGTTTACAATCATTTTATCCAATTTCCATAGTAGTTCTATTTGGATTTTAATTGGAATTTCATCAAATTTATTAATAGTTAAAGAATTACATTTTTATCATACTAACTCAAGACTGATATATGAGATGGGTTCATAGTTTTCTAGTTTATATTTTTCTTAGCAGGTTTTAGGTAGATTTCTATTATTATTTATATTTTGCATCCATTTTAATCACAATAGAATTGCATTCTTTGGATTTGAATAAAACTAAGTTGTAAACCAATCTTGCTCTGGTGACTCACTCCAATTTTTAAATATTTCACAAATATAAAAGACTAAGGACAGCCATAGACTCATAACTGAGACAAAAAGACAATTTCCAAAACATATGAAGCTCCTGTGTTCCTTTACATGCACAATCCCTTTGCTACAACTCAGAGGTAACCACTTTCTTTAATATGGGATTTATCATTCATTGACTCTTCTTTATAGTTTATGATATTTATATTTATGCTTAAAATACATTGTTTAATTTAGCATGGACTCATACATTATCTAACAGGAAAAATATCACATGCAAATTTTCTGTAACATGGTATTTGCATACAATATCATGTTTGGAAAAGTCATTCATATTGTTGTACATATCTGTAATTCATTAACTTTTCACTGAATTATAGTATTGCACTATAATATTACATTACAGTTTCTTTAGCCCTTATTTAACTATTCTCTATAGATGGATATTTAGTATATTTCTAGTTTTTTGTTGTTAATGACAATGATGATTTTCTTTCACAAATAATTATTTGATGAACTTTATTTTACATATGACTTTGCACACATACAAGAGTTTTGAGGGTATACAGGTACAAGTTAAATTGCTGGCTTGTTGTATATACACATGTACAAATTTATAAACTAGAAATAAATTTTTCCTGAAATAGTTTATAATTTTTCAATAATATTGTAGTTTAAAACACACTATCAGTGCATAAATGTTTCCATTGTTCTTTATCCTTACAAGAATTTGTCATTGTCAATTTTTAATTTAAAATTCTGATATATATAAAACACTGTTTTATTGGATTTGGTGAGTATATTTCTTTGATTATTAATGAGATTGTGCAAATTTCATATATTAATTCACCATTTATGTATTTTTGATAAATAAAATGTTCATTTTATTTTTGTATTCTTTCTCATGCTAATTGATTTTTAAAAGATTTTATGTATTACAAATACTGACTCTTTGTTATTTATATATGAAGCAAATGTATTCAATTGTGTTCTGCCTTTCTGTGTTCCTTCCTTTTTAAAAACTGCTTTATTCAGATATGGGGTATAATTCTGATTATGCCTTCTCTTCCCTAGATAGGTGAACAGAAGTTTTAATTTTAATGTTAAAATGTCTAATATTTTACTTTTTAGACTATTCTTTTTCTGTTTTATTTAAGAAATCTTTCCCTATACAAAGGTCAAAAGATAGTCTTTCATATTTGCTTCTTAAATTTTTAAGTGTTCTTTTGCGTTGAAGTTTTTCATCCATTTGGTTTCAATTTTTATATAATGTGGGATTTAAATTTAGTTTAAATTTAGTTTGCTTTTTAATGTGAATAATCTATTCTCCTCTGTCTACTTATTAAATAGTCCATCTTTTCCTCACTGATCTATAATATTAGCTCTTTTACATCTTAAATTTTACATATATTAGTTTCATTTCTGGGCTTTTTGTTGTTTCTTGATATAGTTGTCTATTTCTGAGCCTAAGCTATGCACTTTTATTACAATATCTTTACAATAATCCTTGAAATTTGGTAAATTCCCACACACTGTTCTTGTTTAAAATGATCTTGGCTAGCCTTTAGCTCCCCCACATATACTTTAAATCAACCAGTTAAACTCCACACAAAGTACTCACGGGTTTTTTATTAGTTTTATCTTTCATCAGAGTTTGTCATATCCTCTATAAAGTTTTCCTACTTCCTTGGTTGTAAATATCCTCATATACATTTTTATTGAGATATAAGGCATATACCATAACATGGATAGATTTTAAGGGCATAGTTAGATAGGTTTTGACAAATGTATACATGCTCATAACCACAGCCTCAATCAAGTTATACAATATTTTTATTTCTTCAGAAAGTTCTTTCATTTTTCTTTCCAGAGGCAATCATCTTTCTGAATTTTACCTCTATAAACTAATCTTGCATGGTCTCGAATTTCATTTAAATGAAATCATACAGAAAGTATTCTTTTGTGTCTGACATTTATAGGTAGCTACTTATTCTTAGCAAAAAAAGAGAAAAAAATGTTTTTTTGAGTTTCATCCATGTTTTTTGGATGTACCAGTAATTTATTATTTTTATACTGCTAAGTAGTAATCCACCATATAAATATAACACAGTGTGTTTATAAATTCACATATTGTCTACATTTCTGTGGATTTTATGTTTTAGATGTCATGAATAAAGATGCTATATACATATTTGTACAAGATTTTTATTAATATGTTTTAATTCACCCTGGTAAATATGTAGGATGAGATTTGGAATTGCCAAATAGTTTTCCTGGGTAGTTGTATTATACCATCTTACACTCCCATCAGCAATTTAAGAACTACTGATTGCTCAGAAACTTTGCTAACTTCCAGTCATTTTTTTTTTTTTGCTTTTTTAGTGGGTGTGAAGGATGTTCCACTGTTGTTTTAATTTGCATGTTTCTGATAAAAAAATGTTGAGCAAATTTTTACATTCTTATTAGTTTATATAGGCTATTTTGTGAATGATTTACTCAATTTTTAAAATCCATTTTAAAGAGTAAATTCCTTTTTTGTAAAGATTGGATTTTTAAGGTGTATTTTACTTATTTGAAATACATATCTTTAAAAAATATATTATTCTAAGTCTGTGTGTTGGTTTTTATTTTATTGACAATGTATTTTATAAAACAGATTTATTTTGTTTTATTTTATAATAAAGTGAGAATATTTTTATAGTATATAGTCCATAAAATTATCAGAAATGAAATTACTGATAATTTCATAGTTTTCAAAGATAGGTCTTTAATTAGTTTTTCAAATTCTTCTCTAGTAATCAGTGACTGATTTTTTAAAATTCTGTACAGTTGATCCTTGAACAACATGGGGCTTGGAGTGTCAACCTTCCACACAGTATATAACTTCTGACTCCTCCAAAACTTACTCCTAATAACTTCTATTGATCTAAAGACTTACCAATAATATAAATTGTGAATTAACACATAGTTGCTGTGTTTTATGTATTATATGCTATATTCTTACAATAAAATGAGCTAGAGAAAAGTAAATGATATAAAGAAAATCATAAGTGGCTGGGTGCAGTGGCCCATGCCACCCAGCATTTTGGGAGGCCTAGGTGAGAGGATCATTTGAATTCAGGAGTCCAAGAATAGCTTGGGCAAAAAGTGAAACCTCCATGGCCACAAAAAAGAAAAAAAAATTGATCAGGTGTGGTGGCTCTCATCTATAGTCTTAGCTACTCAGAAGGCTGAGCCAGGTGAATCACTTAAGCCCAGGAGCTGGAGATGCAGTGAGCTGTGATCACACCACTGCACTCCAGCTTGGGCAGTAAAGGGAAAGCCTGTCAAAAAAGAAAAAAGAAAAAAGAGAAAATGCGTTTATAGTACTATACTATACTTATTGATACCTTAAGTTTACATTGTCTGTTTACAAGCCGAATCATCTGTCTGAAATGGAGGGCAACTGCAGCAGCAGATCTCAATCTATGAGTACATATCAAGCAATTCAACTTTTTATTTTAATGTCATGACTATTTTCCTGTTTCTTGGGAGCACTTCCAGCATCACTAGTGACACTTTGTATAGGACCCATGGTGTTATTCAAAGTTTACCGTATTGCACTAAACACAATGAAAAACACATAAGAACCACAAGGGATCACTTTTTGCCATAATATGCAATTTACCAGAGAGATGAAAAACTCTCACGGAGATGATTAGCATCTCGTGGTGTTGCTGTCAACCTTTGAGCTCACTGCAATGGTAAAAGGGGGTAGCTATAAAATTATTACAGTAGTACAGTACTACAGTATCACTACTGTTAATTTTATGCAGTTATAATTTAATACCACATCATTACATTTATTTACTTTTTCTCATGAGAATGGCCCCAATGTATAGTCGGTGTTTGTGTAAATTTTAATAACTTTAACTTTTTATAATAGATTTGTGTATATCTTATGGTAGTAAATGATAAAATAGACTAATATCTACACATATTCTATATATTCATGACATTCTTATATTTTTCTTAATTTTCAAATATTTCTAGGCTATATGCAGTTCACCTGCAAGGTTTACAAATTGTTGCAAATCTCCAAAAAATGTTCCAATACATTTATTGAAAAAATCCACATAAAATTGGAGCCACACAGTTAAAAGCTAGGTTGTTCAAGAATTAACTGTATTCGCAGGGACATTAACTATCCTTTCTGCCTTTTATTTCCATGCAGTGCCTGATACAGGCATACCTCATTTTATTGGGCTTCTCTTTACTGTGCTTTGCAGATACTATGCTTTTTACAAACTGAAGGATTGTGGCAACCTTATGTCAAGCAAGCATTTATTGGTACAATTTTTCCATCATCATGTGCTCACTTCATGTCTCTGTGTCACATTTTGCTGATTCTCACAGTATTTCAAACTTTTTCATTATTATTATATCTATTATGGTGATCTGAGATCAGTGATCTTTGATATGACTATGGTCATTGTTTTGGGGCACCATGAAGTGCACCTATATAAGACAACAAACTTAATAAATGTTGTGTATGTTCTGACTACTCCACTGATGGGACATTCCCCCTTCTCTCTCCCTGTCCTCAGGCTTCCTTATTCCTTGAGACACGACAATGTTGAAAGTAGACCAATTTATAACCCTACAATGGCCTCTAAGTGTTGAAGTGAAAGGAAGAGTCGCATGTCTCTCACTTTCAATCAAAAGCTAGACATGATTAAGTTTAGCCTGGAAGGCATGTTGAAAGCCCAGATAGGCTTAAAGCTATACCTTTTGTGCCAAACAGTTAACAAAGTGGTGAATACAAAGGAAAAGTTATTGAAGGAAATTAAAAGTGATACTCCAATGAACACACAAATGATAAGAAAGTGAAACAGCCTTATTGCCGACATGGAGAAAAAAGTTTTAGAAGTCCAGATAAAAGATCAAACCAGCCACAACATTTCCTTGATTTAAAGCCTAATCCAGAGCAATGCCCCAATTCTTTTCAATTCTATGAAGGCTGAGAGAGGTACACAACCCACAGAAGAAAAGTTGGAAGTTAACAGTGGTTGGTTAAACAGGAAGTTTAAGGAAAGAAGCCATTTTCTTAACATAAAAATGCAAGGTGGTGCAGTTAGTACTGATGGAGAAGCTGAAGAAGCAAGTTACCCAAAAAATCTAGGTTAGATCACTGATGAAGGCAGCTACACGAGATAGATTGTCAATGTCAATGAAACAGTCTTCTACTGGAAGAAGATGCCACTTTGGACTTTAATAATCAGAGAGGAGAAGTCAATGCCTGGCTTCACACTTCAAAGGATAAGCTGACCCTTGTTAGGGACTAACGCAGCTAATGACTTTAAGTTGAAGCCAATGCTCATTTACCATTGCAAAAATCCTACAGCACTTAAGAATTATGCTTAACCTACTCTGCTTTTACTTTATAAATAAAACAACAAAGCCTGAGTGACAGTACATCTGTTTACAGTATGGTTTACTGACTATTTCAAGCCCACTGTTGAGATTTACTGCTCAGACTAAAAAAGATTCCTTTCCAAATATTACTGCTCCATAGACAATACACCCAGACACCCAAGAGCTCTTGTGAAGACATACAACAAGATTAATGTTGTTTTCATTCCTGGTAACACAAAATCCATTCTGTAACCCAAGGATCAAGGAGTTTCTACTTTTAAGTCTTATTATTTAAAAAATATATTTTGTAAGGTTATAGGTGCCATAGATGGTGATTCTTCTGAAGTATCTGGGCAAAGTAAATTGAAAACCTTCTGGAAAGGACTGACCATTCTACAAGCCATTAAGAACATTTTTGATTCATGGGAGGAGGGCAAAATCAACATTAACAAAAGTTTGAGAGACACTTATACCAACTCTCACCAGTAAATTTGAGTGATGTTCAAGACTTCAGTGGAAGTAACTGCAGGAAGTAACTGCAGATGTGGTAGAAAGAGCAAAAGAACTAGAATTAGAAATGTAGCCAGAAGATGTGACTAAATTGCTTGTACCCACATGATAAAATTTTAAGGGATGAGGAAGATGAGCAAAAAAAGTGGTTTCTTCATATGTAAACTACTCTTAGTGAAGATACTATGAACATCATTGTAATGACAACAAAGAATTTAGAATATTGCATAAACTTAGCTCTTAAAGCACTGACAGGGTTTGAGAGGATTGACTCTCACTTTGAAAGAAGTTCTTCTGTGGGTAAAATGCTATCAGACATCATCGAATGCTACAGAGAAATCTTTCTTTAAAGGAGGAGCCAAATGATATAGCAAACTTTATTGTTGTTTTATATTATGAAATTGCTACAGCTATCCCAACCTGCAACATCCACCACTCTGGTCAGTCAGTAGCTATCAACATTAAGACCCTCCAAAAGCAAAAATATTATAATTTGCTGAAGGCTCAGAAGATCATTAGCATTTTTTAGCCATAAAATATTTTTTAATCAAGGTATGCACATTTTTTAGACATAATGCTATTATATACTTAAAAGACTACAGTATAGTGTAAACATAGCTTTTATATGCATTGGGAAACCAAAACAATTTATGTAACTCACTTTATTGCAACATTCACTTTATTGCAGTGGTCTGAAACCAAACCTACAATATTTACACATTTTTATTCTTAATAAATATCATAAGGTATTTCCCTTTATATTAGACCTGTTTAACAAACAGGTTTGATTTTATTGATCATTTAGTATTTTCTAATTTTATTTTATTAATAATTGTTAATACTATTAATTATTAATATTAATTTATTCTATTTTATTAATTTTAAATTTTAACTTCTATATGGTATGTCTTCTGTCTCCTTCATTTTGTATTCTTTTGTTATCATTTTTCTAATTTCATAAAATAATTTCTACAGTTTTTATTTTTCTATTTGTAATTTTTTTAAAGTTTTACAAAGGTTTTTAAAAACAACAATAGCAAATCAAGGCATTTGGTTTGTAAGTAGCATTTGTTTTACATTTCAGGCCATGAAGATGCTCTGGATGACTTCGGAATATATGAATTTTTTACTTTTCCAGATGCTTCTGGTATTCCCAGTGTTGGTTTTCCTAGTGGCTGATTAACCAAGAAGTAGTATTCTGCTTCACCAGAAGTATAAGCAGCATTCATTTAAATACCTGGGAAGTGTGGTCAAATGGCTGCATTGCCCATTACTGCACTAAGCAGTACTGACATATTCTATAGTGAATGACACTGCTGGATCTGGGGCATTAAAGCATTTTTCTTGGCTTTTATAGTAAAGCTAACACAAACAAGGAAGTTACACCAGTTCGTAAACATTCTCTACCTGGTAATCTCAGTGAAGAGAGAACTAACTAGGTTGAAAGTCAAGAGAACTGAATAAATAGAGGATCAGGAAACCCTAGTTTAAATTGCCTTACATCACTTGGGTGACTCCAGCCCATCACTTTACCAAACTTTCTCTGTTTCTCAGTTTCCCTTTCATATCCCCTTCATATCTCTTGATGACATTGCAAAGACATTTGATCATACCCTTGAAGGTACCTCATGCTCTGCAGAAGTTACCATATAGACCCAAAGTAAGCATGTATACACTTTTATTATTATCCTAAAGGTGCATGAGATAGGGCAGGCATGAGGGGGGAGCTTTTATGCAGTTGAAGTCATTTCTTCAGTCTGGGAGGAAAAAAACACTTTTAAAGCAATCAGTTTTAACAGACATGCAGAATGTTTCTTTGGTCTAATCAGCTCATTAATACTTTTATAGATTTGGGGTTTTTTTCTCTTTCTATTATCATCCAAGTTATATTATAAAGTGTTCGTTTTCATGCCTCCTCCTTGTAATAAATTGAGAACTCCTTGAGGGCAAGGACTATGTCTAATTATTCCTTGTGGTTCCAGTGCTTAGCTCAGCTCATTGTAGGTACTCATGGAAAGTGAGATTGAATGAATCAATCATCACACCTCAAGAACCCTCTGTCTTACCAGGTACCATGCTAAAAAATGTAAAGTTAAAAAGATCAGTGTAGGAGTGTTCCTATCTCTCCGCATCCACACCAACATTTATTGTTTGGGGACTTTTTGATAAAAGCCATTCTTACTGGAGATAAGTGATATCTCATTGCAGTTTTGATTTGCATTTCCCTGATGATTAGAGATGTTGAGCATTTTTTCATATGTTTGTTGGCCATTATTCTATCTTCTTTTGAAAAATTTCTGTTCATGTCCTTTGCCCACTTTTTGATAGGGTTGTTTGATTTTTCCTTGCTGATTTTCCTGAGTTCTAAATAGATTCTAGTTATTAGCCCTTTATTGGATGTGTAGCTTGCAAAAATTTTTTCCTATTCTGTGGGTTGTCTGTTTTCTCTCTTGACAGTTTCTTTGGTTGTGCAGAAGCTTTTTAATTTGATCAGGTCCC
>VBSM01000361.1:51810716-51837114 GCA_008086735.1 Cheirogaleus medius | reverse complement strand
CGTATACTGAGGGTTTCATCTCTGGTATCTCAGATCTATTCCAGGTATCTATGCCTCTGTTCTTGTGCCAGTACTAGGCTGATTTAATTATTATTGCTTTGTAGTACAGCTTGAGGTCAGGAAGACTGATGTCTCCCAGCTTGTTCTTTTTACTTAAAATTGTTTTGGCTATACGAGGTTTTTTCTGGTTCCATACAAAGTGGAGAATTATTTTTTCTAGTTCTGTAAAGAATGCTGGTGGTATTTTGATGGGGATTGCATTAATTCTGTAGATCACTTTCGGTAATATTGACATTTTAACAATATTGATTCTACCTATCCATGAACAAGGTAGATTTTTCCATCTGTTTAACTCATCAGCAATTTCTTTTTTTAGTGTTTCATAGTTCTCCTTGTATAAATCTTTCGTATCTTTCGTTAAGTATACGCCTAAGTATTTAATTTTCTTTGGGGCTATAGAAAAGGGTATTGTGTTTTTGATTTGAGTAAGAATCTCTACATTGTTTTCTATAGAAGTTGTACTAATTTGCAGTCTCACCAACAATGTATAAGCATTCCTTTCTCTCTGCATGCACGCCAGCATCTCTTATTTTGGGACTTTTAATAAAAGCCATTCTGTCTGGGTTAAGTTGATATCTCATTGTGCTTTTAATTTGTATTTCCCTGATGATCAGTGATGTTGAGCATTTTTTCATGTGTTCATTGGCCATTTGTCTATCTTCTTTTGAAAAGCTTCTGCTTCTGTCTTTTGCCCACTTTTTGATAGGGTTGTTTGATTTTTTTATTGCTGATTTGCTTGAGTTCTTTCAAGATTCTGGTTACTAGCCTTTTATTGGTTATATAGATTGTGAATATTTTCTCCCATTGTGTAGGTTGTCTATTTGTTATCTTCATTATTTCATTGGCTGTTCAGAAGCTTTTTAACATAACCAAGTCCCATTTTGTTGTTATTGTTGTTGCTACTGTGATTACCATTGTGGTCTTTGTGAATTCTTTGGGCTGATAACTAGAAGAACTTTTCTAAAATTTTCTTCTAGTATTCTTATGATTTCATGCCTTACATGTAAGTCTTCTATGCATCTTGAATTAATTTTTGTGAGTGGTGAGAGATGTGGATCCTGTTTGATTCTTCTGCATGTGGGAATCCAGTTTTCCCAGTACTATTTATTGCATAGGGCTTCTTTCCCCCAGTGTATATAGTTGGCTGCTTTGTCAAAGATCAGTCAGCTATATGTGGATGGTACTATTAATATATCAGAATTTTCTGTTGTATTCCATTGGTATATGTCTCTATTTTTGTGCCAATACCATGCTGTTTGGATTACTGTAGCCTTGTAGTATAGTTCAAAGTCTGGTAATGTGATGCCTCTAGATTTGTTCTTTTTGCTTAAGATTACATTTGCTACTTGGGCTCTTTGCTGGCTTCAAATGAAGTGTAGAGATCTGTGAAATGTCACATTAGATTTTAGTGGGTATTGCATTGAATCTGTAAATCACTTTGGATACTATAGACACCTTAACAATGTAGATCCTACCAACCCATGAACAAGATATGTTTTTCTATTTGTTTTGTGTCATCTATGATTTTTTTCCTCAGTGTTTTGTAGTTCTCTTTGTGGAGATCTTTCAACTCCTTGATTAAGTATATTCCTAGGTATTTTATTCTCTTTGTAGCTATTGTGAATGGTATTGAGTCTTTGATTGACTCTCAGCTTGACTATTATTGGTATATAGAAATGCTACTGATTTGTGTACATCGATTTTTTTACCCTGAGACTTTGCTGAATTTATTTATCAATTCCAGGAGTCTCTTGGTGGAATCTTTGGTGTTTTCTAGATATAAGATCATATCATCAGGAAAAAGCAATAGTTTCACCTCCTCTTTCCCAATTTTGATACCCTTAATTTCTTTCTGTTGCATGATTGCTCTGGCTAGGACTTCCAGTACTATCTTGAATACATGTAGTGACAATGGACATCCTTGTCTTGTTCCAGTTCTTAGTGGTAATTGTTTCAGCTTTTCTCATTCAGTATGATATTGGCTGTGGGTGTGTCATATATAGCTTTTATAATTTTAAGAAATGTTCCTTCTATGCCTACTTTGTTGAAGGTTTTTATCAGAGTGCTGGATTTTGTGAAATGCTTTTATTTTATGTATTGAGACGGTAATATGATCTTTGTTTTTCCTTCTTTTTATGTGGTAAATCACATTTTTTGATTTTTGTATGTTGAACCATCCTTGCATCCCTGGGATGAAGCCCACTTGGTCATGGTGGATTATTTTTTTTGATGTGCTGTTGAATTTGGTTTGCTATTAATAGTATTTTACTAAGGATTTTTACATCTATATTCATGAGGTATACTGCTCTATAGTTCCCTTTTTGGGTTGTGTCCTTTCCTAGCTTTGGTATCAAGGTAATACTGGCTTCATAGAATGAGTTAGGGACAATTCCCTCCTTCTCAAGGTTATGGCATAATATCTGCAGTATGGATACCACGTCTTCTTTGTAGGTGTGATAAAATTTGGCTCTGAATCCATCTGGTCTGGGGCTTTTTTGCTTTTTTTTGAAAGTGTTTTTATTGGTGCTTAGACATTTTTCATAATAAATAGCCACTGTTTTAATATCAGAAAATATTTATCAGAACAATTTTAATATCAGAAAAATTATTTCTCTATAGAGTGGTTGGTGGCAAATCATAGACATAGATTAGCATCTAGAACATAGTAGCTATTTAATGATACTTAATGAATGAATAATTAGCATTCCATACTAATTATTTTACATTTTATCATCTTTTTTGTTTCTCTACCTTTTGTTTCCTTGTACTATGTTTTGTATCCTAATACCTTGTATTAATTCTTCCATATTCTCCATTATTACTTTTCCTACAGTTGCCCACTGTTTTGTCATCATTTCTGTAAATGATTGAATAGATGACAATAATATACTGACATATTTTATGAATTCTTACTATCCAAAGAAGATGGAATAAATAGTTGCGGTCTAATGTCCCAGGACTTCTAAATTCCTATCCTTTATAAAATAAAGTGATGAAAGAAATAATAATGAAGAGGTGTGTTTTCTTTTTTATGATCAATTAGAACTACTTTGCTTTGAGCTCAACTTTGATGAAAAGTTAAAGTGCCAGATTCAAATAGGTTATAGAAAGGCATTTACTGTTGTTCTTATCTATCTTTTATTTTAAAATGGATCAACACCTAAGTGGACATACAGGAATAACATTTATTGGGTGTCGGGCAGGTGGGAGGGGGGAGGAGGGGATAGGTATATACAAACATAATGAGTGAGATGTGCAACGTTTGGGGGATGGTCATGCTTGAAGCTCTGACTTGAGGGGGGCGGGGGGCATGGGCTATATACGTAACCTTAGCATTTGTACCCCCCTAATATGCTGAAATAAAAAAAATAAAATAAAATAAAAATGGCAGAAAATCAGACTTCTTTGCTTTGAATAAAATAGATTAAACATATCCATAAAAGTAAGACCCCTACCTGTGGCCAAAATATAAAGCAGTTTAGACAAAATAACTTTAAGTGTTGCTTAGAAATTTTCTTAAGCGTCTTCAATACAATCATGGATAAAACATGAACATAGAGTTTGCTGCCCATGAAAAATATTTATCAAGTGTTTTCTGCCCCACTTACCAAACACAGATAACTGATTTCAGTACAGATGTGGTTCTTGGCATTGCTCAAACTGCAAATCCTTAATTATGTAGGAAAGTTGAGCCTGAAAAATAAAACAAAGAAACATGTACAAAATGGTAACAATTGGTGTATTTTATTTTATCAGAAAAGAAGCAAGCTTACAAATTGATCCATGCAACATTTCCTTATAAATATGAAAAGAGTAAAATCATTGCCTTTAGTTTTTCCTTTAGCTGTTCAAGTCTGAATTTGACAGATGTGGATTAAATGTGTCTATTCTGTTTACAAAAAACAGACTTTTAAAATTGCTAGCATATACCAATAGATATTCATAACATTACCATTCCATCACAGTACATCGTGATATTTCTTTAACTGTCATTTGCATCTTAATGTACTCTTTAAAATTTTTTTCATCAGTACTGATACTATTTTAGCAATGGCATATTCTCTAGTGGTTTTAAACTCAATACTTAGTAAATTAATTCCCAATTGTCTTCATAAATATTGCAGGGTATTAGAGGGTTGCAGACCACATAAGCTATAAAATATTATTGGGATTATCTGGTGAAATATCTACTCTTTATGATATTTTACAGAATTATTTAAAGTCACTTAATGCTTCCTGATGGCATCTTTATAGAGGATTGCTACTTTAAAAGGAATTTAAAAATACAGAAAAAACAGGAAGATTTTAATTTTTTGTGGTAGGCACCAAATACAAAGATGACTTACAGCTATTTTTCAAGGAATATATCAAAGTGTGTTCAACTTTCATCCCTTAATACATACTCTTAAGATAAAAATCTCAAAATATTATACAAAACTCTGTTATTCAAAGAAGGAAGTGTAATTGTGTGTGGGGGAATGGGGGTATAAAAGACTGAGAATGAGAGAAGTGGAGAAATAGAAATCAGAAAAAAATAAAAAGAGAAAAATATAAAAGAAGTCAAATGAAAATGTAATACATTGCATCCACTTAATGTTTGTACCAATAATAAAGTCAAAGTATACTGAACCAAAAAAGATATTTCATTGTCTCTAATTCATCTGTAAGATGTATTTTATTGATATCACTTGACAGAAGTCAGAGTTTATCATCAAATTACCCAAGCACTAACCAAAAATATCTTTCTATCCTGTCTTAATTTCAAAATTCTACAGGTATCATTTGACTTGAGCCCTTCTAGAGCACAGAAACATGTATTCCCCATGTTGTTAAAAAAAGAGAAGATTCAGTGTGAATTCAAAAGAAAACAAATGTAAAAAGGAGGGCAAAGAATGTCAAATGTACAGCTTGCCACTATTGTTAGGCCTATTTTTCTTCCACTGGGTCGGTGACCCAGGTGCTTGCCACTGTCAAGTAGAATGGTCTGAGTGACACCTGTTTTCCTAGAAGTGCACAGAAATGGAGTCAAGAAAATGGGCAGTTGCCAGGGGAATTTTGCCACACTTTTGACTAACCACTGATATATTCTCTCTTACCTCATTTATAATGATGAGAAAAGCATTATAAAATTGAAGAGCAGTATTGATTAGTCTAAAAAGCTTTGAATTGGGTTTCAAAATATCACAGCTTTATTCACCATCACATATAAGCAATGTGACTTTGTGATGTATTTGAGCCTTTCTGAAAAAAACATTCAGGCTTTTTAACCTCAATTTTAATACATATCCCAGGAGGAAACAGCAAACCCGTTTTTTTCTCACAGGTTTTACAAATCTGCATAAAAATTTTAAAGTTCAATGAAATAGAAATTTACTGAATTCTGTTCAAAGGAAGGAAAGAATAAATGTCCTTTCCTAAGTTGAAACATATATGAAATATGAAGATGTTGTCACTTAATCGTTTAAGCTGCTCCAAACATTTTATTTATTTTTCCAAATTCATCTTTGCAAAAGCCAGCCAAGCTGTGTTGTGCAATATGGATTTAGTTCTTATGATGGTGAAACTACAAGACAACATACTAGTTTGGTTATTTTGGTCATATAGGTATGGATTTAAGGCTTGCACATGGTCTACATGGGCATATGACATTATTTAATTGTCTAATTGGTGTTTTAAAAAATGGCTTCTCTCCCAACTTTCCTGGGAGTGGTAGTTTGAAAATAAATCACAATATTTTTATGTTAAGCAACTGCCCCAAAACTATAAATAAAAAGAATTGGAAATGATGAAACTGGAAAATATCATAAAGAAATCAAGAGCCTTTCAAAGGGTAATGTCCTAGCAGCAATATGGTAAGAAAAATTTTTTTCCAGCTCCCTATCATTGCCACAGGATAAAGAGCTGCTGTCCACATGTGAAGGACAGAAATCAGAAGGAGAACAGGCTGGAAGACAGAGGCCAGCACTGGGGCAGTCTCTGGCCACAGAGCCAGATCATAAGGCAGCACTCTCACCGGTACAGCCAGCTTGACAAGCAAGACCTGAAATGTGTTCACTAAAGCTCAAGACTGGCCCCTTTGGGCAATGAGAAAATTTGACTTGGAGAGATATGTGCAAAGAGGGAGGAGTACAAAAGGGGATCACAGGCTCATGATTGATGCTGCATTGGGAAAATAAGCCAGGGAAGATTTATGCAGAGTAGAGCACCAAGTGAAAAAGTGTGAACTCTTCCACCACAACCACCACCACAGAGAAGTTAGGTGTTTTCATGGTATCTGCTGCTCAGTAAATGTCAGAATGACAGCCAAATTACAAAAAGAGGAGAAAGAAGGCAGTGGTGGCAAAACATAGCAGCAGAAGCCACAATCAAGGCAAAAAGCCTTGAATTTAGAAACTGGACTGAAAGAAATGTAGAGGGATCAGAAGCACTCTAAAACCAAGATGCTCTGAGAGATAGGACCACCATGAGGTTATATGTAGGAAAGAAAAAAAGAAAGAAAAAAGGCCGGTGTTTTGCCTCTAATTGATCATACCAATATCTTAATACTATTAAAAGTAATAGTTAAAAATGAACCATAACCCTCTAAAACACATTTAATTATTTTAAAATATGCCTTAGTTAACTTTTGGAATCCCATATACAGTATATTGTTCTTTTTTTCCAAGGTAAAAGCTTTTGACAACTAAATGAAGTGCTTTTAACATTTTAAATGTGTTTGTCATAGACATTCTAGTTCTGGGTATTTATCTTAAGGTTAATCACAAAATACAAAGATTGTGGTACAAAGATGTTCTTCACAATATTATTTATGACTCATTCATTCATTCAACAAAATTTTTGGAGAACTTTCAGTGGGCCAGGCAATGTGTCTGCTGTTCAGAAAAAAAATTCTAAATGACATTAAAAGAGTGATATTTAATGATGGTACAGGCATATAATAAGCTATTATGCAGTTATTAAAATGATGTTTATGGAATGTTTAATGACTTGGGAAAATGCTAATGATTTAATATTGAGTGAAAATGCATTTACAAAATAGCACTTACCATATTATCTGAGACATGTAAAAATCGCATTAAAAATGAAGAAATACTCCAAAATATGAACAGTAATTGCCGTTAGGTGGTAGAATGATGGATGCTCTTTTCCCCTGCATTGCTTTTTACAAGTAGCATGTATTAATTTAACTATCATTAACAAACACTCAGATTTTGGTAAATGAGAAATATCAGAACCTGACCTAATGGACCAACTTTACTCTCTTTACAGAACTTTACTCTCTAGGTGCAAGGACTTGATTGAGTCTGACAGAATGCAAGATATTCAGACAGCTTTTATAGATACGCTTCCCTGGAAGGAAAAATGCTTGATTTTGTGGATTGCTTGTGAACTTGCTTCACTTTCTTAAAATGCTTTCTATGCCTAAGAATGGCAAGCAGACATGTTTAAGATTTTTTGTTATTAATCAAAGGCAGGCTTAGTGTTTCTTTTTATATTAATTTTATTGATATGTAGGATATATAAAATTAAATTCACCCATTTTAAGTGTACAGTTTGATGAATTCTGACAAATATATACACTAATACAACTACTATTGTAATAAAAATGCAGAATGTCTCCATGATCCCCAAAAGGTCCCTTCATTGTGCTGCTTTGCAGGTAATCCTTAGACCTATTCCTGGTACCAAACAGCTACGGATCTGCTTTCTGTCACTACGCATTATATTTTCCTTCTAGAATTTTATATAAATGAAATCTTATACTATATACCCTTTTTTTATAAATGATTTATTTAATTCATCTTAAAGTTTTAAGATCTATCCACATTGTTGCATGTATCAGTATGGTATGCCATTATATATACATTAGAATGGTTAAAAATGAAGATTTATGATATCAAGTGTCGGTGAGGAAGCAGAGGAAATCAAACTATATTGCCAATGGGAATGTAATATGGTTTAGACATTTTAGAAAACAATTTGGAATTTCTATAAAGATAAACATACACTTGCCATATAACCCAGCAATTCTATACCTAGATATTTATTTAAGAGAAATGAAAATATATGTCCACAAAAAATATGTACACAAATAATAATAGCAGCTGAATTAGAAACAGTCATAGCTAGAAACATCTTAATGTCTATCAACAAGTTAAAGGATAAAGAAATTATTGTATATACTATATACATACAATGGAATACTACTCAACAATAAAATGTCATTTTTAAGCATAATTTTTTAAAAGCTAGTTTAATAAAATGTGTTATCCTGAGAAAAAGGCTTTAATGACGGGAAAATCCTATAGATTCATTACTATTTTATAGATATCATTACTCAGTAAAAAATTTTTAAAAATTATTCATTTTAAATAAGCCCCAATCAGGGTTTAAATTAATAAATTCAGTTTATATTTCAAAAGCACATTTGTCTATTATTCATTATTAAGATGAAAAAATGTTTTATAACATTTATAATATAATTCAGGGAAGGTATTAAACTTGTTAAACCATCAAGAAACTGAAAAAAATAGTTATTACACAAAAACTCATATGTTTTAAAATAAGTTCCAAACTCCTACTGTGTAAGCTCTGGTGAAAACTTTATTTTTCTTCAAATGAGAAACTCCAATAGTCAGAAATGAAATTGTTTCACTTTTCTTTCATTTAAAAATCAAGTACTGAACACAGAATTAGACATGGTCCCTGCTCAGTGGGTTTCACAATCTACGATGCTAGCCTGATTTTCTTTCTGCCCAACTCTATATTAGAGCACACACTTGATAGGAACTTGTTTACTATTGCTAAGATATACTCTTGTGCCCTGCTACACTACTGGAAGAAAGTTCACAGTCCTTTGAAAAACTAGGGCCTTGGGCATGCTGGCAGGCCAGGCACAATAACATACACTTGTATCAAATAAAGGAGAGCTCTGTGTCAAGAATGGGATTCTAATAATGACTTGTCTTTTTCTAGTTTACTCTTTAAGAAAGCTTGCCCAAAACAGACAGCAAACTTAACCTCTAAATGTGTGCAAGTTTATAAGTCTAGCATATAGTATCTAGAATATAGTAAACATTTGTTAGATGGTAGAGTGAATTAAAAATATGCATTTGAAATAAAACATTATGTCAATCATGTTCAGTTACAAAATTGTAAAATGATTGGAACTTAGAATAATCCCCCAAATAGTTACCTATGATTTATCCGTATCCACTTTTTTCACATGCCTGCTCAAATGTCACAGAAATCTTTGGCCATCATGATTTCTTTCACTATTTTCCTGAAAATTTTTCTATCAGGGAAGTCATTCTTGGCATGTACATAGGAAGCAATATAAAATACAGTAAAAAAGTACTCATTCAGACTAAGGGAAAATGAGAAATCTCATGTATTAGAGACCTACTATATCTCAAATACTGAGCTAAACAAGTTTATTCATCCATTTAACAGATATTGTTTTAGGACCTACTATGTGTCAGGCGTCATACTCATGCCAGCGATACAGCAGTGAACAATTCAGAAATGACCCTCGGACTCATGGATCTTACATTCTAGTGGAAGCCGCATGGAGTTGGGAGAGCAAGAAAGGAAAAGACAATAAACAAAAAAATTAGTATATAACATTATGTCCCATTACAAACCCAGTTTCATTTATTCTCAGCACAAGCTTGCAATTTGAGTATTTTTTAAATGAGGAAATTGAAACTAGAGAATTCACCTTACTTGTCAACCAAACTAAAGTCATGTGGTAGTATGATAGCGATTTAACTGAGGTCCTCTTGACTGGGAATCCCTTGCTATAGACATGTATATTGGTAAAAATAATCAGAAAACAATTACTAAATTCATAAATTAAAACAAACAAGGAAGAAAATGGAGGCAGAATGGTAAAGGACTTTGGAAGTAAAAGCTTTTCTCTGTGTGAAAGCCATGAGCATGTGCATTGTCTACCTCTCTCTAAGGAGAATGCAACTAACCAACAGCCCCAGCTGTTGTGTTGTGAAATCTATTGTGACATTTGCATGAGCCCCTGGGCTGCTCTCAGCTAGTGATGGAGCATAGCAGGGATATTAAGTGATGCCCATTCCTGGAAGACATGGGACTCCTCTGATGGCTGACTTTGGCTTGAAGATTCCTTGAAGCCCTTGTTGAAACTTCCCTAGGCAGCATCACTGACAAGGGCATTTCCCTCCCCCTGTCTTTCATTCAGATTGTGGTTTGAAGGTACCCCCAGCCTTACCAGAATTCCTCACCATTTTAGCTCTCAGAGATGTTTTCTCTAATAAAATGCTTGCACGTTTAATCCATCTTGGGTCTACTTCTTGGAGAACTAGGCAGTGGTACTGAAATTGATCTGAACAAATGTGTAAGATGAAGATTTACCACTACTGGGTAGGTTAAGAGGACGAAATCCTAGTTAGTATGTGGGGCATGGGTAGTCTTTGGTACAATGTGGTTGCTCAATTGCTGAGGATTTCACCAATGGAGAAATAGGAAAATATCTTTGTGAAGCAAAATGCTATGGCAGGTGTAATGATTCTGACATTTAAAAAATGGGGGGAAACAATGTCTACAAAGACAGCAAGGTAGGATGCCCTTCAGAAGGATAGAGACTGACGGTTGTTGATAAGGAGTTTATGGCTAAGTGTGTGAACCAGAGAGTCTCAGCTGTACCTTACAAAGAGGATCTTATTACCTGTAGTGGAAGGGTAAACACAATTAAGTGACAGGCTAAAGATTATTGTCAGAGTCACAGAGCTCCAGAGATGCTTCAATGCTCAGCTAAGGTGGGTTTGTTATATAAAGATGAGGGCCCCATTAGGGAAAACCTAAGATCCCGAAAAATAGGACAGGGTAATTTGAACGGATGACCCTGTGGATGCTGCCTATTCAACCTGCTGGTGGCCCTTGTACCCTCTGAACTTGCAAAGGTAGCTCATCCTTCCTTAGTGAGAGCCAGTGCTTCTACTGGGCTTGAAGATGCTGCAGAAGCTACTCCCTCATAAAGTTAATAGGTACCCCACTGCCTTAGAAGCTGCCCCCAGCTCCCTTTCTGCCTGTCATGTTATAACTAGGGTTAAATCACAGCATAACCTGGCTAAGGATATGCTAGTCCTGATAAGGGAGTAAAGAGACTGTACTCAAAAAATTATAAGATCAACACTTAAGTGCACATATAGTAATAACATTCATTGGCTGTTGGGCAGATGGGAGGGGGAAGGAAGGGATGGGTATATAGACACCTAATGAGTGCAGTGTGTACAGTCTGGGGGATGGACACACTTGAAGCTCTGACTCAGGTGGGGCAAGGGCAATATATATAACCTAAACATTTATACCCTCATAATATGCTGAAATAAAAAAATTATAAAAGAAAAAAAAAGAATTAGCTATCATATACTGACATGAGCAAAGGAAGGATTGAATTTTGAGGGTGTTTGATCAAGGAGACCAGAATTTAAGGTTAGGCAAGCAATTGCCTTAAATGAACTTTCGAAAGACATGAATATAACATCCTAGCAAGGAATCCAGGAGATGGGGAAAACTTGCTGCTGGGTTAGCTTTGAAAGGTCCATAAAAGGTGACAACCAACTCTCACTGAAATAAAAGTTATCAGTATTGTCCTGGCAGATAGCAGAGGAAGGAATAATAAGGCTGAGGGAAGTGAGCATGTTGAACGAACATGTTATATACGGACAAATCCTCAAGAGGAGATACCCTTCCCCAGGCCATCATGAATGTGCTGGGGAGAGGGATACCAGAGTCACTAAAAAGCTCAGTGATAGCTCTCTCCAGGCTAGGGATGATAGTAGGAGAGGCAGTTACAGAGCTAGGCTCTTTAACATCCATGATGATAATGCCCCTTCCTCTAAGTAGTAAAAACTAGGTGATGGCACTTAATTGCCGGAGGATAGGAGGCTTCAATTACCATAATGATAAGCAAAGTTGGAGAGATAGTCAAGGGGTTTAACTTGCCGAGAGTTGTGAAAATGGTTAGTAGAGTTTGGCCATTTTACAAGCAGAAGAGAAAGATGGGCAGCTAACAAGGATGCTGCTTACCCCCTAAAATTAAAAAACAAAACAAGTAATAAACAAAAACATACAAATTGAGGAGCAAGAAAGGGTGTTACAGCAAGTCCAGACTCTAATGCAATCAGCCCCATCTGGGTTATATCATTTTCTATAGTGTTGGAGTATACAGAAGACCCTATAGTGATGAAAAAGGTACAGTGTGTGACTTATGGCAAGCTCCAGAAGAATAGCAACACAAGCCTCTGAAATTCTCGAGTAAGGCCAGACACAGTGGAGAAAATTATTCATCCTCTGAGAAATAACTCTTGTGCATTACTTAGCTCTGGTCAAGACAGATCACTTAACCATGGAATATACTGACCATGCGTCCAAAACTGCTCATTATGAACAGGATTCTGTTGAACCAACCAAGTCATAATATCACACAGGCCCATACACAGTTACACAGTTCAGTGGACATGAGCAGGTAACCCAGACCACGTGTCACCCCATAGTTGCACCAGTGTCCCTCCCCTGGTTTGCACCTATGGCTGTATATGGTTTCCTATAACACCATCTAAAAGAATAAGAAAAAAAATCTGAGCTTGATTTATGGATTGCCTCAGTATGTATATGCAAGTAAAATATGGATAGCAGCTACATTACAGCCATATTCAGGATTGGCCTTGAGAAAACAATGGAGTGAAAAAATAATATTCCCACCAGTAGAGCTATATGCAGTGCACTTGGCCGTCCATTTTGTGTGGAAAGAGAAGTAGTCAAGGTAAGAATGCATATAGATTTCTGGCAATGGCCAATGGCCGATGACCTGCCCCTCTGCTCAGTAGCCTGAAAGAAAAATAATAGGAATATTATAGACCAAGAAATCTAGGGTACAGTCATGATAATGTACATATGGGGTGGGCACAAGGTGTGAAGATTTATGTATCACCCAGTATCTATTAGAAAGCTTCCACCAGGGAAAAGGCATTTAACAACCAAGTAGATAAACAGACTTATGCAGTTGGCATTATCCACCCTTCATTGTCAGCCATCACAGAACTAGCATGATGGACACCTAAACAAAATGGCCACAGTGGAAAAAGCTAAAGTCCAACAACATGGACTCCTACTCTTCTAGTCAGAGTTCTCCAGAGAAACAGTATCAATAAGATAGATAGATAGATAGATAGTAGATAGATAGATAGATAAGAGGAGATTTATTATGGGAATTTGCTGGCATGACTATGGAGGCCAAGGGGAAGGGGAGTAGCGTGGGTGTAAGTCCCAGAGTCTGAGGGCATGAGAAACAGAAGCTTTAATGCACAAGCGCAGGAGAAGATAGATGTCCAAGTTCAAGAAGAAAGAGAATTTTCCCTTCTCCCACCTTTTTGTTCTAGTTGTACCCTCAATATATTGGATGATGCCTGCCAATGAAGGTGAGAGTGTATCGTCTTAATTTAGTCTACTAATTCAAGTACTAATCTCTTCCATAAACACACTCACAAATATATCCAGAAATGTTTCACCAGCTATCTAGACATTCCTTAACCCAGTGAAGTTGACATGTAATATTAACTATCACACCTACTTACCAAAGCTGATCTAACTATTGCTACTGCCAAATGTCCAACTTATCAGTGACAGAGACTAACACTGAGTCTCTGATATGGCATTTTTAAAAATAAGTCAATTGGATAGTTGACTACATTGCCCTACATCCATCTTGGTTTATCTTATTGAAATAGATAGTTATTTGGGGCATAGTTTTGTCTTTCCTGTCCACAGAACTTCAGCAGGTCTTATTATCCAGTGGCTAACAAAATGCCTGATACATCAGCATGGGATTCCACACAGCATAGCATCTTACTTAAGGACTCACATCATAGCAAATGAAGTATGGGAGTGGACCCATTATTATGGGGTCCACTACTCATAACACATATTAAACCACTTGGAGGGAGCTAGCCTCATAGAATGCTGAAATAGCCTTCTAAATGTGCAATTCAATTGTTAGGATTGAGGAAACATTGAAAGGGTGGAGTGCCATCCTTCAGAATATATATATATATACACACACACACATATATATATATAATAACACTATATATATAAAACACACACACTATATATATATATATAGAGAGAGAGAGAGAGCGTGTGTGTGTGTTTATCAAACAGAACCATGTATACAGTGCATTGTTCCTAATAGGAAAGATACATGGGTCCAAGAATCAAGGAGTGTCCATCAATGATTTACTGGAGGATTTTGTGCTTCCTGTCTTCACAATATTGGGCTCTTCCAGGGAACACACTAAGAATGATATCAAATTACAAGCTTTGTCTGCTATCTGGAAACTTTGGAATCTTGGTAGCCCAGGGTCCAATGGAGGAAAATAGGAGTTACTATACCAGGAAGGGTATGTTTGATATAATAGGTATAATTGATTCTGATCAGCAGAATGATATAGGGCTGCTTACACAATGGAGACAGGAGAGTGTGTGAAACTCAGGTTGTCCATTTGGATGACTCCTAATACTTCCTTGCCACATTGTAAATATGGACAGTCATATGAAGCAACTGGACCATGAAAGGTCTGATAATCAAGGGTTTCCATACTTCAAGAATGAAGGTTTGGTTCATACCACCAAGCAAGCTACCAAGAGCAGCTGAGAGAATCACTGAGGATGAAGGGAATTTAGAATGAAGAGTGAGGGAGAGAAAGAGGAATACAAGTTACAATTCAGAGATCAATTCTAGCAATGGGAACTTTATCCCACTAACTTCCCTCTTCTTAGTTTTCCCTCAGGAAGAAAGGCCCTTGGAAACCATACAAGTTCCTAGACTTGTATAGAGAAGTAGATCCAAGTGGTATAAGGGGCACAATGTGGTGGCCATGAGAATGAAATTCCCAGATCCATCACCACAGGAAGTATAATTGACCATGCACCCAACTTGTCGGGCTCTGGCATCTCTAGCCTCATTTATGCTAAGGTCACATGTTCTATAGGCTGCTCCCAGCTAATGATGGAGAATGAAGGAATACTAAGGCAGGCCTGTTGCTGGGAGACACAGGACACCTGATTGGCAACTTTGTCTCAAGCACACTCTATGGACAGCCTTGCCAAACATCCCTCAGACAGCAGGGCTGTCTAGGATACTGTCAACCAACCTGCTCTCCATCTTTTCACTCAGGGTCAGATTTGCATTGTGATTTTATTATGTACACAGTTTACCCAGATCCCTCCCTATTTTCTTTCACACAGATATTTCTCCTAGTAAAATCCTTGGACATTTAATCCTGCTCCGTCATCTGCTTTATGAGAACCTTCATGATGTCCTTATATATTACTGAGTTTAAGTTTTATTGATAAGCACCGGCTCTTTTTTTAACATCACGAGGAAAGTGTAGCAAACTAGTGAAATGACTATCTTTTAAGGCACATGGCAAATACATGAGTTTAGTATAGTGTGATCATATAGCAAGGCATTTTTCAAAAATCAACCTAGGTGGCGATATTTGCATCGTTGCAATTGTCCATACTGTGGCTGAATGACATCACTTAGGAGATTGTCCATCTATAAAAGATATGCAACCTAAGAAGGGAGGCTGGGCAAGGTTCAAGATGCTGGGTGTTGCAACCAAGAGGTAGTGAAAGTTGTCTTCCAATTCTTCTTTTCACATCTTTAAAAAATTAAGAGAGATGGAATCATTCCATATCAACACTTGGTAGAATCTCCCACTCCACTAGTGTTCCTTGCAACTTCTGCTCCAGCCTCCCTTTCCACAAATTCCCTTCTTAATTGTTCCACATCTACCCTACAAGGGCTTCTTCTCACCTTCTTTTTACTTGATTTCCCATTTTTTCTTTGCCATCTCCACTCATTTTCATTATTTTTATTACAATAGATGCCTTCCCAAGGCTTAAAACATTTTCAAGAAAGTTCATTCTACTCTTAACAGTGATATTACTAACATCCTGAGAAAAGATTTTTGAATGGTCAAAATGGCAATGGGCTGTTTGAGAAACTGAGATTTCGTAACTTTGGAAGTCTTCCAATGGAGGTAACCTCCCAGTTTTCTTTAGCTTTCATTTGCAATGATTGCAAGTCTTCCATACATAAAACCCTTAGGAGATCTCCTAACCAGGTTATCATTTTATTAACATTTTCTTATTTTCTTCTCCTACAAAAAGCTTAAGATATACTTCAGTCTGTATGAGTTGTCATAAACTGACTAATCAGTGTCAAAAATAATTTTTTTTAATGCTGATAAAGTTGTTCTTTTAGTTATTCCTGTTTCCTGAAATGAGAGTTTTCCAGGATTCAAAATTTCAAAAGTTTAGCATAATTTACTTTGAATTAAATCACCACTATAAAAAATTTCCAATGCTAATATTTTTCTGTCAATCAAGAAAGGTAAAGTTGTTGGGAATCATTCATTTGAGGTTTTTATCAATAAGAGCAGAAAACACAAATAAAAGGATAAATTGCTTTTTCCTTCTTTGAACATAACATGTTATTCATGGTTTCCTTATGTCTACATTTATCTTTTTAAACTTCCACTTAAGGTATAATGGAAAGGTCTCCATGCAGTAAGCTAAAAATTCTGGAACTCAGTCATTATTCATTTCCTTTATCAGATATCACATCCCAAGGTAAGCTCTAAGTCAAAAATAAATTTCTAAATACTTCTATGTTTGAGGAAGCTGTTACTGTGATGAGAGAAATCACTTCTATTTTGAATTACATTCATCTACTACAAAAATGTTACAAGCCTTTGTCTTTTTTAACCAAGCTTATCAACCATTGTTGTAAATGCAGCAAAAATTAGTACTGAATGCTGTATTTTTTAACACAAAATTCAAAAGTGACATTTTTGTCACAAGTTACAAAAAATACATTTTTTAAACTTACATCAAGATTATTTGGGTTTATGGAAATATAGTTTCTCAGATATAGATTAGGTAATATATCTAGGTATTGTTTATATACATATATCATGTATGTCAGTATATATATATCATTATATATGTGTGTATATATATATGCATATGATTTTAAGGTGTCAAACTATGGCATCCATTACAATATGTGGATATATATTCTGACATTCTCAGTTGAAATAATAGGTGAGTCACTTCTATTTTTTCCTTCCATTCATTTTTTTTCTGAGTCATGTAAATACTTTAGGTAGAGAACTATCTAGCATAACATCAATTTCCTTTGCATTGCCTCTTGATTTTCCCATGAAATAAAGGCTTGCATTCCTTCTAGAACATCCTTCAAATTCCTTGACATTCCATGTACTGTTTCAATTGTTTCTGAAATAATTCTTGGGGCTCATAATCTATCCGTGCCTTTCATCTAAAGATACATAATATATATCATAGGTGATTTGAACACTTTCCAAGAAAAATTGCAATATGCATGATTGTGAAACTATAGTATAACTGTTTTCATGTTTTACTTACATATCTACTATATAAGCCCTTAATTTATTCAAAGAATGACTCATTCAATGTTCTTAAAATTGCTTCTCTTTTCTCAAATTAAGTATCACCATATTTTTTACACGGGAGGAAAATAAAGATTATAATATAATAGTTATCCCTCTTCCTCAACCCCCTGTCCTCCCTGCTCCCCAGAAAAAAAAATACACACAAATATTCTGGTTACAATTGGAAGTTTAAATAATTGTATTTATTTCCACTCTTCCCTGAGATTCATTAAAATAAAAGAAGTGGCATAAACACATAAATGAAGGAACAGGTGAGGGGCCTTAGTAATTAGCACATTGTAATAGACTTCTGGAAGACATGCAGCAGGTAGAAGAAAGGAAACAAAGGCAAACATGTCCCAGGGAATATGTACAGGAGGCTGAACCAAAAAGGGAGGCTGTTTCCTCTTCAGAATCTCACAGCAGGGGGAGCTGAGAATGCCAGGTAAGATAGGATCAGGTAGGAAATTGGGTGCTAAAAATGTGTTAATTAAAGGTCTATATAAGGAAGACTCACTAGCCCAAACACAATCTCTTCCCCTATTTGGGTGCAGATTTGCCAAGCAGAAAACAGTCTACCCTCTGACAATAAATAAGTGGAAAAAATAAGTTAAATGTGAGGTATAAAAATTGGAAGACCTGAGACAAACAATTTCCGCATTTTGGTGACTTCAGAAAATTGGTTAATTCTTTGCATCAGCAACATAAAGCAAACCAACTTTTCAATAAAACTGGAGAATTTGCTATTCTAAATGCCTCTGCTTTCCTAACTTGTCATTCTATCTTTGAACAAGTTTCATGAAACAACTTTTGACAAGGTTACCAAAGACCTCCATATTTTACAATCTAATAGTCAGTGGTCAATTTTCCTTTTTCCCCTCTCATTATCTCATAAGCCTTCAGAGTTGATCTTTACTTCTTTCTTGAAACATCTTTTCCACTTAGCTCTCAGGACTCCACGCTTTGCTAGTTAGCCTCCTACTTGACTGTCTGATCCCTAGGAATATCCTCAACTGGATTCTTCTTCTCTTCCCAACTCCTGGACATTGGTGTGTCCCTAGGCTCAGCGCTGAGGCCTCCTCTTCCGTCGGTCAATACTCTTTCCAGAGGTGACCTCATGTGATCTCATCCAACAAACCAAATGGTAAGGGAAAAACTGTTGTTGTAAGCCACAAAATTTTGAGGTGGTTTTCTTTACACTAATACCTAATGAAAATATAGGATTAACTAAGGAATTGCACGTATAAATTTTGTATATTTATTACTATATATACAGACTTTTGACTCAAATGGTACAAAAGTAATTTATGTAACCAAAATGTTTTTACTCCCATAATATTCTGAAATAAAAAATAAAAAATAAAAATCCCTGCAGCATCCTATACAGGTTCTTTTGAAAATTGTATTTTATCATTTTCACTTTTTATTAATATATTTTTTGCTATTAAATATCCTTTAACATCCTTCATAGTGGCTACACATTTATTATTTGGATGTGCTAACATTTATTTAAACAATACCTTGTTATTGGATATCAAAGCTGTATCCAATTTTTTACTATTATAAACAACCATTCAATGAGCATTCTTATAGCTAAATCGTTGCACACCTTGAATATTTATTTATACTAAACATTTGAAAGCACAGTTGTTAAATCACGTAGTACATTAAATACTTTTGCTAAGTTCCTGTGAAGGTCTATAACCAATTTACATAAACTACCAACTATGCATACAAGCTACACCACTGATCTTTAATTGGTAAAGTAAATTTTTGGTATCTAGTTTTAATGCCATATAAGAAAATAAATACATTTAAAATTGAACTTGTGATGTTGACAAAAATATAACTAGAAAGTAAAAATATCATTCTTTATGATGAGTGATAAAATATTTATTATAAAAGAAATTATTTATCTCATAAATTGGAGAGAATGGTATTTAAAGATAAGTTCTAACTTAAAATTTGGGTGGAAAAAGAGCTCTACTATATAAAATATTCTGACTATATCATTTTAATTTTATATTTTCCTTCAAATCCTGGATTCTTTTTATAAAAAAAACATACTGGTAAGCATTTAAGGCTCTGACTAGCTGCTTTCCTGACATATATTAACTATTTTAGTTATATTGCTAGCTAAAGAACATCTTATGCTTACTGAATTATCTTTACTAGATTAAGACAAAGATTTTCCAAATATTGGCCTTTTTATATTGACACATTTTAAAATTTTAGAGTATGCCTTTTATATAATAAACCATACATACTTACAATGTACAGCTTGATAAGTTTTGATATATGTATAAGCCTGTGAAAATTTCACCAAAATCAAGATAATGAACATATCCATTGTCCCCAAAAGGGTTCTCAGTTCCCTTATATTGTGTCTTTTCCATCTCTTTTGGCACCACCTCCTACTCCCATCACAAACAACCACTTATCTGCTGCTACCATAGATTAGTTTGCATTTTCTAGAATTTCATATACATAGAATCATGCATTATGTAGCGTTTTTTTACTGGCTTCTTTTCTTGGCATAATTATCTTCAGATTCATCCATGTTGTTTCACATATAATTATGCTTACTCCATTTACTTCACATATACTTCACATATATAATGCTTACTCCATTAACTTATCACAGTCTATCTTCAAGTGGTATAACACTTAACATATAACATGAGAATCTGACAACAGTACAATTCTATTTTTTCCTTCCTGGCCTTTATATTATCGTTGTAATAGAGTTTACTTGTCTGCATACATGAATTCCATATGATATTGAAATTATATCTGTTTAAATAGTTGGTTATTTTAAAAATAATTTTAAAAAGAAAAAGTATTTTAAATTTACTCACATAGTTACCATTTCTGGTGTTCTGTATGCCTTTGTGTAGGTCTATATTTCTTACTTGTATAATTTTCCATCTGCATGAAATATTTTGCAGCATGGGTCTGCTGATGATGAATTCCTTCCGATTTTGTATGTCTGAAAAAGTACTTCATTTTTCTTTTTGAAAACTATTTTAACTGGGTATAGAATTCTAGGTTGCCAGTAATTTTACTTAGTACTTTAAAGATGTTGACCTATTGCCTTCCAACAAAATAAAAATCTACTGTCCTCCTTTTCTTTGTTTTTCTGTGCATAATATGTCCTTTTTCTTTGGCTGTATTTAAGATTATTTCATTATCACCATTTTTAGCAATTTAATTATAATATACCTTGGTGTAGTTTATGTTTCTTGTGCTTGGGTTTCTTTGAGATTCTTGGATTTGTGGATTTATAGTTTCATATCACTCCCATAATCCCTACTTTAGGAATTCCAAATTCACATGTATCAGGCCACATAAATTGTCCTATAGCTCACTGATGAACCTTATTATTATTATTATCATTGTTGTTCTCCCAGTTTTACTTAAATAGCATGTTTCTATGTCTTCAAGTTCACTACTCTTTTCTTCTTCAATATCTAATCTTTCATTCACCCCCTTCAAGTATATTTTTATGTCAGAAAT
Source organism: Cheirogaleus medius (assembly GCA_008086735.1). Lineage (NCBI taxonomy): Eukaryota > Metazoa > Chordata > Mammalia > Primates > Cheirogaleidae > Cheirogaleus > Cheirogaleus medius. The sequence continues at coordinate 51,816,022 of VBSM01000361.1, read as the reverse complement.
TAAAGATTTCATCTATAGAAGTTTGATTTGGATCTTTGTGTAGCATGTTACATTATTTAACTTTTGAATTTATAGAAAATAGTTATAAAAATCTTTAATATCCTTGTCTGCTTATTAAAATATGTGTCAGTTGGTTTTGAATTATTGATTTTTCTCCTTATAATGGGTTGTAATTTTCCACTTCTTTGTATGCTGGTTCATTTTTGACTGGATTTGAGACATTGTAAACTTTACCTTGTTGTGTGGGGTATTCCTAAAAATATTGTTAAGCTTTGCTTTTGGATGCAGTTAAATTATTAGAGATAGTTTAATTCATTCTGGTCTGACATTTAAGATTTGCTACTTCAGAACCAGAAAGTGTTTATTTAAGATGTATTATTCCCCACTGAGGCAAAACCCTACTCTGCCAAGTTATGAATTTTTTCAGTCTGACTTGTGTGAGCAAGCACTATTGCTGGTGTTGTATGCATGTTAGGCATCATTTTCCTTAATCCTTTCAAGTGGTTATTTCCCAGGAAATAACCTGGAGTATTGTTCTCACATGCATGCACTGATCGGTACTTTACTGACGACTTAAGAAGGGCCATCTGTAGATCTCTGGAGTTTTCTCTGTGTTTGGCTCTTTTATTTCCTATATTCTGTCCTGTGAACTCTAACAACCTTAGTCCCCCTGGATTCCCACATCTATCTCCTCTTTTCAAGGAGACTAGCAGGCTGACTATGTTCTTTTTTGTATTGTCACCTAGGAACTTCCTCAAAGCAGTAATGTGGGCAAATCACTGGGCTCACTTCGTTTTCTATCTCTCAGGAATTAGTGTCCTTCATTGACTATGGTCCAGTGTCTTAAAACCGTAGTTTTAAATATGTTTTCTCAGTTTTTAAATATTTCAGGTAGAAGGGTAACTCCAACCTCCTCCCTTTCTTATAGAGACTCCATCTCTATAAGAAATAAAAAATTATACTAGTTTTTTCCTTTTGGTTGGTGTCCAGTAATGGGATTGCTGGATCAAATGGTAGTTCTACTTGTAGCTCTTTGAGGTACCTCCATATTACTTTCCTTTCTAGAACTATTAATTACATTAAGGTAGGAGAAAAATGACAGACTCATTTTTACAATATATTGCTTTTATTGTGTTATTTACTCCCTGCTCTAGAACCTAAAGCAGCTCTACTGCTTACTAAATTAAATATAAACACAAGCACAAGTCAGTAAAAGTAGTTATATAAAGGACTAAAACAGTGTTTTCATTGTTTACAGCTTTCTTATGTTTTAGCTTGATGTAAGAATACAGTTAATGTAGAAGAACGCATAGACTAAATGGCCTTTATTCAATCATCCATGACTACTATTACTCTCAAGCAAAATTTTTTATAAGAATTCACAGGAAATTCTTAATTGTAAGTTATATTCCCTAAAAACCACTTGAACTCTAGATGATATATGTGGCATATGAAAGAATATCAACTCCAAAAGTGTAAAACTGAAGGACTTTAACAGAAACATATGCTTAAATATTTGGCCATCTCACTTATATACAGAGTGAGATATATTTACTCTAATACAAATGTAAAAACATCTTTCCTTGAACATTTACAATATGAATTGGGATTTTTTTCAGATGTTTAAATAAATTTCTAGACCTATATACTATCTCCAAACATATAAACGTATGTATAGAGTAAAAAACTTCTGGAATTATTACTTCTTTTAACAATTTTCAAAAAAGAAGAACTTTTAAGTAACAAAGGCCTTGCTGGAGATTTGTTAACTTTCACATTTGAGAGTATTAGAATATTGAAAATTTAAAAATTATGTATATTTGTCTATTCAGGGAACATTTCAGAGCAAAGACTTTAACACTAAAAATTCATAGAATTTTAATAGACAAGGAAGCTATTAATAGTGCTTGCACAAAAGTAAAATCACTAAAGCCATCATTATTTAGGTCTTTATTACTCTATATATTCTTCTTAGAGCCAGATTTTAATACAACCTAAATATATTATAATGGCTACATCTTCGTATGGAGCTACAGAGTTATTTTAGGTTTCTCGTGAATTAGTCAGGATATGTCTCTTTAACATAGTGGTGAAGTCAGCAAAGTCAACATGTCTATGTGGATAAACTGTACTTGATGACTGCCACTAAAAATTACCATTAGCATGTGTATCAGTCAGCTATTTCTATAGTAGTGCTACATAACAAACCACACCTAAACTCCTTAGTGTCTTAAAATAACAATTATTTATCCATACTCACCAATCTGCAAGTTGACTGGTGGTCAAATGATCTAGGCTGGATTTGCCTGGGCTTCATACTAGTCTTCAGATTGAGTTCAGGACTGTTCTACCTATCTCTAGTCCTCTCTTTCACTCACTCTCTCATTAATAGACTAATAGGGGCAGAGCATATAAAATCTATCAGTGGTGAATGATTCCATTTTATCCACCACCAGAAAGATTTTTTTAGCAGTAATGTTGATGTGATAGTCTTCTAGGAGTAGGGGATTGTTTGCATAATTTTACCTGAAAAATTCTACTGTACCTTCATAGTGTCTTTTGCAAGGTACTTCTATGTCTCCTGAGCCTTTGCAGGAGACTGTAAGTGAAGCAAGGCTAGCTTTTTCCTTTTTCTTTTCTTTTTTTTTCTTAAGTTAAGAACACTCATTAAATTTATGTGTTGCAGAATTTTATCTGCTGTGAGCCAACTATCATAACACCTTTCGTGACTGTAGCCAACTGCCTTCCAAGCTGACTTAAACATGAAGCTTTTTTCCAAGAGGAGATTCTCAAACTTCATAGAGTATAAGCATATTTACCTCAGAATGTATTATTTTAGGCCTGCAATCTTCAAGTATCTTCCAGAAATACAAAACATAGATTTTTTTTAATTTGGATGTAAAAATAAGAAACAGGAATAAATAGTGGTTTGGTATTTTAGTGGATTACCAATACCTGATTGAACTTATTAAGTAATCTGTCTTATTTAGTGCTATCAAGTTCTCTAATAACTTACAAACCAGAGCAAAAATGTAACAGAATTACTGCTTGCTTGCTTATCTCTAGCCATATCATTAGTAAAATTTCTCCTCTTACAAGAATAAAAATTATATTTGGACTGTTACTTGAATAAGTTTCTTTGGAACCATTGTCTACTATTACAGTTTAAACAGTAAAATCCTTTATAAACACTGCTATCAAAAATGTAGGGAATTTGAGAGTCTCGTGCATAAATGTATGTTTTGTTATTTTTTTCCAAAATAAAGAATGAAAAATAAGAATTTTGCAAACTTGCCAATATGTAAATTTTCTGCTCTCCTGCTCTGGCCTGTATATTTTCCTATTGTCAAGGGATCTTGTCTGGTACTCGTGCAAGAAATTAGACCTCCTTATTCCTATAATTGTGGCAGCCACTTGAAGATGATCAAAACTTTCTTGGAATATTTAATAACCTCAGAGTCTTAAATGACAGAAACTGTGAAGAGGTCCCAGGCAGAAAATAAGGAGCCTTGGTTTTCTAGGAGATGGTAAGGGTCTCTTCTGCTTCAATCATCTCATTGTTCTATACAGATCATCTGTTCCCTGCCCTTGTTGAAATTCCTCTGTAAAATAATTTTGAATTCCTCCTAATAGTGATTTTTGAAAACATGTTTTTAATTCTTCAGACTCTATTTTTCCCTAGTGACTCTTATTTATTTCTAAGTTTTACCTCTTCCTGAGGGAAAACCATCTAAACTTGCACACTGGACTATTTGATCACTACTACAGTGAATCAGAATTGTTTTAAATGATGTCAAATGTTTTCTTTCAATGTTTTAGCATTGCAACAACATAAATAAAATATTAGAGACTTGGATTTCCTTCTTTCTGATATTGCTGTATTTCCCAAAAGGTCTCTGCATAATGCTGGGATTTTATGCTGCAATTGGAAATATTCATATTGGATCTAGTAGCCACGAATGTCAGTTTTTGTCTACAATTGTAGCAATGTCTATGCATTATGAATTATACACATTCATGCCTTCATTCATATAACAAACATTTATTGAACATTTACTATGTTCAGGCACTGGGATTACAGATGAAAAATCAGAATTAGAAAGAGGAGTATTTCTCTAGTTTTAAGAAGACAAGAAATGGGGAAAAGGCAAAAAGGAAGAAGGAAACAGAATGAAATAAGCTAACACATTCACACACACACATGCACATACATATAAGTTAAAAAGATCCTTCTTGCTTTGAAATAGCTGTGACCTTGTTCACCTGCCTCTTGCCCAGTGCCCAGCACAGTCTACTTTTGCATGTTAAGTGTCTCTTTCCTGCTTTGTCACTGTATAAAGCACTCAGCTTGGCAACCTATGTGGCCATAGGTTAAGTCACAGCAGAGACCAAGTGCTTGAGATCTGGAGCAAAGGAAGTGGACAGTTCTCAGGCACATCATATAGATTGCTGTAGTTGCAACTCAGCTAATGCAATATTCGTAAGTCCTGTACCACACTGATCACCTGGGAAGGATCAAGGAAATCAGCATTATACTGCTAAAACATTACTGCTTAAGACTGTCATCATTTCACATTCTCAGGACACATGTCTTACAAAGGCTCATGTATTTAAATGGGGACCCCGAAGACCTATACTTGAAAAATGTAGTAATAGGTAAACATGTAGGTTTTCTTAATTGCCATTTTTAAGTTTATGGAGATTTTTACCCTTTCAGATTAAGAAAATAAAATATTTAGGGATCTCTGCACTACTACCACATAGAATAAATTACAATTAAAATAGTAGTACTATATTTACACAAGTATCAGCATTATCTTTAGCAAGAAGGGAAATTAAGGATTTCACTCAAATATCCAAAGGTGAAATGACTTCAACTCATAGGTCACTTGAGAGAGGTTACTTAGGAATTTGAGAAAAATATTTATTATTATACCTGGATTTAGAAGCACTTTCTCAAGGATAAACACCAATAGGAATCCTTCCTTCCATTACATTGGATTAGTTTTTACAAATCAGTGTGATGCTCTCAATACCTTTTGCTTTGACTTTTCAAAAGTGTTAGTAATATGGTATTATTCATTTCTGACTGAAATCTCAAAGAGTGAATAAAATTTCAGGTACTATTGATATACTAAAGACAAGATAACCATAATGATATGATTTAGAACTAGGGATTTAAAGTATTAATAATAACCTTTTCCTCATTATTTTCATAAAAGCATCTCTTGATCTAGGCTATGCCTGGAACCGATTTAAACAGATGGAAAAATCTACCCTGTTCATGGATTGGTAGAATCAATATT